>JAWNNQ010001291.1:1200000-1800000 GCA_035044765.1 Leucophenga montana | reverse complement strand
ACGCGGATCGTTAATAGTACGGGTCATCACGAACAAAATAATCTAATGTAATACAACTCTGTATATATATACAGATAATCGTATTTTATGGGACCTCCATAACTTCCTTCGCCACATTACATGTATTTTAATATTTTAACAAACCCTTTAGCAGTGCACTGCTTGTTAAAATTTGTTTTGCAGCTTCTAAAAATGTATTAATCATTCGTTTATATTCATTTCAGACTAGCTGTCAATGTTAGAATTATTAGAGGAGAACTTGAAGAAGAAATCGAAATAAAAGAAAGAAAGGTAAATTGTGAGGATGATGTAGTAATCAATATGAATTTGATAACTCTCGAGAAACCAATAACTCAAACCAGCGAACTCAAACCGGCCATATTGGGCGATGACAGTCCTGCGGCAGGCGATAAGTGCTTTCTCGCTAAACATGTAAGTTGGACAAATACGAATTGCATAATTCTATATTATATATTGGGTGTTTGAATTAATTCGAAACTTTTTTTCTTCGAAAATTGAGGTATTATTATGTAAAAATTGTTACAAATAGATTATTCAAAGTATTGAGCATGCCTGGCCACTATTTTTTCCCATCTTTCTGGCAGCTTACGGATTTCGCGTCGGTAGAACGACTCGTCTTTAGAAGTAATCCAAGAATCAACCCAATTTTTGGTTTTCCCATAAATACGAGGGTGCTGCACAGCCAATCCCAAACTATTCGGCTCTCCAAATGAGCATTTCCAATTAGCGTTTGGTATTATCGTAATGGAAAAAAAAACCTTTCCATTTTTTTCGTTCAAGTGGCTGTTTTCAGGTGAAAAACCTTTTGGCGCGTCTCTAGGTTACAATTCGTATGGATCACAAGGTGCTTGCTTTTCGATCATAACCATGTCTTCGAGGCGTCTGCCGACTGTTGCCAAGACAACTCCCAATCATTCAGTTATTTCCTGAAGCGCAAACACTTTACCCGATACAAATTTCGACATATTCAGTGAAGCAAAAAGTGTTGTTGTTTACGTTTCAGCCAAATGGCATATACTAAAACCGACGTTCAATAACAATAGGTTTACAGTTTGCCAATTGGAAGTGCAGTAATCACGTCAAACGCTACAAACTAATTAAAACACCCAATACTTAATGTCTACCTTAAAAGTTTTAGTCATTACAACATGTCATGGTAACTATGTTTTAATATACTTCAGACATACGAAGGTGCTGAAGAGAGAGAAGTGACTCTTACAGACGAAAAGGATTGTGAAAAATTTGTTGGAACTAAATATATGCCATATCATTACTGCGGCAACGACATTGCATGTCAGAATGAGTTTGGTGCTGTTTTGGTATGCAAGAAAGTGGTATCTGGACTGCTTACAGTGCCCATATGCAGCAAGCATGGAGCGAATGTACATTTTTCTGTTAAATTGGCGGAGTTCACTGATTTCATCAAAAACAAACAAGAGGTTTGTGCTGTACTGAAAAGCAAGGGCGTTGTCATTTTCAAATACAAAACTATTGTCTTTGCTGTACTGTTGAGCTTCTTGGCAGCTCAATTCTGATCCTCGAAACTATACAAGTGCAATGTTCATAACAAAAATGATATTCAAAAACTAGATACTTACCAAATTATGAAAAAGTTTATATTTTCTTAAAATAAAAATAAGTACTGTGAATAAATTACAAAGAGTTGACCTATTTCAAAACTATCAGGTTGGTTGGAATATTATTGTTAACACACGAGCAGCTATATACTACTTCATAGATTTTTATGAGGATCTCTTATTTAACTGACTGCGCATTTTAAATGCATAAGAAGGTAGTGCATTTCAAAGGTTTTTCAACATTTTAAAGCAGTTTACTAGTGGTTGAAAAATAAAAAATATTACAATTGCAATTATTATTTTCTACACGACGCTAAATTTTGCCAGGTCTATAAAGCAATGATTAAATGTTGAATCAATCTAGGAATAATTCATGCATTGAACTAAATATTTTTGAATAATTCTTTAAAAGAAAAATATGAATTCAGTTCTAATTTCAATCATGCAAAATTAATTATATATTTATATATTATATATTCTATTTGTAATAATAATAATAATTCCTTAAAATTAAAATTTTATATTTATTTCGCGAATTTTATACTTATTCTAAGTATTTCTGTATTTGATTTATAAATCGAACACGTTTTGTTTTTGATTCAAGAAAATTGATTACGAACCGTACTAAAAATTTTAAACTACGTCTTCGGATAAATAGAAAAATTTCAAATGTATTTTTTTCTGCTGTGTAGTTATTGTTAAATATCTTATTGCAATGTTTCTTATTTTTATAAACTCGGAAATGTTTTTGGATACTTTAGGGCGTGGTAAAACTTTTGGTTCGATTCTATACGGAATTAACCATGTGTACATAGTTATTGTGATTGGCGCACGGTGTAATAGCAATAGCAACAAACGTCAAAAAAAAAAAAAAAAAGTCCAAAAGCATTTTGATATTCTGTCAAAGTTATTACAACGCTTAAAAGAAAACAATTTAGAAATTAACTGGAAGAGAATCAGATTTTTTAAGACAAAAATTTACTATTTGGGATACAAGTTAGTTGTCACGGCTAATACCTAATATATACATAATAATGCATAAGAAAAACACTCCTGTTTAGGATTGTTTTCGTATTTCTAACGCTTTGTTAAATGTTTCACCTCGACCTTTTATTAAATTGCTTTAGTGAAATTATTAAATTATTATTCCGCTCAACAAAAATGAATTTAAGCATTTTGTAATTTAAAGAATTTATTGTCCACACCGCCCTTTCTTATCATCTTGATACGAGACACGACACGTTACCACAGTTTTGAACTAGAGATTCTCGTATTAATTTACGCTTTAAGTCGTTTCCGAGTTTATTTAGAACTAAGACCCTTTAAAATTGTTATAGATCCCAATTCTTTGCTGTAGACGCTCAGTAGAAAAGCAATATATCCTAGAATAGCCCATTGGTCAGTGAGTTAGATAATTATGTCTACACTGTTGCAGACAGTAGTACGCCTCATGTAGATGCTTTAAGCAGACAGACACAGTTATTTTCAAATGAGATAAATTGCTAACTAACCCTTGTGTTTAACTAGAAGATATACAAACTAAAGTAATAGAACCGAATAAAAGTGATGTTAAACATCTAGAGGAACATTTATAAGACTCCTTAGAGTAAAGTAATAGAAGAATCGTAAGAAAGATTGTAGAATAGAATCGATAGAATCGAGTGAGCCACTTTTTAATAAGTTTTTGACTAACGATATGAAATCGTTGAACCCAATTCACAGCCGTTCCAGCCTAGTACTTGTATTTATTTAGTACCAGACAAATGTGAATACCTATATTGAAATATATTGTATGCGCTAATCCAGGCGATATAGACTGGTTTCTGTAAAGCGAAGAACTAATGGATGTTACGATAAATGAAATACGAGAAGAATTGCATCAGGAACGCGTTGAAATGTTTACATTAATAGATAATTGATGGAGTATTTTTATTAGCATGGATACTGTTTTAAATTTGTCCTATATGTAATGCTGAACATGCAGGAACAGCTAATGATATAGTGTCATGCAAAACCTGACTATTTTGCAGGCCATAAATGCTTCAATAATACAAAATTGAGATATTGCACTCTGTTCCAAAAAACATTAACTATAGGACGCTTCAAAAGCATCTATTAAGTTTGACAGCTTAAACTAGAATTTTACCAATACTCTTCACATATGCTATGAGGGTCCGTTATGAATCAATTGCCTAGCCAAGAAGTCAAGGTGTGTTAGTTGGAAAAAAAACATGAATTAATGAAAGAGTCACCAACTTCTAGACACTTCGGCTAGGTTATTTGTGCTGTTATGGAGTCTACGATATCGTCTCTTATGCAATATAAACTGTCCAACCAACTGTAAACCCCATTTTCGCACTATTTGTAAAACCAAAACTACTACCGTTCATATTACTCTTTCGATCTTAAAATAAACAGGAGTATTTGGACAAAGCAAAATATTCGATTTGACAAAATCCAATTTTGGTTCAGTACGCGGACAGACGCTGAAGCGAAAGTTCGTAAATAGATAAGCCAATCCGATGGTACTTGCATTTTTGCAAAACTCATGCCAATACAGTTACGTGGACCATCACCAAAAGTTAGCCAAGTGCCATTGGGGCGTACATACTTCCAGTGCAGGGAAAACGCTCCGGCATAAAACCTTCTGGTTCAGGTTAATAATATGGATCGTGTTGTGACATAAATGGGCATAATAACCATTTGACCAGATGCAATGAACAACTTCGGACGCGAACTCGGTACATAATAGTGGCGTGCAACACGCGTTATATGTGGCACTACTGGTTACGAGTATTTGCGAAGTGTTTCCGCAACAACCAGCTCCATGTGTTGCAAAATTTTTCAGTGCACCATAGCAGAAGCCACCACAATAAGGCTCCGTGGCCTGATCAATTTCTTGACGCAAACGATTCTGTATATCCGGCTGTTTGGCAAGCTGGTACAGCATAAAGGTCAACGTCGATGCAGATGTATCGAAACCAGCAACAAAGAAGATAAAAGCCTGCGCTGCAACCTCCTCAATGTTCAACTCTTTACGTGCTTTGATGTATCTGACACATGCGGAACTTACGTGCTCGATAAAACTATCGACATTACGTCGCTCGGAGAATGCACGTCTGCCCATGCGATGAAATTCAGCGTTTGCATCACGTAAACCATTACATTCTATGCCAAAGGCGCATTGCCCATTGACATCCGATGTATATCGCGCCATCAGCGCCCTGCACTGACATCTACAATGAGTGCAATCGAATTATCCGCCACATCATCGACGACCCTAGCCAATTCCTCAGCCACTTCACAGACCGTATTAAACATTGTTTTCACGCGATAAATAGTAAAAGTGGGTGTCATCTTTTGACGCAACTGACGCCAACATGGTACATTGATACGGAAAAGATGCCCGGTTAGTGGATCATCGCATACATTAAAATACATGCCACGATCCTCGAAATTATGGAAATCCCTGACCAATATTTGTCTCGATATAACATCTACAAGAACTGGACGCAAATAGAAATACAGTCAAGCAAAGGGCCCATTATGCTTGAATTTCTGATAGATTGGTGTTAGAATATCTATAAAGTGTTTTATCTTGCGGAATCCTTTCATGTTGCCCCATGGAAACGATGGTACTGTGTGGCCAATCCGTCGTTCAGCCCAGTAATTTAATCTGGTGCGTATAAAGTAGAGTAGCACAGAACTGTCAATTAAAAGCAGTGCTACGACATCCATCATCTTGAAGGCTTTTTTGTTAATTTTTTATTTTAAATTACAAAAATAATTAAAATTTTTTAGAGATATTTGAAGCAAATATGCTGAATTTGTATCTAGTGTAAGGGGCCAAAAAAAAAAATACACCATTGACACATTTGATCAAATTTGTTGTAATTTCATGCAAGCCCACACACATTTCGTCAAATCTGGATTTTGGTTTTCGGCAATTCTCCACAATTTTCTTTGTCACTTCCCGCCCAAAATCACATCCGTCTGTACAGAACAAAAAAGTAAAAATCACATGGAGGAAAAAGAAGCGATTTGATGAAAATCAAAACTTTTTAATTTTCTTCACACAATTGATCAAACAGTCAAATCGCCAATTACACCCGTCGATTTGCCGTCACATCGAACATTTGATTAAATGTGTGAAGGAATATTTGGCCCCTATCGTTTCCTGTCGAATTTAAAGTGTTTCCGTCATAGAAAGCTAAATGATAGCAGAGGTCTAAGCAGGCGATGCCAAACTTATCAAACATAATAACATATTTCATTTAAAAATACATCTTCTTTCGAGACGAACACATCGAATCAAAATTTTTCCTATACAAATAATTTTTCGCTTAAAAATTCGAAATGCAGAAAATATTTTTCTTAATTTTAATTGTGCCTATTGCATTTGCATCGAACTATCAACAAACGGAGTTTGAAAAATATCCGTATCTTGTTCATTTAGTTGGTACTCTTGTACAATGTACTGGCATTCTTATATCAAAAACCACTGTCCTCGCTCCTGAATTTTGCGCGAAGTAAGTATTTGCTCCAAGAAAAACGGTGTAATCGGTGTAATCGGTGTATCCACACATGGACGGAGCTGCCGCTTCACTAAGTGTGACGGTGACGATCGCGATGCTACTTAATAGGCGCAGTGTCGATATACCGGTATGGTTTCGTCGCGATACGCGGTAGTGGCTCAGCGCAGTTTGATTTCCCTCGTTACTCAACGGCCAGTGCAATAATGTGGTGAAACGTGCTTGCGGTGAACATGGCGACGGTGTCACAGCAGCGGCTTTCACGCGGAAGGTCGCGAAATTTAATGGCACGCGGATCGTTATTAGTACGGGTCATCACGAACAAAATAATCTAATGTAATACAACTCTGTATATATATACAGATAATCGTTTTTAATGGGATCTCCATAACTTCCTTCGCCACATTACATGTATTTTAATATTTTAACAAACCCTTAAGCAGTGCACTGCTTGTAAAAATTTGTTTTGCAGCTTCTAAAAATGTATTAATCATTCGTTTATATTAATTTCAGATCAGTTAAAACTATTACTTTTGGAAGAGGAGAAAATGAAGAACAAGTCGGAATAAAAGAAAGAATGGTAAATTGTGAGGGTGACAAAAATCTCAATATGATTTTGTTAACTCTCGAGAAACCAATAACTCAATCCAGCGAAATCAAACCGGCTGTATTAGGCGATGACAGTCCTGCGGCAGGCGATAAGTGCTTTCTCGCTAAAAGAGTAAGTTGTACGAATTGCATAATTCTATATTATATATTGGGTGTTTGAATTAATTGGAAACTTTTTTTCTTCGAAAATTGAGGCATTATTATGTAAAAATGGTTACAAATAGATTATTCAAAGTATTGAGCAATGCTGGTCACTATTTTTTCCCATCTTTCTGGCAGCATACGGATTTCGCGTCGGTAGAACGACTCGTCTTTAGAAGTAATCCAAGAATCAACCCAATGTTTGGTTTTCCCATAATTACGAGGGTGCTGCACAGCCAATCCCATACTATTCGGCTCTCCAAATGAGCATTTCCAATTAGTGTTTGGTATTATCGTAATGAAAAAAAAAAACCTTTCCATTTTTTTCGTTCAAGTGGCTGTTTTCAGGTGAAAAACACCTTTTGGCACGTCTCTAGGTTACAATTCGTATGGATCACAAGTTGCTTGCTTTTCGATCATAACCATGTCTTCGAGGCGTCTGCCGACTGTTGCCAAGACAACTCCCAATCATTCAGTTATTTCCTGAAGCGCAAACACTTTAGCCGATACAAATTTCGACATATTCAGTTTACGCTTCAACCAAATGGCATATACTAAAACCGACGTTCAATTACAATAGGTTTACAGTTTGCCAATTGGAAGTTCAGTAATCACGTCAAACGCTACAAACTAATTAAAACACCCAATACTTAATGTCATTACAACATGTCATGGTAACTATGTTTTAATATACTTCAGACATACGAAGGTGCTGAAGAGAGAGAAGTGACTCTTGTAGACGAAAAGGATTGTGAAAAATTGGTTGGAACTTTTTATATGCCATATCATTACTGCGGCAACGACATTGCATGTGAGCTTGAGCTTGGTGCTGTTTTGGTATGCAAGAAAGTGGTATATGGACTGCTTACAAGGCCCATATGCCGCAGGCATAAAGCGAAAGTACATTTTACTGTTAAATTGGCGGAGTTCACCGATTTCGTCAAAAACAAACAAGAGGTTTGTGCTGTACTGAAAAGCAAGGGCGTTGTCATTTTCAAATACAAAACTATTGTCTTTGCTGTACTGTTGAGCTTCTTGGCAGCTCAATTCTGATCCTCGAAACTATACAAGTGCAATGTTCATAACAAAAATGATATTCAAAAACTAGATACTTACCAAATTATGAAAAAGTTTATATTTTCTTAAAATAAAAATAAGTACTGTGAATAAATTACAAAGAGTTGACCTATTTCAAAACTTGTTGGTTGGAATATTAATTATATATTAATTATATATTTATATATTATATATTTATATATTATATATTCTATTTGTAATAATAATAATAATTCCTTCAAATTAAAATTTTATACTTATTTCGAGAATTTTATACTTGTTCTAAGTATTTCCGTATTTGATTTATAAATCGAAAACGTTTTGTTTTTGATTTAAGAAAATTGAGTACGAACCGTACTAAAAATTTTAAACTACGTCTTCGGATAAATAGAAAAATTTCAAATGGAAATATTTCTTTTGTGTAGTTATCGTTAAATATCTTATTGCAATGTTTCTTATTTTTATAAACTCGGAAATGTTTTTGGATACTTTAGGGCGTGGTAAAACTTTTGGTTCGATTCTATACGGAATTAACCATGTGTACATAGTTATTGTGATTGGCGCACGGTGTAATAGCAATAGCAACAAACGTCTAAACGCAATAATATACGACATTCTTTCTAGATTGCGGTCGATTGAGTCGACCGCAGAGCATACATTCTATTACACGAAAAATATCACTAAAATGTGTTTCTTAAATTAAGGCTGGTGACATTTTTCAATCTCATTTAAATGTTTTATGCGAATGCCTCACAATACGTACAATGTTTTAAGAAGAAAACACAATATATACAATAGCAACATTGAAAACAGCATAAAGCTTGCACTGAAGTGTCGAGAACTGAACATATGAGGGCAGAATTATATGTAATATGTCTTGGTAATAAATGGGTTGACAACTATCAAATTAATACTTTTTCTGCTGTGACAAATTCTTTAATATTTAATGTTTGCTCAATTTATGTAGCAAATTAAAACGAAGAAATTTTTCACCCTCGGTATCAAAAATGAAGTAAGAAACATTGCAATGAGAAATGCAGTTTTGATGGTGGTGGTAGAAGAAAACCCCAGCAATGTTAATGCTATTTGATGATCGACGAGTTAATATGCTCCGAGATTGCTGGTGCCAGTGACATCCCACAAGAATTTTCATTAATATTATCTACCAACCCAAGAATGTGACCATTTCACAGAAGTACTGAAACATTTCTATCCAAGATAAAAATGCATTGCGCGATGTACCGTATTCCGTGTTCATACTTCACCAGAGACCAAGACTGGGTTTCAGTAACTGATTATATTTTGTCTAAAAATGTATGCTGCCTTACCAAAGACAATGTCCCACCCTCGTTCAGCAACAGTAGCAGCAGCAGAAATTATTGAAGGACATGTACAAGAAAAAAAAAAAATCTAAAATCAAATAAAGAAAAATGTTTTGCATTCAGCGCCTAAATGCAAAAGATTTTTTCTATACATACCTAAAAACACATACACACAGTCGGCATTCAGTTGTGTAAACATTTTAATTTAAACTAAAAACAAATGTGCTGCAGCAAAGACTTTACAAGTGTACTGAAATGTGGCTACCGTTGAAACGAATCGAAATGCTAGAATGTTAGGAGCTTAAGGACAACAAACATTGTAGCATCAAAAGGAGGAAAGTTGTTAGGCTACACACACTCAGGAAAAAATACTTAGAAGGAAAAATGAGCAAATTGTATTTCCATCCATTCTGTGCCAACTGCTAACAGAGATACAATCACCAAAATAATAGCGAAACGCAGTCTATCTTCTTCGCGTACACAGAGTCCTAGCAACTTGCAACTGGCTGTTCGCATGCCATCTTTTAATGTTTATTTGTCTGCAATCATATTTAATGTAATGCATATATGTGTTTGATTCGGTGTGTGTGTGATAATTGTTTAAGCTTTCATGACAAAAGTATTCAACCGACTTCGATATAATATAGATTCTGCAGAGCTGCATATCAATACCTTTTAAGTGAAATTTTTTCTATACCATTCAAACATAGTGTGAAATGGTATTGTTAGTTTGTCCGAGCCAACGTTTCGTAGGGATCCAGAGATCTAATCTGTGGAAAAAAGCATACACAAAAAACCTTTACCAAATATCAAAGGGACTTTAAAACTATGCATTGTGGGCGTTTTGTTCAAAAAGTTGCATAAACTTTATCTGCGTTTGTGAATAATGGTTGCAGCTCGCAAGCTCTGTTTCTGTCTTTCAGAGTGCAACCATTTATTCACTATATTCTCAGATTCTCAAAACTTTTTTATTTGTTTTGTGCCGTATTAAACATGTCTTAAGTATTCGTATCACTATAAAGATACACTGTAATATTTGAAGCCTGTCGTTCTTTTTTCTTAGTGTCTGAATTAGAAGTCTATTCGTAGAAGAGTGTATGGTCTAAAATACCAACACCGAATGGCGCTGTTTGAATTTGCAGCATCAATTCGAATGAAATTCAATGCAACAAAAAAAGCCAAAAGGGTAGAATATAAACTTCGTGGTTTTAAATATACGAGTATATGCAAAATGTCAGTAGGACTCTCAAGCTTTCTAGACATTCTTCTGGAAGTATTCATTTGATGCTGGATACAAAATATCAATAGTTTGATGGATTGGCCGTATTTGTCCTGGCTCGAGTTAGAAGTTTTTCTAAAGCTTATTTATTTGCCGTTTATCTCAAAGTTTGCAACGTATGAATGAAAGCATCGTAGATCCAATAAAATACATATAATTTTGATAAGGTCATCGAAACAAGTCGATCTATCCATGTATATCTGTCTGTGTGGATGTTGCTGAATTTTGTTGTTGTTAATATTTAAGAAATCTGGTACACAGACTTATTTTTAATGCAGGTAAATAGAGTATCCATATTGGTATGCTATATGGGTACATCTATATTTTTGGGTAGCCCACATACAAACCGCCCGCCCACTTATGACTTTTTGTATGACAACGTCTTTTTTGCGGTCAAATATCTACTTAAAAAATTGATATGGTTGTTTCTTATGAACGGACGCTTCACAAATGTATCAATAGGTGTGATACCCCTCTTTTTGGAGTAGCCCTCATCAAACCACCTACCCAAGTTTGCCTTTTTGTATGAAGAACTTTTTTGTTGCACTCAGTAACAAGCTAAAACATTGCATGGTGGCTTCTTATGGACGAACACTTCACGTCTATATCAATGGGGATCCTTTTACTTATATATACATATATATATATATATATATATATATATATATATATATATATATATATATATATATATATATATATATATCTCTCTCTCTCTCTCTCTCTCTCTCTCTCTCTCTCTCTCTCTCTCTCTCTCTCTCTCTCTCTCTCTCTCTCTCTCTCTCTCTCTCTCTCTCTCTCTCTCTCTCTCTCTCTCTCTCTCTCTCTCTCTCTCTCTCTCTCTCTCTCTCTCTCTCTCTCTCTCTCTCTCTCATCATCATCATCATCATCATCATCATCATCATCATCATCATCATATATATATATATATATATATATATATATATATATATATATATATATATATATATATATATATATATATATATATATATATATATATATGTCTGTTCGTGACAATCAGGACCTTTCGATTCGAGAGCGTGCTGTTGCTTTAAACGTGCATAGATCATCATTGTTCCGCATTTTTAGCAACTTCACACACGTTCAACAGGTCTCTACCACGAGTTCATGAAATTTTTCCTAGCAAATTGATCTACAGAAGAGGTGACATAAATTGGCCTCCACGAAGTCCCGATTTAACCCCTATTGACTTTTTCCTGTGGGGTTACGTCAAATCTAAAGTTTGCGGCAACAAACCGACTTCCCTGACATAATTAAGAGGAAATGGCAGCCATCACGGATAATACCTGCCGAGCCGTCATAGGAACTTTTTGTGCTCGATTAAATCAATGCCATGAACGCAACGGTTTACATTTGGACAATATCATTTTTAAGAAATAAATTCCAAAAGTGTGTATTTTAATATGTAGTAAACTTTTTTTCAATAAACTACTTACTTTTGTTTTATCGATTTTTTAAATGTGAACTTTCTTTTGAGACACCTTGTATATCACCGAGTGTGATCCCTTACTTTTTAGGGTATGCCTCATACAAAAAAACTACTTATATGATTTATAACTCTAATACATATGGAAACAGTGTGCAATTCATTATATTAGTAAGTACATACTACTAAAAAGTTCTATTTGGGTATCCAAAGTGCGTGTTTTTGTATGTTGAACTGTGTGCATGTTGCGGTTAATGTCTGTGGGTGTATATTTATATTTGTATCTGTATCTGTATCTGTAGGTGTCATTGTAGGCTGTTGTTGTTAGCATATTTAGAGCAGCATTTAGAAAACATTTTTGCGCATTTACAGCAACTGACGCTGACAGTACTCGCTAGCTGCCTGCTGTGCCTGTCTCCATTCTAGTTGTAGAGGTTCTGATGCCATTTTCAGCCGACAACATCTTCATCAGCTACACAGCAGTAAAGTAATTCAAAGGACAATCCTATTCATAGAGAGTGTAAGCCGTACAGAAAACCAACAGCATGTATGTGTATACTTGTACATAGAAGCATACAAGCTTGCATATATAAACGTATTTTCACATACAATATCCTTTTTATGAAATATCTGAAGGATATACAAATGAATGCATTTTTTACGGTAGTCTTTGTGTACATTTACAGGCGTTGAATAAAAACATACATATTATTCCAAATATGCATTTCAAGGATAATATTTAAATTTAAATGTTAGAATATACTATGTAAAATATATTTCAGATTCAATACGCTTTGCCGCACTTTGTATACTCTTCACACATTGTATGCATATATTTACATAATTCACCATAAAATTTGCAATTGCCAGTGAAGTTCATATTACGTCTATAATAACTTGTTCAACTTGAACTCAATTTTGAACAAATCGTTCTGAAAATCAAGGAAACACTTTGGAAGACCATCAAATGTTTTAAACTTTGAAGTCATTTTAATGCTAAAATTGGCTAAATGGGTACTATACTAGCAGATGCCATAGTTCTTGCTAGGAATTGTATTTCAAATTTGAATTAATGTACGTAGTATGAAAAAACTTGGAATTAAATTCCTCAAAATCAACATACATAAGTTTTAATGGTTGTCTTACTATAAGAAACATATCCCATTCATAAAAGAAAAAAAAATATACTTTAACTTCGAAGTATTTAGATTAAAAACCTGTTTACACTATTTTAAGTTAAGTATGAAGAGCATTAAGGCTTCGGTTTGAACGGTTTTCACTTGTTTTCATAATACATATTTGAATTTCAAGCCTTTTTATACAGATATTTGACGACCATCATTTTTGAAAATGTGCAAATAAATGTAAACTGCAATTAGTGCTAAGTTTGATATTCCTTTAATTACAGCAAATCTGGCAAACAAAAAAACGTTTAGCTGAATTATGGGTTTATAAACGAGTACTTAAAAAATTGTCAAGCAGAGTTATGTTTTTCTGAGTGTATATAAGTATATTCTTTGATACGCTCTGTAATGACTAAAGGACTTGATGGATTTTGACATACAAAATAGAAAATAATAATTGACAAATTATAATTAATAACCACTATGCTTCTCACGATACCTCATCTGACACGCTGGACGGAAAAGTGAAACATAGAACACTGGAAAGCCATGCGGCAATTTCACTTTTGCCATCAACAAGTCATATATCGAAATCCATTAAGCCGTTTAGGCTACAGAACGTGCTACAGAAATTGTGTTGATAGATTTTTATATTTGTAGGCGTAGAAGCTTCGCTTCTGCTTTGTTGTTCAATTTCTCTATATATAAATAATCAGAATAATATAATGTGAAGTATTCCGCACAGCTGCTCTCTTTTTTGTTCCTTTCGGTTTTTATACCATTCTCATATAGTACTCTTAAATGATATTATCAGTTTTCTGAAAGTTTGTAACGCATTGCTGGAGACATCCTAGACCTCTTAAAGCATATCATATGATCAGCTCGGCGGGACAAGTCGCTCCAGCCATATCCGTCTGTCTGTCCGTCTTTTTAGGGTATCCCCCCTACAAGCTCCCCGTCTACCTTTGACTTTTTGTATGAAATACTATTTTTTTGCAGTCAATATCAACTCTAAAATGTATATGGTGGCTTCTTTTTTTGTTGCTTCTTATGGACGGACGCTTCATAATGAGTGTAATGGTGAAGCTACTATATATTGCACTCTGGAGAATGTTGATGAACAGATGGGACGCGCAAATAGTGAGCTCCAAGCAGCTAGTATGTACAGGATTTTTCGTTAAACTCTTTTCTGTCACACTGTGCAAGCTAAAATAGAGCGCTCTCTAGAACAACAGATAACGAACAAGTTTTGTTTTAAACAATGATGAATACGGCTTTCAACAATGATAGTCTTTCAAATCGTCTACCGGTGGTACAAGGTCTTTGTTGAAGGAGGTAAGCGATGACCATCCCGCTGGGCGGCCATCAACGACCAGTACCATTTTGTGGCAGAGTCATTGCATATTCAAAAAATTATCGTTCATAAAAATGTGACGCACCATTTGGAGACGCGAAAAGTGTGGGCGATGCTCGTGCTAAATGAGAGTATATATATCAGAGTATTATAGTATTTTTAGACGTGAGCACAGAAGACGAGACAAAGAGACAAAGTGCCGAGTGGCACATATCAGCATCTCTTCGCCTCAAGAAGGCCAGCAAAAGCAAATCAAAAGTCAAGACCATGCTCTCGACATCGGCAGCTTGCCTACCATGTGCACTACTGCAGTACATTCGTGACCTGAATGTTGTCAAGAGACTCAAATGTAGAGTTCAATGCGTCTAGTCTCACATCGCGAACGATTCCTTAGCTACAGTCCTAAATGACTACCAAATATTTATTTTTGTTTCCGCTATGTAAGGTCAACATTTCCGGATGGTCGACTACCGTGACGTCTTCAATGTCTGAAAATTTTAACGTAGGGGGAAGTACTTTAAAGACTTTTAATTATTTGTACCGAACTGATCGCTAATTTATTTTTCTCAAGTCATTGACATTGCTTTCTGGAGAAACTCTGCATGTTTTATTTTAAGATTTTAAACTATTTCAATTTGCAAATCTTGTATTTAGCTTCAGAACAATAAAAATAAATTGTGCAAATATTCCAATTTGAACTTTTTTAAAGACGTAAGGTTGCTTCCAATGCCAGCAAATCGCTTAGTTGAATGCGTCCATGCGCTCCGATATTAAACAGCAAAAGGACGAACGCGGAAATGTGTGTGCAATAAATTTGCTCAAAAATAGTTTCTTTTGTTGGTGAACAATGCTGCGGAAAAAACTGCAAAGCGGAAAAAACTCTAACCAGGGGAAAATAATCGTAAAAATATACATATATTTATATATAAATAGCATACGATGCAGTAGAATTGTAAGAGTTTCATATAGATACACAGCACACATAGATACAAAGACCGCACAAAGACTGCACATACAGAAATACACAGTTGACAAATAATATAATATCGTATTTTTTACGCAACATTCAATAAATCCAGAACCCACAATTTCCTCTGCTTTGTTTGCAGTAACCAGCCCTGGTATCGTATCATTTTTTTTTTGCTCCATTTTTAAAAATCTAAAAATGACTGACGGATAGAAGGAAATGCGATCTACTGCCGAATTAGTTTGTGAAAAATAATTAAGTTCTGACCGCTTGATACCTATTTTGATTATTTTATATTAAATAATTATATTAAATTTTAAGCCCCAAAAATATAACAAGAGACATCATATAGACGTACACATAATCAAAAGATGTGATACGACCACAATACTGAGATTCCACACCATTCGTTTTTAATTTTTTATAGGGAGAACTATTTATTTAGAACCAATTTAAAGTTGAAAATCGCGTAGTAGCTAGCTAAGTTACCAACTCTTCACCAATGTTTTAAGAAGCGTGTCATACCTTCTGTAAGTTAAAACTTAAATTAAAGTTTATAGTTCATTTAAAACAAATAAATATAAGAAATGAAGCCAAATAAAACCGTTTAAAAATAATTATAAGGAAATAAAAGGAAAAGAGAGGACACATCAGACATAGCAGCAAACAACGATAGCTAACACTTGCGAGTGACTTTTGCATAAATCTCTTTGGCTATTGCGAATCAAAAGTACGGAGCGCAGGGAGCAGCAATTGTCGTTGTTAGATTAGTGTGTGTTGCACAATAGATGGTGAGAAGATAAAGGCAGTATACATTGAGAGAGCAGCAGTATACATTGCTGGTTGATCAGTGCGGTTAGTTCGTAGACTGTTTGTTTATCAATTTTGTTCTGTTGCTATATTGATACATGGTGAGAATGTAGAAACTTTTTTATTATATTCAATATAAGTTCGCATGAGTTTCTTCTACTGAATAGACGCTTTGTTTTTATAGAAAACTTATGGCCCATTGCGCGCCGTTTCTACATAACAGAGTTAGAAATCGTTCAATGGATTAATTCCAAGGATAGCGAGGATGATGTACTAGGAAGATATTGCTTTTCTTGAAAAGGACGCTGTCGTTGTACAGCTCATACCAGAAGTCGACGTTGCACTTGCTGAGAATGAGTTGGGACTGCTATAAAGGGAGAAAAACTTAAGATGTTTCTCCTTTGAGGTGCTCTGCTAGACAGAAGGATGAAAACTAGATATTTTCTGAAAAAATTCTTTGGCTTAAACAATTCAGTTTAGCATCAATTATTGGGCTTTAAGATGCACTCTGCAATTTAGTTAAATAACTACATTGGTTTAAAATATCACGTGCATGTCTGACTTTCGCATCTGGGTTTAAGTTCACATAGACACATAATTCTCATCAACTCATTCCTTCGATGTATCGAGTATAAAAGTATCTCAAATGTCTTCAGTAGTTTGATTTATTTTTTTTAAGTAAAACTGCGAACAAGAAAAAGTCGCACTTTCTTTTGCGCAAACCACAAAACACATACATCAAATCCGTCGAGTCATTCATCATGTGTAATAAATTTGACATTGTCAGTGATGGATAAATACTACAGAAATAGTAAAAGCACACACAACAACGGACAAGATACGTATGCAGGGCAAATATTTAGTAGACAACCACATATGAATGCATCAAAAAGAAACCATATTGTCAGAATTTTTATACGCAACTTTCTTGTTTTGGCGAATAAATATTGGCTTTAGATTCGCTGTGTTCTCCATGATGTTTTTCTTCTCTTGTTTTTCATCATGGATGCCATCATCAGCATCGTGTTTGAACTTTTTTGTTTTTGAGATTTTATAGCACAAAATCCTTAAATCCTGAATGACAGCTTGTCAGTGACTTTGAACACAGGTGCTGCTAAAAATCTGTTAACATTTTCAACAGGATTTGACTTGTCAAAGAACGTTTCGTAAGAGAACAACTTCCAAGTTGTTAAACAGATATTTAAACAGTTTTATTAAAAAAAAATAATATTACATTACCCAAAGAACATTAAGCATCAACATTAAGCTTTGGTGGTCGAAACCCTCACCACTTCTGAGAGTTTCATGATTGCTTAATTTTTTAACGAAATTTTGGATTAAACCATTTTGTTTCAAAATTCCTTTTTACGATGATTTTAATCATTTTAAATTGCAAGAATTCAGTCTGTAGGTTCTTACACACTCATTTAAATTACTCTAAGAATTCCGATAATTCCAGGAGTGCAGCAAATATAGGAGGTCTATGTATAGGAGGTCTATGTAGTGCAAGAGATATGAATGCTGAATTTCGCGAAGCACAATTTATCTAATCTTACTTCATCTACAACTAGCAGTTATGGATGCCTTGTAGATTATTTCTAACACTTGGCCAGACCCGTAAACCACAAGTGTTGGGTTTCAGCTCTTGACTACAATACGAATTTGGTAATTCCAAGTATTTTTTGACGTTCGCCATTCATTTCAATCTTTAGCACATCATTGAATCGAATCCTTCAAACTAAGATAGAAGAGAAAATACTGAAGTCTAATTTTTCAAACTGTAAAGGCTTGATATATAGAAATCAAGATACCAAGACTCGCTTCATTCAAACTTGACGTTGATGTATAATGTAATAGCCACTACTGTTCAAGATTTTGATCGAATTTCGACTTATATTTTCCATATCACTATTTATTTGTCACTCATCTCTAAATTTTTCACAAACACCGTGCAAATCTTTCGAACTTAAGATGTATATTTCCAAGTATAACTTCAACACTGGATAACGAAGCTAACGAACAATTTTTCAAGAAATATGCAACAATTTTAAAGGATGCATTCCCCATATTATGGATAAGTGAAGTTAAAATTTGGCATAGATGGAAAATCTACATCTAATTTGCTTGCTGACCACAGGTAGCATCCATTTGAAATATCATAATTTGTCCGATCTCCATGCTGACTTGGTTGTTGCAGGTTATCTCTCTTCCCACATAGACAAAGCTTTCAACATTGAAGTTGATATTCTTCATACTCACAGACCGCCCAAGAAGCGACGATGGTTTGCAAGTGGTTGCTAAGTACTTCGACGTGAGTAGCATAAATTACTTATGGAAGATCATGTCAGATCGTTCTTCGTATGAGCAGCGGCGTACAATGTACTTCGACAGGAGACTAAAAAATCACACGACAAAGCATCACACTGACTAAATCCTATCTTGGTATCAAAGGTCTCAGAGAGGCTCTTTCCTATTCTGTGTCTGTGATACCGTTATCATGCAAACACGAATAAGTTTTGCTTGTATACCAAGTTCAGATAAAGCGTTAAAAACGCCATTTTGGGTCTGAAGCCACACTTATATTCTCCAATCAGTGTTTCCGTCTATGGCTCCAACCGTTCAGTACGCAGAACAAAATTGTATATCCAATTGAAAGAAAATTTATCTACGGTAGTTAGGGCAGAAAGAGAGATTATCTTTTTTAAATAGTTGGTGCATACGCTTCACCAACTTTTCGCCATTAAATGATTATCAAGTTTAAAACAGATTAATATTGTTTCCATAATCCAAACTCATTTTGCAGCTAGGTGACAGACTGTTCTTTATAACGCAATAAACCGGTTTTTAGTCATCAGATGGTCATATAATTGGTTATAAGACTTCAATAATGGAGGCTTTATATCCACACACTTAAGCACTATCTCGCATAACTGAGACCATATTAAATACTATTGTAGCGTGTAATATTCAAAGTAAATTCATTAATCTTGAAATTCTTCAACTTCGAAATACTTCCTTACATTCTCTGAAAATTTATATAAAAACTATTAGAAAATGCATAATAATTTAATAAAAGATATCAAAGTTTTCGACGACATGTGCTCAATTTCAATTTGAGTTGGATTTTGAGCGAGTTTTTCCTTCATTTTTCTTGCTTTCATTGGCAAGCGATAAGTTTTCATTTGTCACAAAAAGAAAAAAAAAAAAAAAAAAAAAAATACTCCACCAACTGGAAAAGCGGAAAAAGTATGAGAAAACAAAAAGCGGCAATTTAGAGAAGTAAAAAGAGCATAAATAGAAAATGGCGACAAATAGAGAAATTGAGAAAGCAAAGAAAAGCCAAGTTTTTCTTTATTTGATTTTCCTTTTCTTTAGAATGCTTTGTGCATTTAACAGGCAAACTAAGCGCGAAAAGTTTCGCCTTCTAACAGGCACGACTGACGATGCTTTCAGTAAGAAGAAGGATGTGTTTGGCTGGAGCAAGTAGCGCGAAAATAAAATAAATTCGATTCGCATTTAAAAAGTTGCACTTGAAAGATTTGCCTTGTCTCATCTCCACTCTGAACGTTCTTTATGCCTTCGTTTCTATTTTGCCGGCACATTAATTTCACTTTTTATAAATCTTAAAAGTGTTCGACACTTCTTCACTGTTCCGGACGCCATTGTGTGCATTTCGTTTTCGCCGCCATTATTCATAATTTATTGAAAGCGAAATTGTTTGGAAACGTTGGACTTTTTAATTTCACTTCGTTTATCAGTAATTAAACATTTTCTTGTTTTTTCTCAGTTCATTGTCCCTAGTATTTGTATTTTATTTTTTTCCTATATGAATTTATTATGTGACGTAAATCAAATTAGTGTCAGTTATTTAAACGTTTTCAATTAATTTCTATTCAAAATGTTATTTTTCAAATATTTGTTGCACTAAATTAAGTGACAGAGGAAAAAAATTGGTTTCACATCACGTGCAATTTGTAATCAAAAATGCATGTTTTTTTTTTTTGACTCATTCTAAGTATACGAGGTTTGTTACGAAATACTTTGACATAAAAAGTTTTCATAAGCATTCCAAAATTCAACTCAATCGAATATGTTGAAGTGAATTTATGAGATTTACATATATATAAAACAAACATAAATCCAAAGAACAATCCAATACTATAATAAACTCCTGACAATTTGCTATATTTTCGACCAGCCCTCGTAAACAGTATTGAGAATCGGTACTAAATTTTGAAATCGTGAATTCATAACTTAGAAATACCCTGCCGCATTTCGCAATGTAATACTTCATTTTTGTTTTCTTAAACATATTCTAAAAAAAATTTTTATGTTCGAAAAAAATTACCGATTGAATACAGAGATATTTAGAAAGCGTCACCGTTGGCCTCTTCCAGAATGTCCTTTGGACCCTTTGAGTTTGTCAACTATCTCGAACTATCTCGATGATCTTTCCAAAAAAGTTATCAAGCGCGAAGACAAAAAGGTCTGTGGGGCTCCGTTAGAAGTGTAGAGAGGCTCTTACCCAGGTGGCACCTTTAACCTGACCATGAAGCAAGTGATGCGAAAGACATTGTGGTTAGGTGGATAATCAGACACGAATGAGGCTGCATATTTGTACTTTGATTTCATACTCTACATATCTCAACTAGTCCGTGCGCGGTGCATAGTATAGTCGCTTCCTGCATAAATTACCTTGAAAGGGAGCAATAGATATAGAGTATAGGATGAAGAAGCAACTAACACAGGAAGTAATGTGAATAAGTAAGCACGAAAATACTATATGTTTACTCACCACAGCATGGTGAAATTGTATACGTCGTGTAAATATACGCATGTATGAAATTATACATAACCTATACAGGGTGCGCATACAACATAGTTTCCTATTACGAGAAACGCGCCATTCATGTTGTAGAGATCGTAGTGTTGGGGAAGTAACAAAGTTTTATTTATTTCCAGGTCAGTCGGCATTGTAACAGTGAGAAGCATACGTTTACCGTCGAGGCCTTTTTTTGTTGCTGTTGTTTTTTCAGCGATGAAGCGCATTTTCACTTGAATGACTGTGTTAATAAACAGTACATGCGCTATTGGGCCGAGAATTACATGAAATGCTTTTGCATTCAGCTAAAGGATTATTGTATCGTGGATTTTTGAAGAAAATGATGTCAGTGTGACAGTGAACTCAGACCGCTAAACATGTTGGATGATTTTATTTCCACGAATTGATGAATTGAAATTAGCAACAGGTAGCAACAGGTCGGAACAACGGCTCACACTTCAAGAACACTTCAAGAGCACTATCCGGAGCGGCCCATATCAATAAGGGACAATTTGGAGTGGCAGGACCGAACACCTCCCAAACTCAAAACTCCCACCCTTTCGGCCCATGCTATTTTTTTGGATGAATTTGAATTTAAATCCAGCATTTATGTCAACCGCCCAAGGAACCTGGGAGACCTGAAAGCCAAAATCCGTGCTGGAATTGACAACATTTAGATATTGAATCTATATTAAAAAGGAAAATAAAACAAAATCTGATGCATAAACCAACTTGAAATTTTATAATTTTCAAACATTTTATCGCAGTTCACAATTTTTCGAAATATCTGTTATAATTATAAAGTATGCCTTGATATGTATTTATAGGGTATTATATAGCTGAACACCCTGACAATAGCTTTTTTTTTGTTTTTTATTTGTTTGTTGAATGTAAAATTTGCCTCGACAGGTTTGATGTGCATAACAATATGTTTAATTTTATATCGTAAAATGCAATATTTTATTTATTTTTCCACATTTGGCATAAAAATAAATGAAAACTGCTATTCGTTTTATTTGTTTATTTATTTAGTTAATAAAGAAACGCATATATTGTTCAAAATCATTCAGGCATTTAATGTCTATTACAAATACTATAAATATGTTTACTTAACCTGAAAAGTAATATCGATACATGTTAGCATAATTTATGGTGCTCAGAATTCAGAAACTATTTAAATTAAAAAGTATATTCAATTCGTATAATTATTGCACATAAAATGAAAGACAAATAAACATACTAACAGAAGGCCAAAAAAAATGTTATATCTGTGTATTTTAATTTTGTATATTGTTTATCGACAGTAAATTAACTGGAATAAATGTAAATAATAATATAAATTTGACCTTATTGTTTTTCTATTATATGGTGGCATGTCACAGCCTATTTAAAAATTATTTTTTTCGGTGCCAATCTCATCCATCTAGACTTCTCGGCTTGCGCAGGCGCGGTTTTATATAGTGGCATGGCAAGGTGATGTTATTTTTCCTACTCTTTACATCTAATAATCCATCGCAGACAATGCAACGAATTACAGTTCGACCTTGGCATTCAGCTCGCCAATTTTGCTGTGATACGTTTTTTTTATAATCACAGTTTGTATCAAATCTCATCCAACTTCTTCAATTAGTTGCTTACATAAGACGCAACACTGCTCATTTTCCAGTGCACCTTATTTCTTTCGGTACTACTTACATATTTACAATGTGAGACCGCTCACTATTTCAGTGAACCTTACTTCTTCCGATGTTCTTTACATATGCGCCAAATCTCATCTATCTACATAAAATAGTTCATAAAATATGATGATGGGTGGGTATTTTTGGGTTAAGGCGTGGCACCTCTAATTTTTTTTGAAACCTTCCCTTGATCGATAGTCGTGCACTCTACAAATTACATAGCGATCTGTCCAATAGTTTAGATGACTACAAACGACACAGATATACATTAGTTTTTGACGTGATAACATTTATTAATTAGGTTGGTTTAGCGCAGAAGCATGACGCATTTCTCACGTTCCGTATACCGTTACTACACGACACTAAACGAACGAAAAGCAAAAAGGCGGAACGTGTAATCATACACATATGAATACATGTGACGATTGTGTCGTTCCCGCCTGAACAAGCAAGCGATAGACAGACTAGCGTGCATTGGCTTGTTGAAAGCTACAGTTATGTGTATGTGTGCTATTGCGAATTAGTATTATCTAGCGCGCGATGGGGTGCGGTATGGACATGGTAGAATGTATGAATAATAACATTGTAAGTGTATAATAAAGTTTGTTTCAAATAAAATACATGTACAAAGTAAACAAAGCACGCACACCACATATCAAGGACGACGACAGTAACAGTTACTTTTGCATTTGAGTACCAAAAACAACAACAAAATGCTTTTAAAGTTGCTGGTGGGCAGTCGAATAGAGAGAGAGAGAGAGAGAGAGAGAGAGAGAGAGAGAGAGCGTATATTTCACTCTTTGTTGTTGGTAACTAAACTCTTTTATATGACAAGTTTTTTGTGTACTGATTGAATTATTGGAATTACATAAGAATTTAATTCACAAAAGTATGCAATTTTTCATCAATGTTTTCTTATGACGTTATCACGTAAGATTATCGTCCGAAAACCGACTTTACATACAACCATTTTTTTATATATATGTACATGGGGTTTTTTTAAGAGGCATAGGAATTTAAATTGATATAGAACACATTTAAAATTTCGTGTGAATAGTATTAGAGCTTCGGTTAACCGAAGTTAACGTTTTTTCTTGTTTTTTTTTTTTGGTCGGTAGTTTATTTTACTGAATTAATGATGGAGAATGATTTCGGGAAAATGGCTGCTACGCGCGCTTCTGACGGTCCAATTTTTCAAAAAATTTTCCTATCATTTGAGACCATATGTCACGAATTGTGCACTGGATATTGGCTGAAATCGATGCTGGCTTGTCTGCATAGACCGAATAGATTTCAAGTATCCCCACAGAAAGTATTCCAGCTGTGTCGAATCACATGATCTTGCGGACACTTATTGTCGTCGTTCTCTTCTGTCAATAAGTCGATGGTTGTTGCTCCTATCTGCTAAAAAAGCACCCTTTATAATAAAATATATAAGATATGATAATATATATAAAAGAAGATGTCAAATAACTTAAGATAACAAAAATAACTTATAAGTAATTATTTTAATTCCAAACTGTAAAAAAATAAAAACAATTACTTAAATTGCTGTGATAAAAATGTCATCCACATCTGGTATCTTGATAACATTTCCACTTCATTTACCAATAATGAAATACAGATCCGCTGCTAACTTAGAAGTTTGGGAGGAAAACTATTTCGTTGCCATAAGTAAACACTTAATTTATGCTCGCATGAAGTAATGAAAACAAACAGAACCATAAATTCACAAGACCATGAAATTTTATTGCTAAATCGAAATGGAACTCTTACAATTAGAAATTGAAGTTTGCTTCATCAGTTTTCGAATTGGAACAAAATGAATTTCAACTTGCCAAAGAGCAAATTTCAATTTAATTAAAACTTACAAAACACTTAAAGGAAAGAAAAAAAAACTAAAACTTTCAAGTTGAAAACTTAAATTCAAGTGGAAATGCCATGACCCAGCTACGAAGTAAGAGGAAGATTCTGTTGACTATGTCCTTTCGAGTTTTGTTTGCGATGACCTTCGACATAAATATTTCATTTTATATTTGTATCTTTTGATTTGGTTTGGACAGCAAAAAAAAAAAAAATAGACAAATAAAATAACATTTGAAGCGAGATGACAAATCAGATACGAATAACTCAACTAAAAATGGTACATCACTCTCAATCTCACCCGGTTTGGCAATATAAACTTAACCTACTTATTTAATTTTTGATATTTTTCTTTGTTTTGCCTTTCGTTTATGCGAATGTCGCCCAACTGTATACAGTGGCTCACTTTGACTATTTTGGTTGCAGAAATCAATAAAGTTTTGGGTGGGAGACTCATAAAACAGCAAAGATTACTTTTTTCTATAGAGCCGTATATATATATATATATATATATATATATATATATATATATATATATATATATATATATATATATATATATATATATATATATATATATATATATATATATATATATATATATATATATATATATATATATATATATATATATATATATATATATATATATATATATATATATATATATATATATATATATATATATATTTTTTTTTTTTTTTTTTAACAGACATAAAGGGTGAAAGTCCCCAAAAAGTATATAGAGCGTTTATTTCAGACCAATATCTCTTATTGAAAAAACGTTTATAATCTCGATCAGCATGTCCGTTTATAAAATAGTGACTATCTGAGCGACTAAGTGAGATACATTTTTTAAATATATATACTAATCTATTCATTATTCAGATAAAGTAAATTAAGTTAACGTACCAACCCAAATATAAGGTGAAGCTCTATACAAACCAATCCTTCATTTAAAAGTTTTGTAAAACTAAAATTTTTAAAATTTGTTTATAAGCTAGAAAAAACAACTGTGGTATATAGTACGTTAGACCTAATAAAGTATCTCACTTACGCCCAGATCAGACCACTATAGAGTGTAGCCTTCTTAGAAAAACTAGCCCTCTTATCAAATAAAGAGCCTTCGACAAGGTACAGGGTATCTCGACCGCAGCATTGTTTTCCTTCCGATGAATAGTACTAATACGCAACTCAGAGGTTTGTGAACCTCTTTATCTACCTGGTGTGTAACCAAACAAACACAATTTTGATTTTTGTCACAATTTTTCGCCCAACGACCCACTGTGCGGCGTATCATCTGCTTGAATAGCATATCCGATTCAAGCGTTTTATAGGTCGATAGGGTCGACTGGGTCAAATGTGCCTGATTTGTGACATCAGAATTCTGTTTTTGATTTTCACTACTGGCCTTGAGTGCAGCGCATTCGAAACATAAAGTTCTGCACGAGTTTTAAATTTAAGTTTTTATATAATTTATTTTACAACGAAATATTGTCTGAGCTATAAGATAGGAACTGCATATTCACAGTTTTAAATTAATTTAGTTAATATCTAGAGGTATTCAAAATTATATATTGTATATAAATGCGATAGTAAATTCCGGTTCACTATTTCATAAAGCTTGTCTGCTGCTATCTCGAAACTCTGAATCCCAATTTTGATAGAATATACTGTCATTTGATCGAAATTGAGTTTTAATTATCGGAACTTTCAATCGAAATCCGTCACAGTAAGGCTGCTTCACATAATTACTTATGTTGTAGAAAACACACTTTTTTGACGAGCGCTGGCTGAAAATATATCACTTTTGATACCATCACTCGCATCATGAAATCGATCATATTTATGCTAAGTTTTTCGTTGACAGTCACTTTTGAATTTTTACAGACATGGATAAAAAATAATATCTTCTGGTTACGAGGCAATTAGCAATACAATTTTTTCTCATCGATGCTTTGATTCATTCCACACTCTTTGCGGTTGTTAATTTCCGAACAGAGAAATTTACTTACAGTCTGCGAACGATTCTATGAACTGTATGAAATTCGAAATTCATTATTGTACTTTAATAAAATTTCGTTGTTGTTGTATTTTGATAATAAATATTAATCAAATTTTCGTTTAGCATCTTTATATTGTTGCAGCTCTTTGTGTAGTTCAACTTAAGTTCCACTTCCCATTTGTCTTACGTAAGAAATTTTAGAACTTTGTCATTTAGCTATCGGCATTCATTCTATCATGTAGCATTCATTATTTCAGAAATGTTATAACAATCGGAAATCCGTTTGAATGAAAACAACCTTCTTTACACGACTGTGCATGAATGCATTCAAGGATTCGCATCTGTTCACTCATTCAAGTACATTGAAGCGAAAATCAGACAATTGTTGCAAAGGTATCAGCTCATTGAAACATCACAACTCCGCGGCCATTGTCTGCGTTCGAATGTGCCGCACGCATTTCATCATACCTTTGCGGGCTTATATCGTATAGCTTCATGTAGGAGTACGATGTATCTGCATGTAAGTACGTGAAGGCGATTCTGTGTGTTCAGCCATGCATGCAACATCATGCGAAACATAGGTATATCCGAGCGATTTTTCTTCTTTTTTCTTCACATTCTTAACAAGGCATCCACTTGACTTCATTGCGTATTGCCAGATTTCGAATGTGAAGCAAAGTGATGCAATGCATCGATGACTGGGCGTAAGGTGGAAGTAAATATTTGAATGGAGCAGGAAAATTAAGCAAAAGAAAAGGAAGTGAACATAAATTGGTGTACAACTTTAATATGAAGCGTAATGAGTATGAAAAACACTGCAGACACCGTGGTTATCGTAGGCTGCCAGTATAGCAGCAAGAAATGTATACACTGTATCTGAGGCGCAGATGCTGGGCGCTTCAGGGCATCATCAACTTCATCAACACTCGCGTTGGCGTCGACTTTGGAATTATAGCAAACGGCATGAGGTGCGGCGATGATGTTGATGATGGTGATGGTGACAACTGTGGAACGGAACACCAGCTTCAACTTAAGCTCAGACGACAATGACAATGACATATAAAAGCGCGACTAGATTAGCATACGATGAGTTAAGCGAAAAAGGTGGCCAGGCCATCACGAGAAATAGTTAACGTTGGTAGAATCGGTTTTTTTAATAGATATCATTTGTATACAAAAACTTATTTGCTAAAGTGTTTTGAAGCATTTACTAAGAAATACAGAAATTTACTTATGATGCTTAGGGTGATTTCCAATACGCATAGACTGTGTTAAGCACGAGTTGGACTGAGCATACGCTATGTACTTCATACATTCATTTTGATGGATGGTACTAAGATTAGTACTATCGCATATGCAGTAAAATTAAAATGGTCACCCTAGCTTAAGTTGTTTATTTAGTACGAGCCCGAATCATGTTTGCGCTTAAAATGAGCAATGCTTGCGTCTCATTATGCAAGTCCCGAGCACCCATGAAAATGTCTGGTCTAGGGCTATATGAACATGGATGTTCGCATAGATGTTCGCATTGCAACGCAGTTGTCAAATGCAAATTCTTTTCCCAACACTTTTTACACACTCACACGTTGACTCACTCAGATGTCAAAACTGTCAGCTTTACAATGTCAGCTTTTGTTTTTACAACTCGATGTAACCCCCAACGCATGCTACTCCAACAGGACATCTAACTAACAGTCTGACTGTCTGTCTGTCTGTCTAAATGTCCTTTTGTCATCGTGTTTCATAGCAAATGGAATTTTTATGTTCGCTACTATTTTCAGTGAAACAGTTTTTACTACTTGTATTTAGTATATACGAGTAGGTATGTTAATATATGCATCTCAACTACTTTTCATCATTTCGCTGTGCATTTTGTTTTTCCTTTGCTGGATAAGCACCGGAAAAGCTTTATTAGTTGACATTCTAAAATTTTATGTGCTTTCTTTCATTAGCTCTTAGCAGACTTACAACACATGGAATTTTACAACAAGCTTAGATCGCATTTTCATTGTTTGTTTTGCATAAACACAAATTTACGCTTTCATCGTATTGTTTAGTGTGTGAGTAGATTCGGTAAATGACTTATTTGTTCACATGTTTGCTGGTAAAATATTACTGCGTTTATTTGTTTTAGTACTTTTAAAAAATATGTACTCGTAAAATTTGTGATACATAGTTTCATTTAAAAGGTTCACTTGGCATTGGTGAATTCAAATCGCAAAAAGTTTCTGAAACTGAAAGACTGATAATTTTAATGAAATTACTTCCGATCAATTTTTGGTTTCGGAAACCGAAACAAGGGGGAATGTTCAAGAAACAATAACCTATACCCTGCACACAAATTGGTAGGCATATTTGAGAGCAAGATATATTGCGTTTGCTGAATATCAAAATGTACCTACATATGTAATATCGCAAAGAAGAGTTTTGAGATGGCACAAGTTCTCTATTTAGAAATTTCGTGCAATTTACTAGTTGGAACGATGTAGTCGTCCGACTTTTGAAAACTGTGGTAATCGTAATGTTTATTTAAGGATTTGGTTGGTATCTGTAAATAACCGCGTATGTTATCATCTAATTTTGCTCAACAAGATAGTGAAAATATGACTTCGACTGTTTTGTTTATTTAAGATTTCAACATCGAAAATTGTTTGAGCCTTGTCCGTCCATCCGTCTGGCGGAATAAGACAACAACTCTCAGAAACTATAAGATCTAGAGACTTAAAACTTTGGCAGTAAGATTCTCCTTAACTATGCGCAGATGCCTTATATATATTGACGATACCACGCCTACAATGCTCACCATGTCACAATTCGGAAATTTGACCAGTATATTCACCCTTTTTAAGGCTACATAGCCGCTAACTGTTTGTTTTCTTTTTCTTTTTCTTTTTTGTTTTGTTTTTCTTGTTAATTAATTAATTCCTTTCTAAGCAAGCAAAATGCATGTGATCACTCTAGTCAAGGTCACCATAAGCCAAAAAAAGTGCCACAATCTATAAACTACCGTTGCAGGCTTCTTGACATATTGGCTTCAGCTTCTGCAAAATCTAAATCGTTTACGAAACCTTCACGACTTTTAAGTTATTCTGAAACTGAAGCTTTCTTCTAGTATGAGTGTACTTAAATTGACTTTTCAAACAAAGCTAAACACCAAAAAAACTGGCAAACTGACAACACGGCTTGAAAGTTATGCATATATATATATATATATATATATATATATATATATATATATATATATATATATATATGTCTAAAATAAAACACCCATTACATTACCTTATGGCTTGTCTAGACTAAGAACTCGACTTAAAATTGCAAAATCTTTTTAAATATCCATTCAATTGTAATTTAAAATGCCATACCAATGCAAAACGTACAAATTCAAATGATTTCGGATAGATTATGTTCTCATTTTGTGCCAAAAGCGAAAATCCACAAGACAGGCACGCGACATTGTCAAAGTCTCAAATGACATAGAAAAAAAAAAAATAATAATAATAATAAGAAAAAAATTCCATCAATCCTACCATTTATTCATACAACTCACTGCATCAACTGTCTACATCCATGGAATACAAGTTATCATGTCGCGACATGCGCTAATCTTAAAGACAAAATCTTCATCCAACGATAGACGAAAGACGGAAGCGCATTTTGTGCTGTCTTTCAAAAGTAATCAAGCATACATTTCCTGATTTCTTAGCTTGTATTTTTTCCTCTTTGAATTTTATTCATATCAATGAACAAACGAAAGGACTAGAATGAATAAACGAGAAACAGCAGCTCTTGTAAGTTTTATAAGAAGAAAAGAAAAGTACAAATCTGTGAATAAATCAATTCGCAATGAAATGTATACTTGTTTCACTGCTTATTTTGCACAAGAAACTGTCTGTATGTCTGGTATTTTTTGTTTCACAAGAAATAAAATTTAAGCAGAAATCTGCATAAAATCAGCGCTAACAAGCTTTAGTTTCGCAGTAGCAGCATTTGAATGTATCTATAGCTAGTTTCCAGGGATGCAAATTAATGGTTTCGTTTATATGAAAAAGAAAAGCAAAGCCTTTTGTTTCAAGAGTCGACCGCGTTATAGTTCGGTGGCTCTATAGGAAAAACATTAGCAATTAGTGGGCTTAGAAATACTTATTTATCATTGTTTCATCATCACTCGCATTTAAGTAGGTTAGGAAAGTGACTTCTCCCTAGGTTCAGTGATTTCTGTGCATCTGTAACCAACCTTCCATTTTCGTTCTTGCGATGATATCAGGTTTCTATTTGCAGAGCACAGCAATCGGCTGGATAGTTCTACCTTATTTACACAGCGGCCGGCATTCTAGATGGATATCCGCAAACCATGATTCTCGAATTGTTTGCAGGAGTTGTCATCAAAAGGGAGGATCGTAACTGTGGCTTCCTCAAAAGAAATTATTACTTTAAATCATCCATTCGCAGTTCATGTTCACTCCAAGACATGCGATACTATCAAAATGAAATTAACTGAAACCCTGGATTATCTACTCTACAAGTAGATCATACCACAAATTTAAGACTCGAGCTGTACGCTGTATCGTAATCTAATTAATTTCGTTATAAAATTTAAGCATTGTTGAATATGTATAAATGTTATGGCAACATTGGAATGGATTAATTTTAATGAACGTCTAATTTGTTATCGTCTAAAAATTGCTTTCTAACTTTTTTTGGTCACAGTTCGAACAAATTCTTTGCAAATATCATCATTGTATTGTACAGAACTTCTAAATTAGCAGTTCTAAAATAATATAATGAAAAATATTTTTCAAGTTTGCATCCCCGTAACGCACTGTTTCGTTATTCATTTGCAAGTATATATATAGGGTATCCCAACAAGAGTGCACGACTCAAATTTAGTGCCACTTTTTCTATGCAAGTGGAAACACTGAAATTTGACAGCTGGCATCTACGTTTGTTCCGATTATTAAAAATGGAGCGCTTTACAGTTGAACAACATGTCATCATTGTCAAACCCCGATTTTCCGAAACAAATCTTCACCGATGAGGCACTTTTTCATCTGAATGGGTTCGTCAACAAACAAAATTGACAAATTTGGTGCTCGGAACTCCGCATGTGTTCAATGAGGAGCAAATTCATTCACAACGAGCAACTATCTGGTGTGTATTTTGGTCAGACGGCATGATTGGGCCTTATTCTTTGACAATGAGGTGAGTGTGAATGGCATTCGCTACAGAAATATGACAACGAAGTTCATGTGGCCTCAGCTGGACAGTCTGGATCCGTACCACATTTTGTTTCAACAGCACTTCGTCACCTGCTACACCGCGCAGAAACAATCGATTTATTAGAGCAATGTTACATTTTTAAATATAATCGTGCACTCTTGTTGGGACACCCTATATTTAAACAGAACTATTCGTAGTCCTACAGTTCTGCTTGCATTCAATAAAACCCATGTTCCAAAAGCAAAAGGGCACCGGACGACGAACCATCAAATAATGACATGAATTCGAGTAGCAGAAATTGTCGTACAACATTTTCATTTATTTACATTTGCATTCGATTTTCATAGAAGTATATTGAACGATGGAAGTTTGAGTGGAAAATTGAAAATTTTGCGCCTTTGCTTGTCGAAATTATTCAGCGAAGTTCTTTCGCTCGTCTACTTGTGATATGGTTTGGGCTTTGCGGCGTCTTTTCGAAATATTCAACGCATTTGATGACGATTTCATATGCAAAAATTAATTCCATAAGCTTGTTTTTGTATGTGGATTTAAATACTCAATGCTTTGACTATACTTCTTTGCAACTCACTAGATTATGCAAATATGCATGTGAACACACGTGAACACATCGCAAATATGATTGTACAGAGAATAACCAGATACGGAGTGTGTACTGAATATAGTCTGCAAAAGCTAAATGCCAATTTTTGAGAGATTATTTTACAAAAGCCAGACTAATTGCAATGCAAAGTGGCAATTCAGAGTAAAATTTTTTGATTAGAAAATCAAAAATGTTTCAAATGCGCACAGAGGTAGTATTACATATTTGGGCTTTAAAGAATCTTGTTAGTAACAAATAATTCCAAAGAGTATTGAAATTGTTTCGCCAGAAAGATTTGAATCATATTATTACTAGGAATGTGTTTTACAGCAATTTAAAAAAAAAACGTAACCAACGTAACCTCACATGAAATCTTTTAACACATAACCTTCATACGAACCTATTTGTAACAATAAGGGGCCAAGTATAGAGAAATGATTTTTTATGTTCCTACTTGTAAGAAATTTAAAATCAGCAATCGGCTGCATGCCGAAATCTGCTCAAGAGAAACAACAATTAAATAAGTTTTCTAAATGCTTCAATAAAATAGATTAATACGAGTATAAGTACAAACAATTGAAAATGGAAAATGAAAATGGTACAATGGAAAACCCTACACTAGTTAACCGTTCTATGGCAAAAATTTAAGTGTTCCCCCTTCTTTTCTTTAAATAACTTGAAAAATACATACAAAAACTTCATTTTTGTTTTGGGGGAACTTTATTTGGTCCTGTACAATTTGTTTGGTCATTTGTGAAAGATGACATCGGGCAAATGTCCACCCTCTGCGGCCACGCAAAGATTTAATCTTTTGTCCTTAAACTACTTTAGGGTCTTTTACCGATTCGCAGACACTTTTCCCTTGAGAAAGTCCCCATTGAAATAGTCAGGAGCCGTTAAATATGGAGGCCGCGGCGGTCAATCAAAATCGCTACTTTTCGATGTCAAACGTCCATCGAACATTGGTCGCAGTAAACGCACTGTTTCACGTGCAGTGTGGCATGTAGCTTCTTTCTGTTGAAACCTGTAATCGTGCATATCATTTTCTGCAAGAATTGGTGTCCTGGCGTCGCATTCAAAGAAGTACGGCCCGATGACTCTGTCAGCGAATACACCACATCAAACGCTGACTTTTGGCGAGTAAAGCGGCACATCATGAATCAGTTGTTTGTTTTCAGTCAACCAGTAACGAATATTCTGCGTATTAACGCTTCCACACAGCGAAAAGTATGCCTCGTCCGTCATGATGATGCGCGTAAAATTGAGGAGTTACTCGTAAAGTAAAATTTAATAATTTCTGCACGTGGTTTTGGTGTGTAGTATTCCATAGCTAAATTGTACGCTTCCACTGAGCACTCATATGTGTTAAAATTCCAACAAATATAAACTTTATGGGAAATTTTTCATAGGTGACCACGAAATGACGCACCCTGTATTACTATTGCACTATTTTTGGAATTACATAAACCCTCGTTTCATTGTGTTACTTTTTAGCTAATTTGTTTTTTATTTATAGAAAAAACCAAATAATCAAACCACACATTTTATTTCAATGTGCTACACTCCAATTCGATGCAATTATTGTGCGAACCCTAGTAACCCATTTCTTTTCTTGACATTATAAAGGGTATTGTCGCGTGATTCGATCTACTGCATTTTGTGTATTTTAACAATAATTTATCAAGTGTCAAAAGTGTCAATAGCTCACTTTTTAAGAAGTTTTGAAAAAAAAGGACGCATTTGGTATATATCGACCAGACAATGTGTTTGAAAACTGGTAAAGGTAAGTTTTTAAGTAACGGTGCTACTAGTCATTGCTGTAGATAATAGTTTGACAAAAAGCCGTACACCCAAAACCCAAAATTTGTATGTATATCTACAGAAACATAACTAGCAATTTTTTCTCATAATTGCGCCAAATTCGAAAAAATTTGCACAAACAACCGACACCAACAACAAATTTATGGCTAATTATACATGAAAGCTAAAACAATGGGTGTCACCATTATACAGATACAAGACTATAACGCATACAAATACGCACAAATCATTTGCACATGTTTCAAATGAGTTTGATACAAATTCATTGTTATTAGTAAATTAATTAAAAGTTCATACCGCAAAGACCTCATTCCGATGAATAGGTATGAGTATATGTAAAGGTATGCAGATTTCACTATATGGACAGTTTGAATCATCAGATGTTTAACGACAGATACAAATTGTCGGGCATCACCGGAAACTGCCTTCCATAACTAACTACCAAACCAGAGTAATGAGAAGGCGTTTGGAGGTGCTGCTCTATTAGGCACCATAATTAATGGATACTTAACTTATACGCATATGTTGGTTTATCTGCACAATAGTATAGTATGGGAATGTATGCACCTAATTACATTGACCAGAAATGCAAACCCGAAACTGGCAACCGCAAGCAATGCCGCTGGTGCCGTAATTTTAGAGCAATTAAATTGCTTTTGCCGTTTGTAATTGATTTAGTTTTCTATTAATATATTTATGGTTTTACGTTTGAAAAATTATTTAAAATTGCAGTGAATTAATAGAAACTTTGATCATTTTAAGCTAGGCCTCTGGTTGCTGCGAAGAAATATGGTATTACTGTAGCATTTGCTGTCCTTGATATTAATGTGATGCCAAATTGACTTGATGTTTCTATACGAACGATGCTCTTCCGTTTAATTAGACAAATAAAGCGTTCATGAATAATGAAATCAAAATTGTAAATTACACTAATCGGCAGTCAATTCGAAGCCATTAGTTATACACTGTACCCATAGTGTAAAGAGGTAGTATATTAAGTTTGTGTAAATGCATGTAAGAGGTAGAAGGAGAAGTAGCAGATCCTATAAAGTATATATATGCTTGATCAGCCTAGGAAGATGGTGTCGAGTCCGTGAATCCGTCTATTGAACGGATAGATTTTTAGAGACTATAAGTGATTGGTTGGTCCATTATTTATGAGTGCTAACGTTAGTCGAGGAATCTGTCAGTTGCATATTCAGCATATTGCTTTAATGCGAGCTCTCATAACCATTTTACCATGCTGTATGCACGCTGTAACAAAACTATTACACCATTATACACTTATTACCATACTATATATACAAATTTTGATATGCGCGCCATGCAGGCTGTAGGGATCATAGCATGTCAAGTCTAATACCAATCGGCAAGCGAAGTTCTAAAGTTTTATAAACTTCCAGGTCGTTTGCGTGCGTTTGCAGCCGAGGTCTACAATTGTTTTTGATTTTTTTTTTTTTTCAATGAATGAACGTGTTAACAAACAGAACATGCGCTACTGTACTGACACCAATCACCGAGAATTTCATGCATTCACCTAAAGTCACTGTCTGGTGTTTATCTCAATCGGCCAAGACCCCTACTCAAATCAAATTGAACGGTAATTATGAGCAGATGTGCACAATCTACATTTTATCAAAATCAGTTGAATATTTTGGAGGTGAAAGGCTTAAACAATAGTCACTAACTGAACGAATTAAACACACATTGGCTTGACATGGACTACAAACGCACACACATATATGTTAAACGATAGCATACGAGCAGCCAGTTATACGTTGATAAGCCTCGCGAGCGCAAAGGAGAGCAGATTATGTATTATACTCTGAGCTTCGCTACTATTTTGGTGACTGTCCCTCTGTTTGTAGATAGTTATTGTGATTGGCGCACGGTGCAAGAAATAGCACTAATAACAAACAATAAATACAATAATACACAAAATTTTCCTAGTTTGCGGTCGATTGAGTCATGACAGCAGACCATGCATTCTAGTGAACATTAATATGCTGGCTGTATTAAAATAAATAAAGTAATATGCGATAAATTATAACTCACTCAGTGGGCGCTGAAAAAGTTTTCGAAATATGAAACAGAAACGAAAAAAAAAAATACTTATAAAAAAATAATTCCAATTTTCAAATAAAAGTTACGTAAGAAAGGAAGCTTTACAAATTTCAAAATGCAGAAAACTATATTAATAGTTCTAATTGCTGCCGTAGCATTTTCAATTCAATTCCAACCTAGAGACAAAGAAGACGTGCCTCATCTAGTTAAATTGTATGGTAATCGTAATACAATGTCCTGTACAGGTACGCTTGTTGCAAATGATCTTGTTTTAACTTCTGGTATCTGTGCTGAATCATAGTAAGCAAAAAATATATATTTAACATACTCGTTACATGTGCATATATTTTGTTTTTACTTTAGTATGAGACCAACAGAGACGCTTAATATTGGCATCAGAGCGGACAACGAGACCGGTCAAGTGATAAAAATCAAAAACAAAATTGAGTCCTGTAAAGAATTAGAACTTAACCATCTTGTTCTCTTCGTCCTCGAAAAGCCAATAGAAGTAAATAAATTTGCCAAGCCAATTAAGTTGGATGAAAGAGAATTAGACAAAGATACTGAGTGCTTTGTGGACAGATTTGTAAGTTACGCGACAGTCATGAACTGGAACTAGAATTTGTATTTACACTTAATTTACCAACTTTAACAAACGCAGCAAGGTTATTATCCTGAAATTAGTCATGTGACGCTATCTCTAGCATCACAGTGTGAAAAATACTTTAAAAAGGAATACGAATCGAATTATTACTGCGTTCATAAAAAATATTGTCCGGATACAGGTAATATATTGGCATGCTATGATGACGTTACCAAGGATATGAAATTATCTGGAATTCTGACAGTGGGTGATTGTAAGAATCCACCTACATCCTTTATTAAAGTCTCAAAGTTCTTCGATTTTGTAAAAAAGCGTAAAGAAGATTGTTTGTTAAGTAAGAGTATTGCAACTTCTTGTAGGTTAATTGACGTTGAAAAACTCTTGTATATAATTATTATTATTGTTGAACTGATATAAAGAAATAAAAATACTTGAAATACATAAAGAATTTATCAACAAATAAAGTTAAAATCTAATCTTAACTCAATTCCTGCAAACTTACTATTTTTGGAATTTTACAGTGAATTTCGATATGGTATCGTACCTTAAGGCAGTGCTCTGTTTCCAAATCCATTGCAATTTTCTTCCTCCCACCAACCGTGTAGGCGTGGCACGGTGATGACATATGACATCATATTACTAAGCGAAAACAAACTTTTTTAATTTTTATGAATTCAACAGCAATGTTTTTATTCAGTCTCTAAAAACTTCAAACCATCATATTTTGTGTAGTTTTTCATATTATGGCTACTCATGCAATTGATTTTCATTGATTTGGTGTTTCGAAACTTTATTAAGAAAAAAAAGAAATCAGATTCTAACAAAAGACTCTATCTTTATAAACTTCACAAAATCTGATTTCCAAGTGCCAAAAAATTACATTCGTTCTGGTGAGCTTTGCCATATTATGTGTTACTGGCATGTCATGCATGAAAGTCATGTCTTATTCAACTTGTATTTATGGAAGAGGGATGAAATGATACATTTTGCTTCCTCCCCGCTACTGATTCATTCGTTACCCCTATTATTTTTATATAATCGAAAGCGAATTAAACTTTATGCTCGTTCAGAATAGATTTTTTATTTTAATATGGTACTTCGCTTTTGTACAATTCGAATCTTGTCGGGCATAGTAGAACGATAGTAGGATGGGATAGAGCGTCGAAATTGGAGTTGACTAAGCTGATGCATTTCAGATTTTCTATAGAACCAATTAAGTAAAAATGTACCACCAGACTTAGATACTACCTTGCATTTTTAAATGCAATTATTAATTAGGTCAGATGCTTCTATATGCTTATTATATTTTTCGATCATCTTGAGAAAATCGACCAAGATATGTTTTGATATGTTGATATTGGATCGCGTGCATAAAAGCTAGAAGCATCTGCAACGCTTCTTATATTCTTCCACTGTACAATGGCTATATTATAGACCATCATTTCTGCATACTTAATATGTCCTTTGAATTTATTTTTCAGAAGACGGCAGTTATGTGGAATGCGACTGTCTCTTATAGTTCGTGTTGCATTGAAACATACTGGAATGCTACTTAGTTAACAAACAAAAAGTAAAATTGAAACATATGAATTCCCTATTGTTTTTTTAGTCCGCTAGTAGTTTTAACGGTATCATAGATTCATCATATAATTTTTTGTAAATGAATTTATAGTGGCCTCAATAAACTCTACGATCAGCCACATAATTAAATTCAAAAATTATCATAATTCCAATAAAAACTCTTAGGCACTTGCTAGCCAGTCCATATGCGATGTACGATTCAGAAATAGCTCGATCCCATGAAGAAAGTCGTGACGGCGCCCCCATTTCAAGTTATCCTTGATGCAAATTTGCGATTCCAAATATTGCTGTCGTTGTCCTCATATTTTCGAGCCATACGAATTTCTTACGACCTTGTCCTCCCATTTATTTGCACTATCCTCACCTAAATGATATTCTATATGTAAATCAAAACAAAAATTTGCAAACACATTGCACCTAGGGACTAACATCATTTACTGATGCCATATGGGAGGGTTTGGGAATTGCAACTGTGCAGGAATGACATTTTTTAAAGAGCAGAGCATTACTATTCAACCCTCCACATGTGGTGTCAATAGCACATTGAAAAATACACATTTGGCATCACAGCGTAACTATTAAATCTGTTTAAAAAAGAATAAACAAGAAAGAAAGCTTCAGTAGAATGTGCTCATCTTCGAGCTTCAGTGTCCATGTTTAAAGCTCCACATACATCGACCATAGAAAATATTCCTTAGCGATCCAATCTGGACATATGCGGAACATTTTATTAGAATTGATAAAAAATTAGAATTTATTAAAAAGAACAAATTTTCATACAAAAACTCAAAAATGAGGGCAGGTTTGCATGGGGCTATCCTGATCTGGAAATATATGGAATATTTTGTAAATACTGACATAATACTCTTAGTGGGGCAGCTTTGTATGGATGCAACCTCATTTAATACTCCTATCTGAAAAAGGAAAAATTGTTCTAAGCATTCAAACTGGAAGTCTCTAACGCTTATAGTCTCCGAGAACTGTTTGTTCAAACCGACGATCGGGCGGTCAGACGGACATGGTGGGCAAGGTACCCAAATAAACAAATAAACATAAACTTGTTTTGCGCATAGATTCCACAAATATTTGTGGATAAGGATTGCAAACTAGCTAAAATTATTAATTCTTGTTAAATAATCCTTTTTATTGTATTTACTTATATATGAGAATTTAAAACTACAATGTATTTCCCTTTAATTTCGTTTTTACTTCATATTCCTTCATCGTATAGTTTTTAAGCAATCCCATTTTTAACCTCGAAACATTTTTCAAGACACAAAAATTAATATGAACCACAAATGGAAAATGAGTATCTTCTTTTATGGCGTTTTTTTCCGGAAACGACACCACATAAAACAATTTAGATTTTTTGGAGTTTCGTTTTCGTTTTCGAATAAACTTGAATTTCGATTGTCGATACTTTTCGATCAAACTTAACCACATTCACGATCATTTTCTATTTGTAAATTCCTCTATCTTTCATTTTTGCGAAGACCAATTTTCGATATCGACAATAGCTGGCGAATAGATATAAGCGAAATAATGTATTTTTCTACAATATATAACCGTGCTGAACAACAATTTGTCCAAGAAAATGAGTTACAAAATTTCCTTGTTTCTATTCTATAACGACAACCCTATTCATATTTCTTAAGAAATTCTCTATCTCTGACTACTATACCTACACTCTCATATTTATGTATTCGATGAAAACTAAATAAAATATTCACAGAGACAGCCAAAATGGCGTCTTTATTTTGTGTGGGTTTCCAGTGAGCCCAGCCCAGTCTCAGGCTGTTTTGGCATCGATTACATTCTATTCAACAATCTTATCAAAAAATATTTATTTGTTCGATTTAATGTGAAAATGCTGCTATAAAGATAGTTTAACAAATACATACAGACACACACACACACACACATTTATGTATATATGTATCTAAAACGAAACAAAACAAACCAACAAATTAAATGTATCTTGACTTGAAAATTATGAGTCTCTTTGGAAAACAATGCGAGAATTCATCTATGCAATAGTTCTTTATTATTTGAATTGATAAAATGAACTAGGAGATATTTAAATGAATTTGCTAAAAGCAAAATAAATTTGAAATACATTTTCAATATTATTTATAGTTATATGCTTTTAAACATAACTATATTTGAACCATTTAAATATCTATATACTTGTATATATTTATTTTGTATCTATACTTTGTGTTACAATATAGCATTGAGTTAAATTATACTAATTATTTCCTACAAACCACACTTATTGTATGTGCATAGATACTTTTGCTTATTGTATCTCAAACTACGCTATTGCTTTTTTGTATTTAGTTTTAGGCAACAAACAAGGATTTGTAACCAAACATTAGCGTATTTATTTTCGTAATTAAACAATTCATTAAATAAGCACAAGACTATGCTTGAAATCTAAACCAGAAATTTGCCATACACAAACAGAAACCTATATAGACGATGAAGTAACTATGCATATACTATGTATGATAGTTAGTTAGTTAGTTAGAGATACCTATGTATTTATATGTATGCTTGTACCAACAGCTTTATGTATAAAGCATAATAAACATATTTCAATCTTAATGAAAATAGTTTCATTTTCCCACTTTGCCAATAATCATTTTCCTGTGGAGCAGTTAATGTAATTACAGTGACGTCGTTGGTGTCTTCATTGGCAAAAGTATACACGCACGTACAAACAGATGCAGATACAGATACATACATATACAAAGATACTTATACGCACTTCTGCGGAAAAGATGGGCCAGACGACATATCAGCGACGTGAACATATACAAACACAGAGAACAGGCAGCGCTACAAAAAGCAAATGGGGTCAGAATAGCACATGTGAAGTGAAGTACAGCTCACGTATATACATGGTGGCTAATAAAAATTCGGTTATAATGAATATTTTACATACTTGTAAATCAAACAGTTGTAATTAATAGATTTGTAATTACATAATTATTCTCTTGCATTAGTTTGAATTGTTCATTTTCCTGTCAAGTTAAGTATAACTATTTTAGTATTGAGGTAAGTTTCAAATTTTGGCTTTAATTCCGATTCCATTGTTCCGCCCTAACAACCTTGCGAATTTTACTTAAAATTGTGTTTCAAAACTTTCAAAGTAATTTTTACAGTGGAAATTTGGTATGGGTAAATCCTTGCTGAAATGCATTCGAAACGCTGAACAAGGCATTTATAGACTTGCATGTACAGTGATTAAGTTAAAGTGAGAAGAGATCAAGTAATAGTGAGAACAAATGAGAGTAAACGAGCTATATGCTTGAGTATACTCTTTCACTTTTCAATTTGATCGTTTCTGATATTAAACCAAGTTAACCTGACAACTGGGATACACATTTCGTATCCGTATACAATACTTTCTAAAGAACCCAGTCCCAAAAAAGAATATAATTGACTTGGGGCATTTGTCAAACGAGTGTTTCTGCGTAATACTCTAGTATAGGTTGAAACTGAAGTGCAAAGGGTCTACTAGATTTATGAAAATTAGTGTAACAGGCAGAAGGAGTCGTGACAGAGTCCACGAAAGTTGAGCTTATATAGCTATGTTTGTTTTCCATCCGTCCATCCTTCTGTCGTATGTTTAAAGAACCAGATCTCGGATTCTAAAATAGATAGAACCTCCAAACTTTGATTATGGAAATCTTCAACGAATACCAAAATGCATAAAGGGTGAACGTGCTAGTTTTAGAGTTAGTATTTAAATGCGCTTTCAGTTTGGACTTTTATCTGTGGAGAATAAACCTCTTGAAAATAGACTTCAAAGTTCATACCGATAGTATAAATGCGGCTCTTATGAAACATAGAATTAGCGAAGTTCCGAGATGGAACTTAAATGTTATGGCAAATTTTGAATGCACGATGAAATCTGCTCAATGGATGCCACGAATTTGCTCTCGAAATGAGGCATGTATTCATTTTGCTGAATAAATTCTTAAACAATTTACAGAGAAAAAATCAGCACGGATCATGTCTGTTTCATTTTCAATCAAGCTTAACGAAGTTTTCTTAGCCTCCTTCGTTTGTAGCTGTGTGCCTGAGTAATTTTACGCATTCTCATTAAAATTGACCAACCTTCGGATATTACAAGAACGTGCTTTCTTTCGTGCTTTGTCTTTTGGCTACGCTATTATCATTTTCAGCTGCCCGTAGCACTTTTAGCGGAGATGGAGTTGTGTCCTTCAATTGGACTCACGCCGTGCTTCAACTCGTCCTGCGTCCTGTATCAAATGGACATCGATGTCTGTCTGCCGTTCAGTTCTATTGTACTTTTATGAACTTTCTCAGCATTTAAGTTGTATTTTTATACATTTTTACTCAACTTTAATTTTCATAGTTGCATATATCCTTTCTTTTTTCTCGTGTTTTCGTATCTCGTCTTGCATTGTTCCTTTTTTTATTTTCTAGCCGCCATTATCTTTTGTTTTTATTTTTAATTGTTTATTTTCCATTCTGTAATAGTTGACTTGCTCTGCTACGACTGCATTGTTTTTATACCCTACACAAATAAATAAAGAACAAGGCTTGTTGTGTTTCTTGAACTTCCAGAATATAAGACAGCAAGCAGAAGGAGCTATGTCTGGATTATAAGGCGGTTGGTCGAGGACTTCGCATTTCAGCGTTTCCAAGTATCCTTTTACCACTTGTGCTACGTGAGGTCAAGCAATGTCCTGCTGTCAGATCACTTTATGGTGCCTATGCGCGCATCGTTAGGTTGGTGCAGCTCGTAGTACATAAGTCACCCCTAGCTGATCCTAACAAATACAGAGCGTGAATTTGAAACCATAAATATTCACCTTCGCCGTCGATGCTGATGCATGACCGGGTAACCCTATGATTTTTTACGTTCGCAATTGTTCACATACAAAAAATCATTTTGATGTCTCTTTGTTTGATTTGGTATGACCAATTCTTGTCTGACGTATTGAAATCACCACTTTTAAATCGTCAAAACCAAAACTTACGTGTTTTAATCGATCAAGTATATTCATTATTAATTCCCAATAGTGTTTACAATTTGGTAAAGCGACACGTACTAAAAATGGGAATGATATGAATATAGTGACAATTTGACAATTAAAAAAGCAAACAAACGGACTTTTTAGTACATGATACTTCTCAAAAGCACTTTTAGTTCGTTTGTTTTATTATTTTGCAAAGCAAGGGATTTTTTAGTCGATGCAACTTCGCAAAGCATTTTTAGTTCGTTTATTTTATTATTGCTCTTACTACATTCGCATTTTCTAGTATTTTTGCGCTCTTTTTTTCATTTATTAAGTTAATGAGTTTATGTAGTCGTTAATTTTATGAACAATTCGTTCAAAAACGAACAAAACAAACTATGAAAAAAAACAGCTTAATTTTTTCTTCAGCATAAAAATTTAATAGAGCAGTAAATGAAAATAATGTTTTTGCCATTTAATGTACGCAATTCGAATTGAATTTTAATCATGGACATTATAAAAATTCCACTATACATTGTTGAAGTCGAAGGACATTAAGAAGGATAATGTGCTTGATTAAAATTTAAAGCCTATTGTACTTACAAAATATGCTATATATACAATTCAACTTAAATCTTTCATTAATTCGAGGGTTGCATTTTATGTGCCTAATAGTAAAAAAATAGTAACATATGATTGAAAATGGCTTTATTGTTTTTCAAAATATTCTGCATGAACCAATTTTCAAAGCACTTTTGGCACTCAGAGGTGAGTACCTCCAAAACTAGCTGTTTAGAGTTTTTAAAAGCTTCTCCCGGCTGTATTTAGGTGCCAAGTCAGGGCTGTAAGGCAAATGACCCATTAATTTGATGTTTTGAGAGCGCAAAAACTCTCTTGTGTTAACCGATGTATGAGATCGGTCAATCACAATTGACTATCATACGATGCTCTAATGGAATGACATGATCAGTTTTCCTGAAAAAACAGGCCACCAGTTGCATTGAAGTGCTTCATCCGCGGAAAACTCATGGTATATTTGAGCAACCATACAGTCTATTGCTATTTTGTTTCGGGCTCATATGCATAGATTTATGATTCGTCGCCTGTCAGCACGTAGGAAGGCGCACCACCCTTTATAGTCTTGTGTGCACTGGCGCCAGTCGTAGCCAATACCAAGTTTGCTGAAGTCATCCCAGAACTGGTCATTGCAACGTAAACTTAGATTTAGATTCCCCTCGTAAACCTTCCGTGTTGGAGCAGAGGGGTTCAATCGAATAGGAATAGCAGCCCAGTGCAGCTGCTGCAATTTTAAGCGCTGTACAGATCCAACTCTAATAGGTCCAAGAATCGTATGAATAATATTTGTCTCGAACACTTACAAAGATTCTCTATCCAATGTTGTTACGACGCACGCTTCTGTGCTATACAGCAGTACCGGGATTATCAGGGTCTTCGCGAAAACCATCACTTTCTTATGGAAGATCGTGTCCGACTGTTCTAGGTATGAACATAGCCGTACGATGTACACCATCAAGCGGCTTCTTTTACTCACGTTTCTTACCCAGCATTTGTCATAAAATGAAAATTTGGTTGCAGGGCGATCTTTGTGATCTAAAAGCACAGAGAAGTGAATTCACCATAGTCTTAGTGATTACTGTGCATCTGTAACCACCCTTCTATTTTCGTCTTTGCTGAAAGAAAAGGCTTAATCAGATTTTGTAGATTCCATTGAGTTTGCTGAGTTCTAAGGTTCGATTCAAAAGCAATATGCTAAACTTGAATTCTAGGTGTTTTAAAGCGTCATTCGATCTATATACGTTTTTAATAATGAAATAAAACACCTTCCTTGAGAAGGGAGAATGTATAATGTGAAATGACAATTAACGCATTTTCATGTCAACTAAACTGAGAATTTAAGAAGAAATTTTGCGAAAACATTCGAATGGCGCGCGTGTTCGTGTGCCTTCAATAAAACGTTTTTAATTACCTATTTTCGAGTTATTCGACGGCGTATTGCGTATGACAGCATTGCGACTTGGAAAGCAATTAAAAATGTCGTAATTGTCGCATTAATGGATTTCTGATATCCTTTTTTATACTTTGGCTGAAGCTTTCATTGCTACATTTTTCTCCAGGCGACATTATAGCTCAAATGAAGCACAGGCAGCTTCAATGGCAGCAGCTTCGGAAGTGAAGAGCAAACGCATTTTTAATTGAAAGCACGAAACGCAATTAAAGCCCGAACAGTATAAGAGAGGAATAATAATAATAATAATAGTAATAATAATACAAATAATTCAATAAACTTCAATTAAAAGACGCTAAAAAGAGAAAATTTAAATGGAAATTTAAATACAAACGAAGGAATGCATTGAATTCTGTTGTGCGACTACGGCTGCAGCTTCGGCGCTTCATCCTTTCGTGCTGACCTGACCATAATAACAAACCATAATTCAGGCTGTAGTTTATGGCCAGGCTAAATAGCTTTTGGCCTCGGGCATAAAACACACTTGTTGTATGTTCCATTCATGTTTTATCTGATGTACATTTGTGTCGCACGAGGGCGGATCTATTTTGTATCCTTATTATAATGTGTAAGGCTTTAATCTGCATTGGGTGTTTTAAAATGTTTTTGGTTTTATATTGCTACTAGGTGAATTTCTTTATTTCTTAGAAACGACGGAGTGATGATTTTGATATGATGATGATTTGATTTGAAAACAAACGTGCTGCTTGACTTGAAGAAAATTTTGCATGAGGAATTATGTGGAGGCCAAAATTTGCTGGTGATGTGTGGTATGTTTGACAATATTGCATTACTAATCATTAGACCGATTTGAAAGCTGTGTATCTTCTGATCTAAAAGTAAAATGGATAAATTATTTCTTGATATTTTGTTTTTGACACCTTCCACTTAATCTTCATTAGAAGTGTAAGTGTATCATAAGCACCTTACTATAAGTATATCATAAGCACCCTACTTTAACAGTATATCCTAAGCACCTTGTTGTAGTGTAAGCGTAGTATAAGTACCCTGTGGTCATTGAAAAGGGGACTACGCTGTGTTTTAAGTAGAGAATAGTTATTATCATTATTTCCAGTCGCTGATGCTAATAATTAAATAAATGTCCAAAAAAGCCTATTAAATGCATACATACATACATACTCTTGCTAAAGAAATGAAAACAAAATGCGTTAGCAGCGACCGACCAGCGCATGTAAAGAAAATAAATAAACAAACATGCATACATACATAGTATATGTACGTGCAAGTCATGTATGTGATGTGACGAATACAAATCCGAACACACGCGACTCTCTCTGGGACCAGCAATGCTCGTTGAGTCAGCAATTGCTCTCTGTCTTTCACAATTGTGAGAGCATGGGACCTGTTGCAGAAGCAATTTGTAGTGTCGTTTTCGTATATGATTTGATTTATCTATACATTCTATGGTTAGTGGTTGCGAGTACAGGATATGCTGTACAGATAACGATACGTTAGAGAGAAGAGTAGTGAGATGGACGCCGATAAATATAAAATAAAATAAAATGGGCGCCAATTAAAGTTAAAATAAAGAAATATTTAAGAAAATACGCAAGGACTTACAGAAGCAATATTCATATCTCAACTGTTCTTCCAATCTTAAAAACACTATTCATATACCCATTTTTTTAATAACTTTCAAAGTACAAAAGTCGCGTTAAGTTCACATCATGTCCAAAATATCCGCTATAATGCTTCACATCTATCCCAACGAGACTCCAAGGTTGGCTGCTATATCCCTGAAGTATTTTAAGCATCTTTATTTTTTTATTTTTTGAACGTTTTGGTCAGTCGCCCAAAAGCATGCAAGTCATCAACCATATTTCGGCCCAATTTTAATCCATTGTACCACTCGTATGGCTGTGTTTTTGGCATTGTCAACTGTCCGTAGGCTTTCTTTAACATTTTGAAAATGATTTTTTCTTGGCAACACACAATTGTAGACAAAATTCGTAAACAAAATCAGAAATCGCACATAATACTAACTAACTAACAGAATGTCTTACATTTATACATGACGGTTGTATCAACCACGAGAAAAGATTTATCACAAAAGAGGTTCGTTTAAATTAGAAACTACGGGAATTTTCTAATCGGAAGGTGTAAGAAGGGTAGCTGGATGCTTTATTAAATGTTACCAAGATTAGCTGAACAACGAAAATTAATCACAAACTTTTAGAGCTAAAGAGGTTTGGATTTTTATTTAGAATTTATAGTGCACTAGTCATGTATATCATGCAGAAGAAAAGTATCCTTTTGACAATTAAATCAAATAAAAGCTCCTAAATGTCAAATAACCATTTTCGAACATGTCCAGCTATCAAAGCCGAAGGGAAGGTTTTAATAGCAGAGAATGTACTATGAACTGGTCAATTTAGATCGAAATTTTACAGGAGAACACTATGGATAACCAATGTTCAGCTTCTACTGTGGTTCAAATGATGTATTCGTGAGACTGTTCCACATTTGACCGGTTTCACTTCGGTCGTTGACTCAATCGTATCAACACGAAAAAAGTATCACTTAATGGATACCCAAAATTCGATGAAGAATTTTTAAAATTAATCTTTCGATATGGTTTGATTGGATATGATTTTGATTGTTTCTATATATAAAAAAAATTTAATCTATTTAATACACCCAACATATTTTTATTTTTTAACTTTTTCACTACTAAGCGAACATCAAAAAGTTGGCGTAAAGCGTTCATTTTAAAATTCCAAAAATGAGTTGAAAGTTGGCTTTGATCATAAAATCAAATTGACTCGGCCGAAATAGCCCTACTGGAATTAATATATACACTTCTCAATATTAATACGCTTGTCTCGAAAACTTTTGCTGTTAAAATTTGCATAAAATCAAAAGTAAAAATACGTGTTGAGTACATCCAAAGCTAGAAAACTTTTTGATAAACATATTGCGAAAGAAAAGAATATTTTCAGAAGCTTATTGGACAGAAAAAGTTCTAAGGTAAAATATTTTATGAAAAATATGCTTATAACTTTGTTTTTAGTGAACATTTTTGTTTTTTTTTTTTTGTTGCATTTTGCAAGCCAAAAAAAAAAACCAACAAAAAAAAAATGCTGAAGAAAAAGGCACGCAATTAATAAATGTACACTTATCCAGATAAATGCACACTTCCAACCCTGCTGAAGGCATTTCTCACACTGATTTCATACTACTCAACATTCGTCTTTTGCAACACTGACATTCGCATCAAATCATATTTTGAGAAAGAAAAACAAATTTTCAGAAGTGTGAAGAGAAAAAATACAATTCAATGGATAATGAAAGTGCTGAGGTAAAGTATTCTATGAGAATTTGTTTATAACTTTGTTTTACATAGGCAATATTCGTTTCTGCAGTCAACTCGAGAACTCGTGACCTGTCCGCATAATGAGAATCATCTAGTACTGCGTGAGATGCTGACGAGGCACGTTTCACGCTGTTATTCAAAACGCGCGGTTGAGATGTACAAGTGGCATCCGCAAATGGCCGGCAACCATTCAGTTGATAATCGCACGGTTGAGGACAATGAGGAGCGCGCTGATCCGAATTTTACTCAATAAATCATAATTAAACATCTGGTTATATATTTAGTTTCTTTTTATATATGTGATAGGTTCTAAAGGTTCGGAAAGAAAACCGAATATATTTATCGACCTCTGATGGCGTTGCTAATGACATTTGGAGTTTATTGTTGTCCAGCTGCTGTTTAGCCGTTTGGCTGCATTCAGCACTGTTGTAAGCGCAAGATGCAGCTTATACCGCGATCAACATTATAACTACAACAAAATCTGTCTTAAACAGTGCGTAAATGTGCGAGCTAAATCGTACAAAGTGGAAATCGTGTGCTCTAATTTATATGCATTGATTGTCGTTAAACTGTTTCGAGTGATAGCTCTATGGTGTTCGTATTGCTTTGCGGTCAACCAATGAGACTCAAAATTTCTTAATCCTTTTTGCTTACCTTGAATCGAAAAATAATGGTTGCCATGATCATTTCATTTTTTTCTCCAGTTAAGTTTTCGGCAAGGCTTGTGACTGTGAGGAAGAAGAATAGCTAAATGAAAACCAAGTAAATGTGCTAAAAATGTGGCGTTTGGAAGGCATAAGACCCTGTTCCGGCGATCATATTTACGTGACCTAGATTCGGATTCCTTTCAAAAGTCGTTTTAAAAAAATATTTCATCAAGAAGTTGGCGAAGAGACAAAGTGAAATAGCAACAGACGCAGTAACATAGAACAATAGCAAATATATTATTCTGCATTATGCGCTTATCGCATTTGATAGCTACATAGCGCAATTCATTAGTGAATAGTTTTGCATATGGACAATATATAATAATATTTTGCTTTACGTAAAAAGATATTTTGAAGAACAACAACCGAGAAAGTTTTACTTAAACAATTTTTCCTTCTTGACGCTTGTAGATGGATATAACCATAACCAGTGCGTGGGCCAGAGACGGATGCCATGCAAGCGGTCACTGCGAATCAGGCTCGATCAGCCTGTAACGCTAACTAGGACTCAGTGTCAGAGCTAGAACGTCTGAGGACTAACCTAACGGAAACGGGCACTGCGACAGAAAATTATGTCTTTTGTACCCTAGCCCGGATGGTTAAGTTAATTTATCTAGGACCTTCTCCGTCTCTTTAATTAAACGCAGAATATCATTAGACGAGGTGTTTTTGATCTCATCAGTTGTAATAAAGGGTCTATTCATCTGCTCAATTCTGAGCCTGGGCAAGGCTAATCGCAGAGCAGATGTAAACTAGTTTCGTCATCCTCTAGACAGAGTCTGCATTCTGTTTCTGACAAGAGACCTAGTTTATTTAAGTGATATCTCAGTGGATGATGGCCGGTGAGGTAGCTCAAAATCAACCTCAGGTCAGATCTATTGAGATGTGCGTTGGTTTTTGGGTATATAGGACGGGTTAGTAGCTTGGCCTACCGTAGACTAGGATATTGTATCCAGTACCGGGAGACAGTGCTTTTAAATTGATCTATTATGAAAGATTTTGTCTCAGCCCAGCTAAGTCCGCAAAAAGGTTTCGGACCTATGAAGCACTTTCGTTTCCCTCGATACCCTTATGGCCAAGTACCCAACAAATAGACACTTTACGGCCGACAGTTGTTGGAGGATGTCGTAACATTGAAGAAACAGTTTCGAGGAGAAATTCCAAGAAGATAGTGCTTTAATAGCCACTTGGCTATTTTCGTCACTTTAGGACTTTTATCCAAAAGATGTCGGGCGTAAACCTCGATGGCTTGAACCTTTGATTGAAAAACCGTGGGCCAGGCAATAGAGATCCTGGTGTTGGGTCCGAAGTTGAGCTATCGATGCCATAAATGTTTACTGATATCAATTTTATTAATTGGTATGCAATTGACCAATTTCCAAACAATTATTATTTTAACATTAGTAATTGCTTTAATTCAAACATGTTCGATACAACTAAATAAATGCAAAGTGTTTTTGTATTGGAACTATACCGTATAGTGGATAAATCGCGTTAATTTTTGAGCGTTTCTTGCTTCTGGTTATAAAATGTCTCCATACCAACATCCAATATAACATTTCAAAAATTAAGGGACTATTGCGGACAGCAACGTACAGACAGACATACATACAGATATGGCTCGATCGTCTCGTCTTGTCACTCTGATCTCGAATATATACTTTATGGGATCTCCGATGCTTACTTTAAGGCCATGCAAATATTGTGTCTAAATTTTATAATTTAATACTATTCACACACTGTATACGCTGAATACGCATATATAATGCAAGTAAAGAGACAGACAAAAAGAATTGTGGAAACGTCACTCGCATATGTTTGTTGTTGGTGCTAGCTAATATACATATATCTGATGTGCCCCCTCTATTCCTTTCTCTCCTCTTCATCGTTTTCAAAAGCTTTTATTTAGCTTCACTTCGCATACTTATTTGTTTACAAGTGTCCACTTATATTCCAATAGCACTTATTATTCACAATTAGTTTTTATTACAAATTACAATTGTTACAAATTTGGTGTCAACATTAATGTACTATTCGCACTATGTGTATAAAGTATAATTAGTATAGAATTAGTATTTCAGTCTTAGCGCTTACGAAATTTCATTCAAAATGCAATATATAACGAGAATATTTAAAACGCCATTATTCCTACGAAAAATTAAAACTATGCTATTCACATTGTAATTCAATTACACGAGTCAACAAATGTTGAAAAAAATTTGAATAAAGATACGCGCACAAGCGCAACTTCACAGCGAAATATGTACATAGAAACCTATTCATTTTTAGCGCGAACTCATTAAAAATTTTCGAAATTAGTTTAAAGCTTGTAATGCGCAGTTTAGATATCCTCCCGTCCTGGTTGGAACGACAATTTTGCCATTTATGATTAAATTATGTGTTCATATTTTTGGCATTTATAAAAATTCAAGTATATTTAGCGCCATTTCGACGACATGGACAATTAGACCAATCAACACAGACGGCCATGGCGGCTTGTAGTAGTGAGTTAGTCAAATAAGCCCAAGGACACGCGCGCCTCAAAATGACCAAGAGTCAATGCGTGCACAAAGGACGAAGGCGTGCAGAACAATGGCGTGCGTTGGTAGACTATAGCAAACGACAAAATGAGCTCGAACAATATGAAAGAAAAAAAGTGTATAGCAAAATATATAAAGAATAAATACTATAGAAGAAAAAAGCAAAAGAAATCTTTGCCTTCAGTAAAACTGAAGCTTTAATGCACTTCATGCGAACTGTCATCAAATTGTCAATACGTGCAATTTAGAGAAATGAAAAGAGCGAATTCAGTTTCAAATTTAGAAAACTTATCAAATAAAACGATTAACAATACACAGACAGAGAGACAGACGGACATGCCTAGTTCGACTAGTCTTGTTTGCTTCAATGCGTTACAAACAATGCGACAAACTGAAAATACCTTAGTCGCAGCAGAATAGAAGCGTATAAAAAAGAATAGAAAAAAGCAGACATTATGAAAAAGTCAAAAATATGACATACACACAAAGGCAGTTGCAGCAGCAACGCAGTACCATCTGCATCTACAATATACCTAAATACATACTATATAAATGTATCTTATATAGGGTGTTTTTTTAGAGTAACCATTTTTTGACTGGGATTAAACTGTCTTCAATTTGTCAAAACTGAGAACGCGATTGTCATTTGTGCTGCTGTAGAGCGTAGAATTCAAGAGGACCCAAATGAATCGCAGCAATTGGAGCTGTGTGCATCTACTTCATAGAACATTTTAAGTAAAGATCTTGGCCTACAATCTTTTAAGATCCAGCTGACCATGTTTGCATCGTACATTCGATCAAAATGCTCAAGATTAACTGAAGGTCAATCCGCTGATAATTTGCTGTATTCTGTTCAGTGATGAGGCTCATTTTTGCTTCAATGGGCATGGCAATGGCCAATCTGCTGAATTTGGAGTGACGAAAATCGACGAGAGATTATTTTTTCTCTATAGTTAAGTTATGCGAACAAACCAGTAACTTTGTATGACTTTGAACACTACATTGTGTGAACCATTGTCGAGACGCGAGCCCCATTGCTTAAAAAGTTGTTGAAAATTTAACTTCCAGAATACGTCACATTCGAGCCCACATATTTTAACACTAATGTTATAAAATTATCTTTCTAACAAAGCCAATTTTCAGTTTAAAGTTATGTAATCTCAGTATTTTATTTCAATTCAAACTTCTACACCTCTAAAAAAAGAAACACCTACTTTATATGTTTCTGCACGTGTTTTTTTTTCTTGAAGTTTTGTATCTGTGTTGTTGCGTTTGCATTTGTATATGTTGGTCTTTGGCCATTTTTCCGCGTGCTAATTATGTTGAAAGATTTCTGCATCTTTAAGTGTTAATCCATTTGGAAAATTAGAAATGAAAATTTAATGAAATTTGATTACAAACTTTGCTACTGCTGCACGAACGTTTTCCATTTGCATTTTTTTTTCACTATCAATGAAACTTGGCTTTCTTCGTTCGGAATTGTTCTGCCAATTAATTTTTTTTCTTTGCATAAAACTTTTGCACAGCAATTAAAATATGTGCTGCGCCTTTTCGCAAATTCTTCAAAACTAAAACTAATTTAATGTTGAAACTTGCGGCAAGTCAATAAGTATCTTCGGCTGGACAATGACGCTCATAGCGCTGTGAAATATTTGCATTATGAGTAATTGGCAAAGTTATTGAAGATGCGCGAAAATAGTATTTATATGATTTAATAGCCTTCGGCTATAATTATCTCAGGCGAGAGTTTGGTACCGAAGTACACGTGTGAAAGGTTATTGTTTCTGAAGGCCATGAACGGATTTCAAATTAAGAGTTTAAATCGAAAATTAAAGTAGAGATGACAACTTTTAAAAAGTTTAGAGAATTTTAACTGTATCGGTCAGTTACAAGTTATTAAGTTACAAGGTAAAGCTGAAACTTTTTGAAACAAGGGTAGATGGTGGCTGAAGTTGCGACCAAAATAAATGAGCAGAAGACGAAAATTTCTAGTAAAAATTTAAAAAAACTGGTTAAACTGACATGGAAATATATAGCTGAGTTAATATTTTTCACGAACGTTCTCTATCATTTTGATGAACTTTTCTGTATGCTGGTACTTCTGACAAATGTGACTAATCTGACAAGCGAATTAAAGCCACTGGTCAGAACGGTCAAAGTTTTTGGCATAAATTAAAAAAGAAAATGTTCGATTTTAGAAAAAAAAAACTGATTCCCTTCGTGAGCTACAATAAAAAATATGGTTAAAAACTTTAAGTTGCTCTGCTAAACAGCTTGTAACTTGCTGCTCGCATGCTAACGTTTAATATTTGTGCGTGTGTGTGTGTCCGTTTGCATTTAAAGTAAAGCCTATGAGTGTGTGATTCGTTGTGTGAGTTACGATTGTTTAAGCCTTTTTACGCCAAAAAAATATTCAACCAATTTTGATAAAAAATCCAGGAGGTGGATGCCCTTCAGTCTATTTATGTGCAGGCTGTTGTCCAGCAGATTCGTCGCATAATGGTTGTCATAAGATTCTAGGCGTATGCAGTAAGTATTGCTGAATCTTACAATTCCCTCCCTGACAGTTGAAATCAGTAAGTCACGATGGATAATTTGGTTTCTGACATAGTATGGTGCTCAAATGAGTCTACGTAGGAACTTTGACCAGAAACTTTGCAGGATATTCACATTAGAGTTGGAAGCCATGCTGCAGAGCTGTATGCCATATGTAAATATCATTTATTATTGTTCCTCAATCTTAGCTGCGAACTTAAATTCAGCAACCAGTTCTGCTTGAAGAGTTTGTAATCCAACTGCTTTCTTTTTAGCATTATGTAGGATTGCCAAGTAAGCCGTTTATCTACTATTAGGCCAAGATGCTCATTGGGATGTCATCTTTGTTGAAAAAAAAAACTGGAGTATAGCTGATGCCTCTCATGATGCGCTTCTTCAATTTTGCTGGGAATATAATCGACCAACTGGAGCTTTATAAACAAGCAATCATTTACAGAGACACTCCGAACAATGCACAGTTTGTTGGGTTTTTGGGCTGGTGGCATCATCGAGCAATAATTCTTCAAAAACTAAGATGATTCACTGTTGCTGTCAATGGTGCCCGATAACGAGCCTTGTTGAACTATTTTACTTTACAAAAAGTCCATGAAGGCCTTTAGTTTCAATATGCTGCTGCTACATGCCATACTTCTGGAGTTTGACAACAACAACATAATCTCCAGAAACGGGTTAATATGAGTCATTATATGAAAGTGTTATTTGATATCACTGAATTACTTTCTGTGGTGGTATTTGAAACCATTGGTCTAGGCGGACAAGCCTGTACCTATTTCAGCCATGGCAGCCAATTTCGAGCTCACTATTCGTGAGATACGACATCAAATTATTGAAAAAGTTTTGGAAAACTGAATATCCAGGTTGCAGTTCATTAGACGTTCCCATGGTGGCCATATGCTCTAAGTCATTTTTCATAATTAATGCCAAAATATTATCTACAGAGCAAAAAATAATTAAAAATTCAATCATTCCAATTATTTGTATGTGTTTTATTTCAAGTTAAAGTTCAACACCTCTTGAAAAACACAATATGTTGTATGTTCTGCGATATTATTAGAAAAACTGTAGTCCCAAACATTTTGAATACTCTGTGTTGAATTTCAAACGTTTCACTGATTATCATTATGCGGCAACAGTATCGGTTACCAATTTCGGTCAGACAATTCGTCAATATATTGTCGCAACCTATTGCTTTGCTACTCTTTACTAATTAAACAAATTAATGCAAATTTGTATTATAAAATGCGCTTAATGCGAGAATTTTGCATTATAAATAATAAAAAATTTCAATATGGTCATATTAAATAATAATAAAATGCTTAAATATGCGTTGAAACGTATGATGCTAACTAAAATTGATGCATTGCGGACAGTTGTGCAGTTGCATTTTCACAGATACATACACACGTATCTATGTATTTGTATCTCTTCATAATATTTATGTCGCATATAATCTATGCTAGTACGTCAGACCAGACAACTGACAAACATGGTGAACACTCATAATTATTCATTTGAATCATGCGGCCGAGCGTTGCAATTGATATTGATTTTGCTGCCGCTGTTTTTTTGTTATTTGTAGATGCATGCAAATAGTTGCAATGTGAATGCGCTTTGCACAGTCACTGGTGCTAAAACAAAATATAACGTATTAAAAATCAAGTTAACCTTGGTGGAACCGAAGCTCTAATCCGCTTCACACTTGCCGCTTCTTTGCTCTACAATGTTGGTATATTCAGTTTTAAATTTTTTCAATTGGTGCTCAGATTTTATTATATTCAATACAATAAAATTGATTTATTTTAGTGTTTGGCATAAATGTCTAGTTTTTGTAGACGGTTGTAGATGGGATAGAGGGTTTTGGCTAATTTTGTGAATAATTTGGAAATTGTAAGAAATAATGCAATTAAAATTTAAAGCAATTTTAGATCGAGCGTAGGTTGTCTGGAATGTTAGGCTGCACGTTTGACAGTTGAGCTCGCGAATCGTCAAAGGATTACAGATACAAATGTACAATTTATACAATATAAATACCATTAATTGGGTTAACTTTTTATAAGTAGTTGACCAGTTTCAAAACAATTATTATATGAACTTTAATAATTGTTTTAATTCAAACATGTTCGATTCAACAAAATAAATACTAATTGTTTAGGAGCTATGCCTTCTAGTGGCCATGTTCGGTTTCGAACATGTATTGCTGTTGGTTACTACAAGTGTCCATCCCAACTTTCAAACCAGTATTTTAAAGATGGCGGGAATTGGGCGTGCAGACAGGCAGACAGACGGACATGACTAGATCGACTTGTCTTGTCATATTGATCACGAATATATGGTATATACTTTATGCTGTCTCCGATGCTTCTTCTAAGGCATTGCAAAAATTGTGACTAAATTAAAATACTGTTCACACTCTCTTTGTAGAGTATAAAAATAATTTTAAGCGTAAAACATTTTTTGTTAAATAATTTTTCGAGCACTGCTATTTTTCTCCTCCAGCAATAACTCTGTCTGGCTGACAACGACGTGAATGACAACAGACAGACAGACTGACTGATAGTGCTTGGCTGCCATTCGCTACATTTGGGCGCAGATATATTGCATACATTCCAATGCTGCACCATATTGTAGATGCTTTTGTATCTTGTATGTGTGTGTTTGTATGTGTGTGTGTGTGACACAGTCAAAATGATAAAAGGTCCTGTTCCGTTTTGTTCGGTTGCGCCATCCGGTCGAGTTGCAGTTAAATCGAGTCGAGTCGAGTACAGTGCAATGTGCAATTTTATTGCTGAGTGCTACATGGAAAATTCAACGCAAATCATTTAAGTGTTCAGCTATGCAACATGCCACTTCAACAACAACAACAACAATGGCAACATAAATGCCAACAGCTAGAACAAGAACTACAACAACAGCAACAACAATAGCGCCTACACTTTTAACAAATTTCACTCAAAATTTCACTCATGCTGCACAATTGATGCATGCCATGCAATGTCATTATATCCTCGTCCTGATGAGCAGAGCAGAAATGCTGGTAGAGCCTTATGCATCATCATGCCGTGGATGCATTTAACTCTGAAGAAGCATAAATATTTGGATTTAGTTCAAGCTTTGCTTGGATTTATTCTTGTAGCAGCAAAATGCGAAGACAAAGCTCTAGCATAACAAAAGAAGTCGTTGAAATATTTCCTTATTTTAATTTTTATTTTTTATGTAAACCTTAAGTACTGAATTTATGATATGTAGATTCATTCCTTTTTTTTCTTAACTGGGTTTAAATCAATTTAATAAATTTCATGTATAAATAAATGCGTAAAACATTTTGTCCTACCATTTTAAAGTGTTTATTCAAAAAAAAAAAAAAAAAACTTCGTAAAGATTTTTGTACAGTGTTTTAAGGATAAATGAGTAGATGTATATAACAAAAAAAAAATTCGGTTAGTTTGGCTTAAAATTTAATATTAAACTTCATTTAAAATTTAATAGCAATTATAATTCACAAAAGCTTTTTACGTATTTATTCTTTCTTAATGTTATTTAAGTAACTGGGCTCCCATTCTATACGAGTCAAAGCAGTTGCAATAGCATTCGGGGATGTCTCATCATCGTTCCTCCTCCAAAAATAAAATGCTCAAAATTTTACAATGAAAATAAATGAGATAAAACTCTAAAAAAAAAGAATCCGATATCAAAAGAGAATCAATTTTATTAATTTCAATACAGTAATTTCAAATCGATACCATTTCCTCTTATAAAAATTCGAATCATTGAAGGAAAATGAAGTAAGAATTAGTGCGACAAACGGTGGGACAAAAATACCAATCAGATGTATCTGAAGTATTGCAGTAAGAGTTAATTCAACTGAAACACATTAAGTGCCATTTGCACGACTTGCCTATATCTTTATAGCTCAATTTATCGAACCAATATACTAGTTTTCAATTTCACTATTGTTATTCAGCCTATAAAATGTATTATCTAGTTCCAACAACCAATAGATATATTTCAAATATATTAGTTTTATTTTTCTTCTACTTATTTATTTTATTTTTTTTTTGCGTTTACGTTTGTGCAAATGTATGGACTGCCAATTTGTTCAGCATTTAGCAGCGTTTGGACTCATTCGATAAATAATAAAAAAGTAATCGATTTTCCAACAATAACAGGCCAAAAAATCGATTTATACTGCAGTGCTACTCGAATTTGATTGTGATTGTGAATCGTGAAATTCAGTACTAAATACATTTCCAGCAACTGCATAAATTTAAAATACGTATTTTCTAATATATTTCTAAGTCATGAAAATTGCCCTTACAAAGCTAATTTTGAAGTAGGACACTCACCCTTTCATCTGTTAAATGTCACAAAGTTTGAAGACGATTGTCTCAAATATTTGCATCAAATATTTCGATACAGATGTTCGAATTTCGACCGATAAGCGAAGCCTAGTTTAGTTAAATTTCGATTTACTTCAACTCCGTTCAATTTGGATTTGTATCATTCCAAAAATTGATGTTTTAATTTTATGCAGCAGTTTTCCGTTCAAACTAGCACGTATCAGATTTCAACATAAAATATGCGCATAGATTTCAATGAACTATATCCATACATAAATAAAATCTATTGAAAATGTGATTAATGTTGTTCGTCAAACATTTCTGCCAATATGGAGTCGTCATATTTTTCTATGGACTGTTTTTTGTTTGCGCGATAACAAACCACATTCATCACTCAAATGTAATGCATAAATATTTGTTCAAATAATGCAATCCCAACAATTTTGTGGTGTTTAGGGCAACCTAGCTCATATTACGGCATGAAATATGAAATCACAGACAATTGAATATGTTTAATGTTTTGAGCACTACATGTATTTATTTTATAGAACTTGTTACTTGAATTGGAATACAGCAGCTTAGTTTGAAATTGAATAGCTAGTCACTTGCAAACAGTTTAGTAATTAAAACTTGTTACCACCAAAATGGAAAAAAATAGGATTAGTCTTCTTTGAAAAAATACACCAATTGAACCATATACTATAGCATCATTTCAAGCAAATATCAAAGTACACAAGTAAAAAATACCAATGCAGTGTATCTATCTAAAATATTTAAACATTTATGTGCGCCATGAATAGCTCTGTAATCCGACTGGTGACAAATTGAATTGTCTCTTTCGCATTTGTTAATTAAATGATTACTGGTGGTTAGTCACAACGTCAGTTCCATTTCGCAAAGTTGCAGTTCGGCTGAATTCGGAATTTATATTTATTACGATAATTTATTTTGGAAAAAATCTCAATTTTTTTGTATTTTTAAGATAGTAGATTTATATGCCATCCGAACCAAATTGACCCGGACTGCTGGATTGAAAACGAATCGGTAATTTTTCTTCTTCTTAAGTTAGCTGTCACTATGTATTTTGGCATACTATGTCGAACTCTTGGTCTAAATTCGACCATCTGCGACGATCGAATTTTTGCATTTCGTGACTAAAACCCATTTTAAACACTGTTTATCTTGAAAAACAACGTGCATTTTTAAGATATAGCCGTATTGTGGACGTTGCGTCCAAAATTTTTTCTAATCTTGATCTGCGTACTTGTTTGCTCTCAAAAATTATTAACAGTTCCTGGTACTTTTTGATCAGAATTTGCTATATTGAATCACTCATGCTTATCGCTTTGTCTACTTAAAAATATGCATTAGAATAACTAAAAGCTGTTTGAAATGAGCGGAAGACTAAAAATACAAGAGGAAACGTTAAATTCGGTACAATTAGTGCTCTATACATAGATCTAAAAAAATATTTGAAGTCTTAGAAGGCAGTTTTATCTGCAAAAATTACAAACCCGGCTTTAGTTTTGTATGGGTGCTACCCCAAACGCGCTTGTTAAGAGACATGTTAGGCTTCGGTCCATAACAAGCTATCATATCATCATTAAATATCATCATTAAATTGATATTTACTGTAATAAAATGGGGTTTTTATACGAAAACAACAAAGTGGGCCGTAACTTTGTTCGGGAACTGCCCCAAAACGTGGACGGGACATGCCCATTAATATAGATGCGAAGTTCCTGTGCATAACTGGAAGTCCATAATTATAAGTCCATAATTAAAAATTAATATTCGAAAAGTAGGCGGTCTGTTTGTATGAGGCTATACCCAAACGAGGTCTTGACGCGCACATTAATATATATTTGAGGCTTCTTTCCATCCTTAAGAAGCGATCATATCCAATTTTCAATTGATAGTTAAATTGATTTAGTGTGATAAAACAGATTTTCATACAAAATTTAAAGGTGGACGATGTGTTTGTATGGTGACTCTATCTTCCAGTTTGTTTAGCACATTAATTAAAATATAAGTTGAGCCTATGAATATACGAGGTCTTAATACACATATTCAGAGCAATGTCTTAAAAACATAGGGACTAGTCTATCTATCCCTTATATATGCCTGACTTATACAGTCAGAATCAATTCATCTTGTAGAGCTGTTCAAGAATAGTACATATACTTAATGGAATCTCCGATAACTCCTTTGATGCGTTACAAACTAAACTACAATACTATTTACACCTTCTGTGAAGCGTATAACATTAAAATCAAATATAACACAATCAGTATTAACGAAATTATCTTCAAAGCACTCTTGCATTTCCAAAACTGCAGCAACTTCAGCGCTATTTTTATCATCAGTATCAATGTCTCTGTGCTTGACACTTAATACTTTTAATTTCTATATACTCATAACTAAACTATTTGCAGACACTTGCGAACGCTTATACAGACAATTGAGCGCAGCAATCGTTGTTTAAATTGTGCGCTACTTAGAGCCACTTCAGTATCTGACCATGAAAGCGCATCTGTAGATACTATTGTATACATCCGCCCAATATCTGTAGCATTAAGACACCAGTGAAGCTGTTAAGTGATTGCCGCAATAAAAACTGTAGCCCAAAATTAGAACTGCTCGATTTCAATCGACAAACGCCAACGATATGTTACACTGTGTGCACGATGTTTCTGTGTATCTATGTAGTTGATCAGTATCTGCAGCTTATAAGTGCTGTCGATTCGATTTCATTCAACGCGTTTCGATTTTTACTTCAGCTGCTGCAGTGGCTGCTGCAGTTGCTGTTTTGGAAAGTTGCCCCTTCAAACAAAAATCGAACCAACTAAAGTGACTCGCTGTACTTCAACGATATGGCAAAGAACTGCAAAGCTTTTTGGATATTTAAGTTGAATCTTTTTAGTATTTTTTTTCTTCTCTTCTGTATGTGTGTGTGCGAGGACGATTTCTGCTTCTTTACTCACTTCAGTCACTGCAGTTTAGCTGGACCAATGTTCGTTCTGTAACAAATTTTTGCTCATGGCAAGTGGAAGTGACATCATTAACTTTTCTCTGGCTCACTTAGTTGAGTTGGTTATTTTATGGTTTGCACTTATTTTACTTCGTCTTCAAACAGAAATTACTGTTTGTGCACTTGGCCTGTCGAAACCGCACGGCGTAATAATGTCTGAAAAGTTTTATATCGAAACTATTTATTCGTAGGCAGTACTTGATTCTCCTCACCTCAACTCACCACGATTCAGCTCAATTCAGCTCATCTTATCGGTCACTTGCCTTTTACGTGTTTATTCAACTTTTTCAACTGCAGTTCAAACTTTAAGTATACTTTTTTCTTTGTTATTGATTTGTATGTATTTTCCTACTTCATTATAAGTTTCTGGCTTTTTTCGAGGTTGCAGTTCATTTAAAAGTTTCTTCCAATAGCTGCAACTGGCAGCTGCAATTTTTGTAGAATATTCTGTGCCCAATCTGAAATGAGGTCATGAACCAAATTACATATTTAGAGGCTGTTTGAACAAAATTAGGGAACAAAATTGACCTCATATTAATGCCCTTGGCTAAAACAAACATTATCTGATGAATTTCATTGAATCGTAATGACTTAATCACATAACAGATTTCTACCACGGTTATCGCTCAAAAAAGTCTCGTTTTCCAGAGCCGTGTAGTCCCTAACTCATGTATAACTGACAAACAATAAATGCGTTCGAAACAAACTTTAGCTTGAATTAATTGAATTTTCTACGAATTTTTCTCAGACAGCTTTGATGCAGCAATTCCGATGAAACAATTCCGGATTACGGGATCATGAACTAAATGTGTTTAATGGTTTTTCGGACTGATTTTGATTTCATTAGAAGTGGGTGATTTGGAAGTTGATTAAAAAAAAATTACAAAATCAGTAAGTATTCAGTTTCTATAGCCAATTAGTTTCTAACAATTTCATGTACGCTTTTCACGAAAAAAAACCCCTATTCAAATGAAGTCATATGTGATGTTCACTCTGGGTAGTACCGGACAAAAAAAACTAATAAAGAACAAAACTTAATTTTTCAAATATTTATTTAATTGTTTATAGTATATTGTTTATTATTTCCGCTGTTGTAGTTCAGTTTCCACGATAGCCACCTCCACCGCCACCATTAGGGCCACCTCCACCGCCTCCATTAGGACCACCTCCACCGCCTCCATTAGGACCACCTCCACCGCCTCCATTAGGACCACCTCCACCGCCACCATTAGGGCCACCTCCACCGCCTCCATTAGGACCACCTCCACCGCCACCATTGGGACCAGCTCCACCAACTCTACCTCTTCCGGCACCACCTAACTGTGCACTGGACAGCGCCGACATCAGTAGACAAGCGCACAGTAAAGTCATCAACGCCGCTCTAATTTTTTTTTTTTTTTTTTTTTGATGATTCTAATGCCAGCACACTACTCTGTGCATTGGCTTATATAGCCTGTTAAGCCCTTCATCGACATCATGTACGTTTCACTTCTCAGAAATAATTGCAAACATGCCAATCAGTAAATTAATATATTCTTATCGGCACACGTGATGAACTGAGCTTGGTCAGATTCGTAAGGTGCGTCGTATCACATTAAACGATTTATAATTCTCAGAATTTCTACATTAATGGATTTTCCCACAAATGTTGACAGCTTGAAATTGGCAGAGATTGGTTCGTTATCATCTTCCTGTTTCGCATATAAATAGGCGCGCGTTTTGCAGTGAAGAGCATCAGAACACTTTTGATCGTTCAACCAAGTAAACTTCAAAGTAACTATCTCAAACATGAAGATCTTTGCCTATCTCGGCTTTGTACTAGCTATGCTAGCTTTGGCAACGGGTAAGTTTTCAACTAAACTATTAAATGATAAATAATTGATGTTTTGAATACAAAAGAAATATTAAAGTAAATTCGCACAATTCAAATAAATAAACACTTCACAACTGAAATATTTTAATCCGTTCAAATCTTTCATCTCTTTCATGGAATCTTAAGATTCTGATTTGGATTAAAAACTTTACCACAAACAATGTTCTGAATGCTGGATACTTCGAGTCTTGTTGATTCAGTTACGAACTTTGATTATAAAATATATAAAACTTTTACGAAAGGCTGAAATTAATTACGAATAATGTTTACTTATTATTACTGACAAAAGTTAAAGTTTTATTGAGATGTTGCGCAAAAATTAAACTTATTGGTTGCAGACCCTGAGAAAAAATTACCGGAAATTAACTTTTTCGTTGCATACAGATACATTTCATTTAAAGTTTAAAACTTTAAAGAAAAACTATTTCGAATTTTTAGAAGTCTTTTAAATAATTTCCTATTCTTTAATTCTTACAGCTGCTCCTGCACCAGTTCCTGAGCCCCAGGGTGGAGGCGGCGGAGGTGGTGGTGGCGGCTGGTTAGGTGGTGGCGGTGGTGGAGGAGGCGGTGGCGGCGGAAAGTAAATTTCTCCTAAAAACAACTAAATAAAATTTATTTTTATATACACCTCCAAACACACAAATTAAATGAACATTTCTGCCAGTTATGAAATAAAAATAACATATTCAATAAATTTACAATACTCATCTAACAGTTTTTGTTTGCAATAGATTGAATAGTTTTTAGTTGTAAAGTTCGCACTGAAAAAAATATTGGTTAAGTTGCAAAATTCACAACGTAATTACACGAATAATTATGCAAGAATCAGTCTAATAGAATAAGTAAAATAGAGGATGGAATATACAAAAAATACGAATTAAAAAAAAAAACAAACACAACAACAACAAAAATGTTAACTTCGGTGGAACCGAATCTTTAATACCATTCACACGAAATTGTGAACCTAGCCTACATAAGAACACAAACGTTTCTTTGAGGTTTCATATAGTTGTGAAGCTTATGTACATAACAAACCACCGTATCCAATTTAAAGTTAACATTATTTTTAATACAAAAGTGGAGGTTGGGTTAACGGCCTTTTTTTCTCAAAGTGGGCCTATTGATTTATATATGTGTGTGAAGAGTCCGTTCGTAAAAAGCCACTATATCAAATTTCAAGTTGATATCCACTATAATAAATAAGTTTTTCATACAAAAACCCAAAAGTGGGCAGTGGGTTTGTATGGAGTACCGCTAAAAGTGAGCGTGGCCCATTCATATTCTCTATCTACCTAGAACTAAATAAAATAAATATCTCAAAAATTTAAAAAAAAAAAAAAATTATCAGCAGGAACTCAGAGACAGACGGACACGTCTGTCACAACTCATCTCGTCGAACTGATCAAGAATATTTACACTTAATGCATTACCAACTTTCAGACAAACTACAAGGTGGTCGCAAAAGAAACCGGACTGTTCGAAAAAAACAACAAAAATTTAATATTTTGTAAAAGCGTTTTTTTGTTTATTCAAAATAGTTTCCTTGTGCTTCGATACAGCGTTTTTGCACGGTCAATAAGTATTTTGAATGAGTATTTTAGGTAATTTTTCGGAATGTCCTTGAGAATGCCGACGAATGGTCGACGCCTTTTGGATAGCTTCAATGTCCTCATAGTGGTGTCCTTTCATCGGCAAATGAAGTTTTCCAAACAGATAAATGTCACACGGAGTCAAATCAGGCGGTACGGTGAATGGTTGATGGTTAAAATGCCATTTTTGGTGAGAAAATCGGTGATAAGTGTCGAACGATGAGACGGCACATTATCGTGCAACAGGCGCCAACTCTCTGGCTCACGGTATTATGGTCGAACACGACGAATACGCGACAGAAGCTTCATAACACCAAGATAAAATAAATCATAACCCGTTTGGCCAGGTGGGTCGAACTCTCGGTGTACAATGCCCTCGGAATCGTAGAAACAAATCAACATTGTCATCACTTTTGACTTCTCAAGACGACTTTTTATCGGTTTTGGCTCGTCTGGATGCTTCCATTCGGCACTTTGACGTTTGGTTTCGGGATAATATTGAAAGCACCACGTCTCATCACCACTCACAATCGAATACTTGAAGTTTTCGTTCTTTCTCGACTCTTTAATCAAGTCCTTAGAATGTTGGATTCGGAATGTTTTACCAAGTTTAAAACATAACTTAATAATTGCTCTTTGTTCGAGATTCATTTTTCGAACGATGCCCAAAATATACTGTCACTTTTAGCGCGATAACTTCGCTTGTAGTGGTCCGATTGTCATAAAATTTTTACAAGATGTCAGTGAGGGATGTACAACGCATGTACCTACCAATAGGTCCTGTTTCTTTTGCGACAGATCTTGTATATTGGCACCGAAGCTTTAATACTCTTCACACTTAACCTTTTTAAGCTATCGATGCCTCACATATACTTGTTTTTGCTGATATTATTATGATATTACAGTTTATGCAATATCTGCTATTATTAATTGGATTCACCTTTTTTAAGTAGTCAACCATTTTGCAAACGATTATTAATTTAAAAACAAATGCTATAATTTAAACGGTCATGTTTGACATTGAGTTACTTCTGGTTTTAAAGTCTGGTTAAAAAGTCTCCATACGAACTTTCACTGTTTGTATTTGAAAAAATTGAGAGAGTAGCGCTGGGAGGAACGCACAGACAGACATACAGACTGTCTACATCGACTCGTTTTGTATACTTTAATTAATTTTAAGTTAAAAAAACTTTCAAAAAATAGTTTCGAAAATGGAAACATTGGAATGGTTTGTGTTTAGACATTTTTTTATGTTTTCAGTTATTTTTTTAAAGATAAACTGTTGGTTGATTAAGTTTAATATCAGTACCTAAGATAAGATGAATAGGGAACTCAATACATTGTGATCCAATATGATCACCGTGTAACCCTACGTGCCGTTGATTAATGCTATAAATTTAATGAGTTTCCTATGAGGAAGGTTCACGTACTCAGTTTACTCTGTTTGAATATTCTCATGGAATGATTTCTAATTCCTACTTTATGTAATTGCGTTATGAATTTAACAATATCTATTAAATAAAAACCAAATGAAAGACAAACTATTAAATGAGGATAGACAATTTATTGAATCTAATATTTTTATTTCATAACCGGCAGAAAATTTCTTTTAATTTAAAAGTGTTTTGGAGTTCTATATTAAAATAATATTATTTTATAGTTTTTAGCAGAAATTTACTTTCCACCGCCACCGCCGCCTCCACCTCCGCCACCCCCGAACGAGCCGCCGCCACCACCACCTCCACCGCCTCCACGATAAGGCCCAGGAACAGGTTCAGGAGCAGCTGTAAGAATTAAAGAATAGAAAATTATTTAAAAAACTGGAGCTGGATATTCGAAACAATTTCTATAATTTTTCTTTAAAGAAAGATAATTTCCGTTAATTGTTTTCAACGTCTGTAACAAAAAGAAATTAATTTCAACGCAATATCTCAAAAATTGTGGTAGAGCTTTTAATCCAAATGAGATGTTTAAGAATCCATTTAATAGATGAAGGATTTGAACGGATAGCTCGGGAATATTTGCATCGTGTTTTACAAATCACTTTAAAATTTCTTTTGTATTCAAAACATTAATTATTGTTCATTTAATAGTTTAGTTGAAAACTTACCCGTTGCCAAAGCTAGCATAGCTAGTACAAAGCCGAGATAGGCTAAGATCTTCATGTTGGAGATAATTATTTTGCAGTTTACTTGGTTGAACTATCAAAAGTGTTCTGATGTTCTTCACTATAAAACGCGCTGCTATTTATATGCGAAACGGAAAGATGATAGCGACGTAATCTATGTCAAATTCAAGCTGTCAATATTTGTGGGAAAAACCCAGTAATCTAGTAATTCTGAGAAATATAAAACGTTTAATGTGGCATGACGCACCTTACCAATCTGAACAAGTCACTTCGTCGCATTTGCCGATAACAATCATGTGAAATGAAGCATATTAATATACTGTTTGAAATTACATGTGACAAGTGAAAAGTAATTGTCGAACGTACTAGATGATGTTGAGCAAGGGCTTGACTGACTATATAAGTCAATACACAGAGTAGTTTGTTGGCATTAGAAACGTCAAAAGTAAAAAAATGAGAGCTTCGTTGATGACTTTGCTGTGCGTTTGTCTACTAATGTCGGTGCTGTCAAGTGCACAGTTAAGTGGGGCTTCCGGTGGAGGCGGTGGTGGTGGAGGAGGTAGTCCTTATGGACCAGAATATGGAGGAATTGGTGAACGAGGTGGCAGCGGCGGCTTTAGTGGTGGAGGACGAGGTGGCAGCGGCGGCTTTGGAGGTGGAGGACGAGGCGGTGACGGAGGTTATGTCGGTGGCGGTGGAGGAGGTGGTGGTGGTCCTTATGGACCAGAATATGGAGCAAGTGGTGGCCGTGGTGGCAGCAGCGGCTTTGGCGGTGGAGGGCGCGGCGGTGATGGTGGTTACTTCGGTGGCGGTGGAGGAGGTGGTGGTCCTTATGGACAACCAGGCTATCCTGGAAACTGAACTACAGCAGAAGAAATGATAAACAATTAAATAAATACTTAAAAGATTAATTATTTTAGTTAAATTGTTTTTTTTATTTATCTATATTAGCCGGTTCTTCCCTGAATGAACTTCACACATGACTTCATTTGAATATATTGCTTTATTGTGAGAAGCATGCATTGCATATTGAAACTGAATAACAAATTGTTTTACATACTATTAATTTTCATTGAAAAGGGTAAAGCACCTGCTTGTCGGAAATACAAACTATTATTTTATGCATGTACGAGTATATTTGAAAAAAAGTTACTTAGAAATAAGTACCTATATCTAGCCATCCGACCGTACGTATGTTTGTTGAGACAAAAGTTATCTGTCTACAAATATTCTTTGTTAATTGTACGACAAAAACCTTTCGCATTGAAGGCTTTCTCTATAATTTTTGTTGATTTGCAAAAATGAAATTTAGCCAGTGTGATTCTATTACCATCATATACACGTACAGTGCTCGCCCGTTTTCAAGAACTAGCATGGCTAATTTTATTTCGCGCACAGCAATAATGGCCCACTTTTTTATTTCCACTAATTTAAAGAAGTCGAGTGAGAAATATGGGAGTCCGGTTCTACCGATGCTAACATATTCTATTGTTCATTCGGTTGCAGTTACAGGCGATTGTGGCAAATCAAAAACTTGTACTTTATTGGTCTTTCTACGGAAGGTTTTTTAGAAATTAGGCTCATAGCGTCCGTGGGCGAGTCCCGTCCAATTTTATTGCTGCTACACGAATTGGAAGTTCGTTTGAATAGTATCAGAGCTTGGGTACAACGGAAGTTAAAGTTCTTTTTTTCGGTCTTAATATTGGGCTTTAACAATACTGAGACTGATGGAACGTTTTGCTATGTCAAACAAAAATAAAACAGTGTTCCCAAATTAATATGAAATACTAAAATCAGATATTTATTAAGTGAATGTTAATATTTGATATTGATCACATATTGACTTTTCTTTGGTCTTTTTCTACGGAAATGCAAAAGGTCACACTCTTTGTTAATTCTTGTTTTTGAGTATATGAAGTATTTTCGGCAGCAAGCATTTTTGTTATCTGAGTACTAAATGGAAAACACAGCTATTGCCGATTGTTTGATTGTTGTGTAGCTGCGTTTTTTTATATGAAGTTTTTTGGTATCAAAAATTTTCATCGATCTCAGTATTGAGCCTTGAGATAATTTTTTTTAAATATGTTCAACTTCTTATTTCTGTCCATTGAACTGCGAGATCTATATTAGAAACAGCACTATTTTTATTGACTTACGTCTCTAGCTTATAAGAAACAGCGCAGCGAATTAAAACATATTGAAATATATAATAGGCAGATAAAAGTTGGAAATAACAATAAATACTTGAGTATTAAATTAAAATCTACATATTTGTAAAATTTTAAATGCGCCTAGGTATTATAATGACTTTAGCAAACAGAATTAATGTGCTACACCTTATTTAAAAGAAAAAAAAATGATGAAAACTAAAACTTATAACTTTTAACAAACATAAACCAAACTGAAAACAGATACCGAGTGTCAGACTCAGCACAGCCGGCAGCCATAAATAAACCAAAAATGAATCGGTCAGCAAAATATAAAAAAAATAAAAATAAAGAGCCAGCAACGCCAGCCTTAGGTAAAATTATAAATTTCTACAGAATGGAGTTCAAAAAGTTAGCATTTTGGGCATCATTGAGAGGGGAGATTAAAACGTTACCATAAAAAGGGTTGCCGCAAACCAAGTGGAACGGAACTAAATCGGAATGCATCGCTTAGGTGCAGACGGATGGGGAAACTAGGCAAACGTTGACACCGGACACGCGAAATAATTTCAATTTTGCACATTTTGCGTTGCCAACTTTGCACTGAGATGTTAAACGGAATTTAAATTTTTAATAAAGTTTTCATAAAATTTTACCGGCGCAACTTTCTTCGGCAACTGCGCAACGCGTGCTATACGCTGCAACTTCCTCAAAAACCCAGCTAACTTCATCCAAAGCCACAAAAAGTGTGAATAGCATCCAAAAGTGGCCGCTGGGAATAAAGTCGCCATTGCTTTTGTTCTGTATTTATACTTTTCTCTTTCTTGCACTATTTCCTCTCTCTTTCGCACGCTTGGTTGCTATTACTCATAGTTTTATTTTTCCCATGGTTTTTGTTCTTTTTTTTTATAAGTTTTTTCTGGATAGAAAAAGTATCTCATTCTGTGCTTTTCTCAATTCAGTAGCATATTTACGCCGCCAGATGTCGCTAGCATATTTAACATGCGCTAATTCGCTTCACCGCCTTGCTGTGAATGGGGCGGATCAGACTGGTGGCACGTCTGCTTAACGCTCAGCGTTCAGGCGACAGTTGGCGGTCGTTTCCTAATTACAAATCAGCGGCGAGCGATGAACAAAATAATATGAAAAAAAAAAACAAAGTAAATGGATACAGAGAATACACAGAATGAAAATGTCCTGTGAAATAAGGCACTTTTTTTTTGTACGCTTCACATATAGTTTGAACTAGGTTACAGTTGATTTATTGAACATTTGGAATGGCTGCGAAAAATAATGTTTGCATCACAAACTATTGACGCAGTAGAGAAAACTTTCACGTTTCTGCTTGAACTGAATAGAGTGAATGATCGAAGGCATACAGATGCAAGGCAGAATTTAAAGGTGAAGTATTGAGAGATAAGAAGGAACATAAACCGGCATCGAGCAAGCAGCATATATCAACATACATGAGTGGTTTGGTTCGGCACTGGTGTGGATAAACTCAGGTTATGTTGAACATTGCTACGGTTCAACAAAGAATCGATAGAAAACTAGACGGCTCAGAACTGGTTCGGTCCAAAAGTCTATTTTAGGTTTCTTTTTTGTTGTAAACCTACACATTTTGAACCAGATTTCGATATAGCCGTATTCGTTTGTCTGTACGTTTCTCTGAAAGAAAGTTATGTACCTAGAGAAGACTTGTTACTATAATTTTTTTAAAACTTTTCAAATTTTGGAACTGTATTATAACACAATTCTTATGGTCGAAATAAGCTGAAATTGTACTTTTACGTGTGGATCCGATGACAATACAACATCCTATTTCTTTTGAAGGCTAAATCTAAGCAGCTGCTGGTCAAAATGAAAAATAAATTTATTGTACTATATTAATGAATAAAATTTCACAACAAAATCGTATTGCGATACATGAAAATGAAATTGGAAATGTTCTAAAATTCGATTCATTCCTTTTTGACCGACAATTGAAATGTACGGAAGGTGTGCGCACGATTTGTTCCTAAGTAATTAGAATTTCTTCAACTAAAAATCACATTTTAACCATTAACCACTTCTCTTATTCGCTTGATTTAGCAAGGCAACTTTAAACTTTTCTAAAAACGTTATGCCGACCTAAATACCATTTTCGACAGACATCATGAAGGACATCCCGGTCGATGGTAATAACTCCACTTCCAGTAGTCCAAATGTCATGAAAATTTTGTATACTTGGGAACTGATATGACCAGCAACAAAAACATCAGCCTGGAGATCAAACGAAGAATCACCTGGCTAGTCGATGCTACTTTGTGGTTAGCAGGTAAATTGGAAGTAGAGCAATCTCACTTTGTATACCATCCGTCTATGTAACTGTCCATCTGTCTATCTAGCGCATTTTTAGAGATATATAGCTGAAACCCGGCTCATAGGCTTATTTTTATTGCAGATAAATAGAGATCCCATATTGATAGGCCATCTATGGAGAAGTCCCTATATAAGCCACCTGCCTACTTTAGAGATTAAAGGTAAAGTTAATTTCAAATTTCGACATTTTTACTTCTTATGGCCGAACACTTAATAAACATGTCATTGGATGTGATCCATCCACTTTTTGGTGTAGCCCCAAATTTTACATGGTGGTTTCTTATGAGCGGATGGCTCACGAATGTTTAAATATGTGCGATCGCCAGTTTTAAGGGACCAGCCACTTTTGCCATTTTGCATGAAAAACTTTTTTATATAAGGAAAATCTACTTCAAATTTGTTAATGGTTTGCCTCATCAAACCTACCGTCCACACTTGAACTTTTTTATATATATGGAATACTAAGAATACAAATTTACGGATAACTTTGGTTTGTACCATCCTTTTATTGCATAAGTTGTTGTAATTAACAATTCTAATCGACGGAGAAAATGTTGTCGAATTGATTCGAAGGAAACACTCTCGAAATTGCAACTAACCAAACCAAAAAATCGAATACTCTCGCAATTGGTTTAAAATATAAACTGATTACACCCCTGACTGCCTCAAATATACAGGGTTTTTCAATGGAAACATTATTATTGTATATTTTAAAACTAACGAATGCTACCGAATGCTACCGAATGCTACCGAATGCTACCGAAGTTCTGAGTCGATAGTCGCAATTTTCGGCCCAATAACACTTCCCGCAAGAAGTCACGCTGTCACATTTTGTGGATGCAATGGAGTCTCTTGAAGCACATGTGGGTCTGTTGAAAAAAATTTAAGGGTGCGTTGGTATTAAAATACAAAATTGTTATGTAATTATTGAAAAACCCTATGCATGTGTATACATTGCATGTGTACGCTATAAAAAAGAAAATTTCTTAGAGTTCCGGGTGCATGTTAAATTCTTTACAACAACTCCCTCCTGACACTCCTGTAGACCCTTTGTTTGACTTCACCTATATGGTAAACTTAATTTTTACGTTCTGGATCCTACAAAAAATTAGAATCTTCATATATAGTGTATTAAAACTTCGGTGAAATCGTTCTCTCTGCATCTTTTTGCTTATTTAGGAACAGCTTTTCTTTTATTTTCATTTCTTTTCCATTTTTTATTGTTTCTTTTTTATTTTTTTTTTTTTGTTTGTTTCTGGGTCAACAATTATGCAAAATACTGTTATTCTTTGGACTTGGCTGTTTTTTTTTTATTTATTTTGTTTTTTTTTTTAGCTTGGCGCGTTTATCTTTTTCCCCGCCACTTTGTGTTTTTCATTTCAAGCACTCCTTTTCTTTTTCATTTGCTCTCTTATTCCTTCCCACTCTTTGCTGTCTGCAAGTCCTTTATATAATTAGTATGCTAGTATGTGCGTGTGTGTGTGTTTGTGTGTGCTAGCCGCAAAAAGGACAGCACTAGAAAAAGCTAAAGTACCAAAAAAAAAAACAAAAAAAAAATATTAGAAAATTTTTTAACAGATTTTGAAGATTTAATTGGTCAAAATTTGTTTGAGTGGCTCGCTTGATTAAAGTTTTTTTTTTCGGTTGCTTTGGAAACTTTTCTCGGTGTTTGAGTTTGAGGTTATGTAATTGTTTTCGGATTAAAGTATTTGGTTTAATGTTCCATATCAATTATGCGTACGGATTGGCATTAATTGTGGTGCAATTTGGGTTATATAAAAACCAGTATAAGAAACAAACTACAAAGATTTTGAATGTTTAATTCAAGCAGAACTAAAGTGGTGTAAAACTTTATTTCTTGAATTTACAATAAATTTAAATAAAATTTAATGCGGCAAATCAACAAAGTTATTGTAGCCTGACCGGCGTGCGCTGCTATGCTCCCAATCAGTAAAAAATTATCTTAATTTAACAACACTTTATAAACTATGTTTTGGGTGTATTCTGCTGGTAATAGAATGGCCAGTCTTCTCGCAGAGAAGATAGTCGGATGGAATCATTAACATTCTAGGAATTATTGCTATTATATATTATTTTTGTATTGCACAACTTGATATTTGAAACCGTTTTAGCTATAAATCATTTATTTCTGGCACTTTAGATTTTTAACGTTAATATAACATTCTTTTTAATGTTACAATATATTTTAAACGTCCACTCTGATGAGGAGTTTACAACAGTACATAATTCAGAAGGAAATTTAACCTTGTCCGCCTCTGATGGCCAATTTCCATCACCAATTTGTAATAACATCTTTTCGAAAAGATTTGCGGACTTGTCACCGCCTAATTTTACACTCGTGTTTGTATGGAGTAAAAATTTGTGGTCGTAAAGAAGATGTCTTTATGCATGCTCTTACTTCATCTACCCGTATGCCTCTAGGTATAACTGGTACTTTTTGCCGAAAATCTCCAGCAAATAAAATAGTTATTCCGACCATTAAACTATCGTCGAGTCTTATGTTGTGCAATGTTCAGTTAAGATCTTCCAGTGCATCTTCCATTGTGCATTCATTGCAAAGAATTAGGTTTCATTCCATTAATTATTTGTTGTGAAATTTTTAAAATCGGCATTTAAGTTCCATTTATTATTGTTTAGATTACAAATCCAAATTTGAAAACGATTGGATGAAAAAAATTTCCATCATGTAAATCTGGGGTCTCTTAACCATTGGAATGAAATTTTACAAAATGGCATAATACGTGTTTAATTATTTGTTTTGTAGAATACACAAAGTTTGAAAACGATTGGATTGGAAAAACAAATTTGCCCCATATAACTTTTGGGCCACTATTCAACTTGGTGTGGATATTTCTAATATTGGCGAAGCACGTGTTTTATTACGTGTTGTGTAGAGTATATATGTAAATACAAACCGAGTTTGAAAACGATCAACCTAACCGCATGCTCACTGGTTAGATTGACTTTTTGGGCACCGGTCGTTTGCGGCATAGATCAACGTAAACCGCACAAGTAAACCCCACAAGAAAAGTCTAACGTGCTCAAATCGCACGATCTCGTTTGCTCGTCTCTGCGTGAGTTAATTATGCGCTCAAATCGCTTGTGCAGATTATTCACATTTCGTTCACATCCATATCATCTCATTTGAGCAACAAGAAATTGGTATTCATCTTTCGGTAGCGCTCTCCGTTGATGACATCTATCCAATACTATTCGGAACACCCTGTATATATAGATTAGGCTAAAAAAATATGACAAAACATTGTTTAATAAAACCCGATTTAATGAAATAATTTAATGGTATACGGAATCCTTTTTCTATTCTACTTGAAATTTGACTAAAAATTTTAGCTCAATCAATTGAACGGTTTATAAGTTATTCAGCTTTATATACAATGTATAGATAGATTATATTAACTATGATGACACCATATATTTAGTTAGCACTATGTTTGATTTTCTATTGTACTAGAAAGAATAATTTTGCTACATTTTCAAAAAATACTACAATTTTGTTAGCATAAAATGTGCATCTTAAATGCAAATAGTACCAAATGTAAATAAACTTGCTTTAATATTATTTCAATTCAACGATTTTTGTTTATTTTGTTAGTTTATTTTTTTATAAAAAATATAAAAAAATAGTATATATTGTATGTGTATTTATCATATTTGCATTTTATACAACTTGCTTTCAAATGCATTCACTTGAAATACTAAAAATATCTCATAATGCCAAAACATGCAAACTGCATAGAAGACGATGACTAGGACGACTAGGACGACGGCAACTATGTACAAGAGCAACCAAAACCAACCACAATGAGCACTACTAAGAAGACGAAGAAGTGCTTTCGCTTTCCATGAACGGACGCACGGACGGACAGAAGAATGGAGAAATAGCCTGGCGTATGAATGATGGATGGCTCTATGTAAGCAATGCCTTTTATACGAGCATACAGCATATAAGCAGTTGACGTCCTGCATCCTTGCTATTCTTTGAAAGCAGCTTTCTCGCGCGTGTGCATACACTTGGCTGCCTTTCTTTGCAGATATGCAAAATGAAGAAAAATGATAAGGGGGCAAAAAAATAAATAAATAAGAAAGAAGAACAAATTTTTAGTTCGCTAAAACTGAAGTTTTAATACACTTTCTACGAATCACGAACCAAATACAGGTAAAGCGTTTACCAGAACTTTAAAATGTAACCAAAATTCAGTCAACCTTAATTTGAAGGATAATTTTATGCCATATAAGATTTTAATGGGAAATGTTTCAAATTTTCAGTTATATTCCATTTCGGCAGGTGTAGCTGCAGGAGGAGGTATGTGATATATGTGTACTATCTATACGAAAACGTGAAAATGGGTGATGTTTTTATTATCATTCTGCTTGTAGTAAACATAACTCTCCAAACCAAGTGTTTCAGCTTGTAGTATTTAAAACTGAGCAAAAAAAACACATATCAATATTTACACAGACGGACATGAAAAGATCAACTCGCTGGCTGTTTCAATGTGTTACAAACTTACTAAAAAAACCGATAATACCGATTTCATAAGAAGTATGTAGTGCATTGAAATGCGATACGATGCAATATAATGCAGCAGCAAACAGCCATATGCACAATATCTTGACAAACAAGTTAAGAAAACTATTTTGTTAAGCTAAGAATGCCGAAATGCTAAGCATGTAAAACGCGCCCGGGCAACGTCGGTATACCTCCACACACACACGCACACACACAACACAGCTGTCCGTTGGCCCAAAAAGGCAGTGAGCAAAACTTGATTTTGAACTTGTGCGATAGCAGCATGATGTATGAAGCAAATGTGGAGACTTTTAGAGAAAGGGAACCTTGAGATACAAATACCAAAATGCATCTTACGGATGCATGCATACATACATACAAACACAAACACTTAGAGATAGTAGAAGCGGCTTAGTTGAGTGGCATTTGCAGCCGTGTTGCCGCACAACGTCAACCTCATTTAAGATACAACTGCAGCGCACACTCACTCCACATGCCCTTTCGATTGTTGTAATGCGCTTCAAGGGTCGTCCTGAGTCGGCTAGCTTGTTCTGCGTTTCTATGTCGCGAATGCTGTTCGCATGACATTTGCCTGTGCAGCTTTTTTTTCCTTGTTTCTTTATATTTGAGTATTTTTTTATCTGCAGCTGTATCTGTGTAATGCTGCAACACAGCACGGGGCATGCCGCTGTGTTTTTATATGTGTGTATATAGACTAATCTTACATCGCTGCATATCGAGGTTAACTTGACAATAGTTCAACTCGACTAACAGTACAGCACGACTCCTACATCTTTATTGTCTTTAGCCTTTTTTTTTACGGTGCATGCGACCCCCGAACTAGCTGCCGCAGACCAAGCATGAGGTTTCCTTGCGCTATGTTGCATGCAGGCATAGATACTAACTCGTAGTATGATGTACTTGTATGTTGTCTCTATATATTTAGTTAGTTGCTGCAACTGAACTTCTACTCATCTGTGTCACTTGCAGCGTTGCAATGTCGCCAGTTTAGTTGTCGTCCTCCTCTTCAGCGTCTTCATTCTGATATTCTACTCGAAGTCGTCGGTGTCGTCGATGACACTGTTGTCATTGTCCTGGCACAGTTCGTGACCCAAATTATTTGCACAAATACCGCATATCAGAGTTAAGTGTGCGTGCATGCTGCTTGCTGCAAATGCATTGCGTGTGAACAGCGGCGTTGCTGTAATTAGTCGCATATGAAAAGGATTTGTGGTGTGCTACCTTAAACAATATCGTCGAGATTTAAGTAGTTTTTGGCTTGTTTGCTACTCGCATTGAAAATAGTTAAAAATTCGGTACTTCTAACAGGAAGTGATAAACACACAGGCAGACAGACTGACTGATGTACACGGACGAACGGACGTGGCTAGATCGACTCGTCTCGTCATACAGATCACGAATTTATATATACTTTACGGAGTCTCCGACGACTTCTATTTGAAAATGGGTCGAAGTAGATTTGATGCAGCTACTTGACAATTACTACTAAAGCTATATTATTACATATTAAGAAGAGCAAAGTGATGCTACACTTTACAGTTGTACTTTACAGCTACTTTAGATAATATAAGCTAAATGAAATTAACCGCCTGCATCGAGTGCATACAACGGTACCAAAAATTTTATAAAATTAAATAAATTTAAATTAACAGTGCTGAATTACTTACGATAGTTTAGGATTATTTAATAATCGGCTGCCGCATCGAACATGGTATCAATAAAAAAATTCAATATTCAATCAAAAAAGTAAACTCAGTGGAGAGGTTTTGTATGTGTTTTGAGGAAACTGATGATAAATTTAGCAAATTTAGCAGCGTTTGATTCAATCTTACAGACGCAAACTGTTTTCATTTAGTTTCAGTGAGAGAAAAAGAAGGAATAGGGAACGTTTTTAAATATTTTTTTTTCCTTTTATTGACCGCTTTATAAAACTTACTGCAGGCCGCTGTTGTTATTTGGGCGTTTCCGTCTCTCTCCAACACAGGTGTATGTTTTAAGTCAAACATTCAGTTCTGCTATCATTTCGTATTGGCGATGAGCGAGACAAAAATGATGTAAATGACAACACTGCTGGCTGACGCCACAGCATCTACTGATCGCTTTTAGTTTATATTTGATGCGTTCAGCAGCTCTATTTGCTGACTGATTAGTGATTACTATTGGTGATTCTATGGACAGTGAATAATTTTTCTTCGATTTTGCTTGAATGCCACCCGCAGATCATTCTTTATACCGATTATTAGATGGGTGGAATGAAAATTGTGGGACTTGTGAGACTATATAGATAAACTATAGATAGACATGGCTGCTTCTTTGTGTTGTGTTTAATATTTTATGCAAAAAGTACAATACAAAAAGTCCATTCAACATCTGAAATTTAGAAATTATATGACACAATTTGGAATTGCTTAACATATTAATAACTTAAATTTGTTCGGCAAATTCAGCTCGCTCAGTAATCAAATAGCTTAATGTAATCAAAAGTTTCAAAATTAGTTAAATATGCCTAAGAGCAGACTAGTTATAGACAACTTCAAGCGTTAGAAAAACATTTGAACGCATATTCGGTGAGTGCCGCCTTTTTATAGTGTTTATATTGCCATTCGTGTTATTTTTGTTGTTGTCTGCTATATGTTATCATATTATCTATAAGAAAACAAAATTCATTGCTCATGTCTTCGTGTATTTGTACGACTATAATTTATTTATATTTCGTAGCTACTCCTATGCTGCGTACGAGAATACGTGTTGTAGGATTTTTCCTTACCAAACACTCTAAAATTGCATTGCTGTGCATTTCACATTTTCCTAGTTGTCGGCACAAAGAATCGCAATCGTTTAAATTAAAGTTTTTGACCTAAATTTATGTTAAAACTTTATGTAGCCGCTAGCTTACTTTGGCTTTGCCTGGTGTTGCCTTTTCTATTCTTCCGACTGCAGTCATAAGAAATATTCTTAAAAGGAAACGTGACAATATTTTGTAATTTCTGCTTACTGCACAAATGCAACTTTAATCTAAGTAAATTGTATTTGTACAAGAAATGCAGTGTGTGTATCTTTGTTTATAAGAAAATACATATTATGGGTTTTGTTTTAGTTTGCCAGCTGGCACGCAACACATACATACATTATAGTTTATACGCAAATGCTGTAACAACCATCATAGTTTTGTCTCACAAATATAACCATATGATCTATTACAATCTTCATCGTTCACTAAGTATGAGTTATTAGATAAAAATATATTGACGCAATGTTCATTTTTATTAAGATGATTCGGCGCCAGGCGCCAAAATGTCCATTTGCCCATGGACATTTTGGCGCCTGTACTTTGCCAGTAGAATTCATTGAGACTTCCCAATTCCGTGCCTGATGTCCAGAATGTATTCTTCAAATTGGCCTTTAGCAATTGATCATGCAATGCCTGACGTTCGCTAGCATTATTGATAGTCAACAGCGCCGATTTCATCTCATGGCAGCGACGTTCGGCTTGGTACCAGTTAAGCTATACAATTCAAATAATTTTAGTTAATTTCTAATTTTAATCGAATAATTTCAATAAAGTCAATGCATTTTTTTATTTTGTTTAGTCACATTTTGAAAATATTATCTGACAAGTGACTGTTATCTACAGCCACACATAAACAATGTTTTCAGCAATCAGCTGTAATGGTTTGCAACGCGCACTGTCACATGCCGATGTGCCGGCTGATTGTCATATTATTCAAATTTAACAGCGGCTACCACAAAAAAACCACACCCTGTGTTTGCTTACCTTTGTAGCAAAATCTATGAAATAGCATATCTGTTGCACACGTACAAATGATTCCTGGCACTCTTCATCATCGCTTGCAGTACAAAAATTTTAATGGAATACTGTAAGTAATTCCAAAATTAGAATATTTCGATTTAGCATTATGCTCGTATAAACGGCTTCGCTCTTGAAACGTTTCTCAAAACTAGTGCAGTATTTGTTTTGCGATTATTTTGTTTTTAAACTGCACTCTTATCAGCGAAAAAAATTCTATATTTCAAAAACTAAGGCTATCTACAATGTTAAATCTTTGAGCTTATCAAATTAACTATGAGTATTTATTGTATGTGTTATTTATTAGAAAATCCCTCGGGGTGTTATTTTATTTATTGATTATTGTAATTCATTGTATTTTTTTTATTTTTTTTTATACTATTTTATATGCTGTCTGGAAAAGTGTGTTCATATACGGGTGAAAGGACCATATTATGGACGTGGTGCGTGTTTTGGGACAAGCTCTGTTATCTCATACATCTCATACGGACATACATTCCTAAATATACGCAATTTGTGATGCTGTTCAAGTATATACTTTATGGGATCTACGACCCATACATCTACCTGTTACATACATTCACACAAATTGATCAAATCTTTGTTCCTTTTGGTTGTAGGGCATAGCAATAAAAATCGATGACTTCGGAGGAACCGAAACTATAATTCTCTTTACATAGTTCAACTATAAAGAAGTTTATCACACAAAGCTCAAAAGTAAGCTGTTGTCTTGTATGGGGGCTACTCAGAAAAAAGTGGTTCACGCCAATTAGTATTTGTCAAAAAGCAATTGATTTGTTATACCAATGTCCATGTGAGTTTTTATTTCATTTGATTAATATACATCAAAAGAATTAATCACTTTAAGTGTTTTATTATAATAATAAATTAGCATTTTACTGAACTATCTTCTAAATCGCTAAATGGATTTGCCATTCACTGCCGAGAGCGAAACTACAAAATTAAAGTCACATAAATGGAAATAATTTGCATTTAACTAAACATTACTTTAAAAAGACATATGGCATATGTGGAGCATACATTCCCAAAAATGCACCATACTAAATTTTAAGTTTATGTCCACTCTAATAAATAAGAGTGTTAGCAGCAGGAGTTAGCCCCTCAAAAGGAGAGTCGTACTCATTTATCTATACAGATAAATAAAATTGGAGTGTCTGTTTGTAATATTAAAATAACCGCTTTTTACTAAATGCATATGGATGTATACACGGTACATATACCAAAATAATTTTTTACAATTTTTGTCTGTCTGTCTGATATTTGATGTAATAAGGAGTAACTTAGGCTACTTTTATTTTAGAAATTTTATTTATTTTTATTAATTTTTCTAATTTATATATATATATATATATATATATATATATATATATATATATATATATATATATATATATATATATATATATATATATATATATATATATATATATATATATATATATATATATATATTTGTATGTACATATTTGTATATTCTACCAAGCGCGTTTGCTACTGACTATGCTGCATTCTCTCTCTCTCTTCTTTGGCATTGCCGAAATCAAACACAATATCAACAACAGCTGTAGCAACAGCAGCCGCAAGTACAACAACAACAACATGAACGTATATGACGATAGAGCACAATAACAATAACAACAAACAGATCGTATATGACGATAGACCAGTGTGGACGTACGAACCATAGCACAAAGAGGAGACAAAGGATAGGGAAACTATATAGAAACGCGTTTTTATCTCGTTCTCTCGCAGCATACATTTATAGTTGTCTCTTTTTCGTTACACTTTTCGCGGGGATTTGTATGGATGCTTATCTTTTTGGCATTTTCCATAACTTTTTTGATAGTTTTTAGCAAAACAAATCTGGTGCGCCACTCTGTTGAAATCATCCTTTCAAATCCTTTCATTGTCGTAACATTGTTGCTACAGAATGAAGCGTATAACGATCCACGATGCAGAACCTCATAACACATTTGAGCTTTTCTGTTGTGTCAAACATTTATATACGTTGTGTTTAAGAGAACAGTTTGTATTGGCGCGTAGTGTTTTTCTTATACTTAACAAGTATATTTCATGGTGCGAATGATGAAGTATTTTTATAATAAAAAATGCAATTAAATATCACCAGATTACGATCGATTGTTCTTGACTTTTTGCAATTAGAATGTAAAATCAAGACAAAACATGGCAATCTACCAAGTTTGACTACGATATACCCTTTACTAGACCAAGACTTCTTAGTTTAGACTAGTGACATACGTAGTAGTAGTTCTATAGTAATATCAATCTTAGCCAGAGATGCAAGGCCATATGTTTTTGTTATGCTTTTCCGAATAGGCTGATCATTGATGTACAGACACACAGGTCTTTGTATTAACAGTGTAAGTTAGACAAACAATTTTGTCATTCTTTGTTATCTTTCTTTTATAGCAGGGTCCGAAGCATAAACGTGCAAAAATTATACATACAATTTCTTTGCTCTTCGGTATCTACCTGCATATATAGAATTTGAAAGCAATAACAAAAAGTTGTTCTTACAAAAACTTGGGAATTTAATGGTAGTATATAATGGGCCCACTTCTTGTAGTACCTTTGGCACTGTCTGAGAAATGGACAGGAGAGTGTAATAGTTTCATTTTGTAGCTATGCCTCTTATATTCTCCGAGCATTCATGTCAACGAACAGTAAGCTATGATTACGTATACTCAAATTTTGATGCTGACCTAGAATATAATATTCACAACACTATACACTTTAAGCGATCTGTGTTGCCTCCTTTGACTGCTAAATACTTACATTGCCACTAACTTAATATACACTATTAGCACGGTTTATAATAATAATACGAAAAACAGTAACTAAAAGCTTATACAAAAATAAATATTGTATTGAAAGTTTTTAATTCATTTATTTTTATACAAAACTCTGTTTTGGTTCACATCAATTGTTCAAGAGATATACATACAGCTGGTCTCTCTCCTCTAGAATATTCACAAATATAAAAGACCTCCTTCTCACATGGTGCATCGTTTAAGAGATAGTTGCCATTAAATTGAAATATATCGGCGCACTGTTCATTGCCGCCAATATTATTCGGTTCTCCAGGGAACCATAGCCAACGGTCTTGCGGCATAGACTGGCCAGTAGACCGCCAATAGAATTTACGATTTTCGCCTAAACATGTACCAGAAGTCCAAAGTGAATCGGTCCATGCTAGTGCAATATTAAGACTTTTCAAGTGTTCCTTAAGCAATTTTAGTTCCTCAGGTGTGTCAGGCGTTGCCAACACTGATTGCAATTGCAGACAGCGACGATCTGCTTGGTACCAATTGGCCTGTGAAATAAACAATAGAATTACAATATGATAAATATTTCTGAATTAGTTCCATACCCTGGTAGTAGTTTCAATGTAGTAGCATTTTCCGCCAATTCGTATAAATGGATTGCGGCAATCATTATCGGCGGTGGCTAATTTGAAATTTAATATTAGTATTGCACTTAGGCAGATAAGCAACGTATATAGATTATTATTTAACATAATTTAATCTATAAAATATGACTTATTAAATGCTTCGAACTGCACACTTTGTGTATTAAAACTCAACTGAAACTGAAGAACAAACAGCTAAAAAAGCTTTTGAAGATGACTTGATTTTTTTTAGTAACTTTTTAAACAGGTGATTTGATTGTGTTGTTATTCTGAGTTAAATAATAATAAAAAAGAAGAGTATTTTTATTTTATTAAGCAGTTTGTAACACATTTGTTGTAACACATTTTGTATAGAAGCGTAAAGACATTTCAACTTTGTTTATTCACATCGTGGTCTTTGTTCAAGTAACGAGAGTTTTATGTCGCTCACTTTATGCATTTGTTCACAGAAGACACTTTGCTGCGCATATAATATGAGTGTTACGTATATTGTAACATATGCACACATTTTCGCGCCCAATCTTTTTTTCCCTCCCTCTTCCACGCTTTGCTTGCGATGAAATATTTTAAGCAACAACAACAAAAAAAGACACTTTACGCTTCCACTTGGCTCATTTTCTCAGTTGCTGATGTTCAGTTCCTGAGAGTCGAACGGACACCATCAGAAACAGAAAACACGAAAGAATCAAAGAGAAGTGTTCCGTTGAGGGAGTGAGCGAGTCTGCTTCATTTTTTTCTATCTTTTCGGTGAGCAGACAGCATAGAAAAATTTGATTGAGCATATTTTGCGAGCTTTCATTGTAATTAACTCTCTCGCAGAAACTCCGTATATATAAAGGTCACATTTACATATGTAAAGTTTACACTGTAAACTATTCACTCGGTTTTTGGCCGGAAACATACAGTATGTATGACAACTTTCTGCAACCAATATTATGTATGTGTACCACATAGACGAACACCGGAAGACTACATAACATGCATATCAATGGTTCAAATGAAATGCTTGACTTAAACACGTACACTTAATATAATTTGTTTTATTTGCCATTTTCCAGCTCAACACAAACTGCTGCTTTTTGATTTTTATGATATTCACAGACAAATCTTTCAGTGCTTTCGCATGGTGCATCATTCATGTAGTAACCATTGTCTCTATAGAAAAAACAAACACAATGCTCTTCATTATTCTGAAAATTGGGCTCGCCGACATGCCACAGCCATCTTTCGAAGGGCATTTTTGCAGCGGTGCTACGCCAATAGAATTCACGATTTGTACCGAGATCGGTGCCTGATGTCCAAAATGAATTCTCCCATGATTCGCCCAGATTGAGAGTACGCATATAATCCGAAAACTTTTTTAATTCGCTGATACTCTCGAATGTGGCCAGATCTGCTTGTAGTTCGCGACAACGACGATCGGCGAGAAACCAGTTTAACTAAATCAAACATACTTGTACAGAAATATATTCATATGGTAGTACACGATAAAATGCGCTTCGTTCTTGAATTAATTATAAATTACAAACCTTAAAAGTTTGCTCAACATAATAACATTTTTCACCGTGTGGAACAAATGGTTTTCTACATTCTTGAGTATAACACAAACTAATTAGTATTAAAATCCAGAGAGGAGCGGTATTCAGCAACTTATCGGTTTGCATACTGTGCACGTTATGAGGTAATAAAACAATTCTGAGTGAATCTCAGTTGATAAATTTAAAAGCTTTAAATCAAGACTTGTAACTACTGTAAAACAGGTTTTTCTACGCTTCAATATATATTCTATGCTTGCGCTTAGTCTGAGGAAATAAAGTGCTTAGTATATTTATTATATTTGTTATTATATATTGTTGACATTTACCAATAGCTGTAATACTTTTGAAGATATAACAGTCAGATTATTAAAATTTGTTGCAAATACTTTTGTGACAAAATTATATCATTCAAAACGAAACGTGGATAAAACAACCACCAAGAGCAGTAATAAACCAAATTATGTCCGATTTTAGACAAGCTTCGATAATTTTACTAAATATACTGATTATTTTCAAATGTGATAATACAAATGGAGACACAGATTGTCGTAGATCATTTATATCACTTGGCAATAAATGTGTTTACTTCGGTACTAGAAATAAGGTAAGCAAATTATTGAATTCAGATTAATTGTAATTAATTATTTTAGTATTCATGTTATAGGCAAACTGGTTTCAAGCCAATCATCGTTGTCATCAATTGCAATCTGTGCTCAATACACCAGAGACTATTGAAGAATTTAAGTTGATTTCAGCTCAGCTAGACAATTTGGATGTGGCAAAAACGTATGAAGATTCTGTTTGGAGTTCTGGCACCTGTTTGGGCAATAATCGTGATTTCTACTGGCATACAACTGGCAATAAAATGCCATTAAATAAGTGGTTGTGGCAACGGGATGAACCGAATAATCTTGGCGGCAATGAACAGTGCGTCTCTATTGACAAATATGAAGGCGCATATCGCGCGAATGATGCACCTTGTGGCAAACAATTCTGGTATATCTGTGAATATACCAGAGGAGAAAATCCGGCTGTTTGTATAGCTCTAGAAAGTTAAATTTTGAAACGATTAAGCAATATAAGTTTATAAGTATGTAATATTTTTCCCAGAATTGATAAGCTTTTTTAATTTGTCAAAAGTCAAGATCACAGTTTTCAAATAAATATCAAATATTGTATTGACTTTATAATACCCTACGCTAATGTTTTTATTGATAATAATTAAGAAAACAAATTTAACAAGATAACAAGTTAACTTCGGCAAAACCATAGCTCCAAAACTCTTCACAAGCATGCAACGAATTACTTTCAAGTCTTTTTATGCTCTACTTTTAAGGCCGATAATTCTTCGATTGGATTACCGTTTTTGTAAAACTCACGTACGCACAACGCTCGGTCCGCTCCCGAAAACGCTCCATAGCGACTAAATTCCAAAAGTGAGGCTACCAATCGACAAACCCTCCGCGCCCCTCGGAATAGTTGCTTTCTCACAATCAGCAAATCAAATGTGCACTTTCTTTCTTTTGAGACACCCAGTATATCTATACGTCCATTAACAAACATGGGAAGCCTAATTTCATAAGAAAACAAGCATATCGAATTTCCAATTGATATTGACTGTAATAAAAAAGTTGTTTATAAAAATATACGAAAAGTGGGCTGTGGGTTTGTATGCGGACGTGGTATGGTCAATTTGACTTATGTTCAGCCGAGTAATAGAAAGTCTTTGTATCCGATGATACATCGATATTTTAGAAACTGAGAGAGTTTGATACACATAACAGAGGATAAAAATTATGGCCTCGTGGAAGGTCTCCAAAATCACGCTCGCCTTGAGTTACTTGTTCATCTGAAAATACTTTTTTTTTTTTAAATGTTTTATAAATATAAAAAATGAACTTACTTTAATTTAAACTTCAGCTGCTTTTGATGATGATATCGATGACAAATCGGTCATTTAAATGTTGACTTTTATGGAAAAATATATACTTTAACAAGAATGCACGATTCAAAATTGGTCGATTATGGAAAGTTAGTCGCCTATATTCGACGTACCGGCCGGTCTCTCGAAAACATTGAGGCAATAAACGAGAGTGTTGCCGAAACCAGGGAACATCAATTCGGCATCTTCAAATTTCGCGATGCATCACACTGCGTATTTTGCCGAAAAACTTTTGTCTTCACACATACAAGATTCAGCTCACTCACGAGTTCAAACTAGCAGAGATTTAAAAGCGCCCTCAATTCGAGCCGAAGCAAAACGAAGTGAAAGCCGAATCATCTCCCAAAAATCCCATATCAACTGGGCTACCACAATCGTGCGATTTGTTTCCTTGGGGTTTTGTGAAATCTCAGGTATACCTATGTGCATAAACCACAAAAAAATTTCTGAGCTCAAGGCCAAGATCCAAATCGTCTTCGGTGAGATAGAGCCACATCTCTGTCAAATAGGGCTTCCTTCATTTCTGAAAACTTTGCAAAGTAATTGGTCAAAATTTATTAGTATCTCCCATACAAAATCCCTGCGCCTTTTTCCGCTTTTGTAAAGAAAATTTTTTATTACAGTCAACATCAACTTGAAATTCGATATGGTGGCTTCTATGGGGCGGAAGTTTCATATAGTTATTAATGGGGTTGTCCCACCCGCTTTTAGAGGTCGTCCCCATAAAGAACATACACGCACGTCACCCCAAGAGTATTGAAGCAATGGTTCTACTAGTGGCGGATATAGTACAATATCTTGGGGAGTGACCTCTACTACTCTTGGGGGGGGGGGTCATTGGGAACTCTACTAAAAAGAAACCTATTATTTTATGAAAATAAAGCGAAAAAAAAATAGTTTAAACAACCCCCCCCCGGGATCTTCCAATGGTTCTACCTAAGTTTTTCTTATTCGAAATTACATTTTATTATTGGAACATATTTTCCAAACAAATTAATTAAAAGTCACCAGTAGAGTGACAGATAAATAAACCTACATTTTTAGATTAACTTTGTAACTTTAATAAGATCTACAAAAAATTTTCATGGAACTTTTAAATGTACTAATTCATTTTTCGACTGTGGGTCAATAATGGGTTAATACATACGCATACGTTAACATCATTTACGAAGAAATTCATTAAATGAACGAGAAATTATACTAAATTAAGAAGTTAACGCTAAATGTTTTAAGCTAAATGTTTAAGATTAGTCGTTCTCAGCAGTTTGAAGCTTCAAGTTATTCAATTTACACATGCGCAACATGAAATACAAAAGTATCTTTATTATTACAATCAGTGTACTGGTAAATTTTCGATTTGGCATTTCTGCAAGTGATAAGAGCGAATGTCGTCAGCCATTTATACAACTTGGTGAAAAGTGTTATTACATTGAAACATCCATAAGGGTGCGTAAATTAGAAACTTCAGCAGCATCAATTCTTGGAAATTAAATATTTACAAATTTTTTTTTGCACAGGCCAACTGGTTTCAAGCGAATCGCCGCTGTCATCAATTACAATCAGTGCTAGTAACGCCTGAGTTTGAAGATGAATTCAAATTGTTTAAACAACAGATTGAAAAGCAGCAACTTGCGCGTGAGTGGCAGGAATCTATTTGGACTTCGGGCACAACACTCGGTGAGAATCATGAGTTCTATTGGCAAACAACAGGCAATCGATTCCCTGTCACTAGTTGGCTTTGGCATAAAGGTGAACCAAATAATCTTGGAGGTAATGAACAGTGTGCTGATACATTTTTTAAGAACAATGGCTACTTTCTCAATGATGCACCATGCGACAGACAAAGTTGGTACGCATGTGAATACCCGCTCGGTCAAAAGGCAGCGGTTTGTATAATTCTAGAGAATTGAATATTATAAGAAAAAAGATACTCGTGAGTTGTTGAAAAGCATTAAATAGTAATATACATTATTAGTATCATAGTGTTGTATGATAAATCAAGTTTGCTAACTACCTTATAAAGTGAGACTTTTGACCATTTAACCTTGAAGTCATGACTCATTTTCATGGATCTTAATTTTTTCTGCTGAACATATCAAAATTTGAATTGTAACTTTTTGGTTGTCGAGAAGTAATGACGAATATTTGCAATAGATGACGTTACACGTACTTATATAATACAAACATCACTGCAATCGGGTTTCGTGTTATATCTTTTGACACAGATGACAGTTAATATTACATAAAAAATAATTGATTGTAACGCATCGTTCGGTTTGTTACATCAAGTTAAAAGTGGAAGACCAAACTGTACAATTTCGGCATATTTTGCTTTATTACTTCTACAAAGGGAAGAGCGCAAGCCAGCCCTGTGGAAGCTTCTGTAAAAGTTTATGCGAACAATACCCTAAGAAAGCGTTAATATAAAATATGATTCACTAAATTGCACTATAGACACAACAAATTATCTTATATTTGTAAATATTTCTTATGTATTCGATTGTATGTAAGAACTCACATTTAACCGAGAAATAGATGTTTCGCGCAAAAAGTATGTATACGTTAAGTTTGATGTAAGTGATTGTACATAAATAATACAATAAATAATTACACGTGTATATCAATAATTTATATGTGTCTATTGAACAACATATTTGTTTTAACACTCTTCGTATGTTTTGCTACTGTCAGAACACGCAAGTTCTCATGTAAGTGATGGCAAATTTTAGTGAATGTCATCTCAAATTTGTGAATGGCACCTCACAGATATTCAGTGGAAACTATTTATTCCCATAACTCTCACATTTCGAGATATTAAATGCATTAAATCTACCTTATAAAGTGAGACTTTTGACCATTTAACCTTGAAGGCATGACTCATTTTCATGGATCTTATTTTTTTCTGCTGAACATATCAAAATTTGAATTGTAACTTTTTGGTTGTCGAGAAGTACTGACGAATATTTGGAATAGATGACGTTACACGTACTTATATAATACAAACATTACTGCAATCGGGTTTCGTGTTATATCTTTTGACACAGATGACAGTTAATATTACATAAAAAAAAAAATAATTGATTGTAACGCATCGTTCGGTTTGTTACATCAAGTTAAAAGTGGAAGACCAAAGTGTACAATTTCGGCATATTTTGCTTTATTACTTCTACAAAGGGAAGAGTGCAAGCCAGCCCTGTGGAAGCTTCTGTAAAAGTTTATGCGAACAATACCCTACGAAAGCGTTAATATAAAATATGATTCACTAAATTTCGTGCTGGGGATTTTGACGTCAATTATGCTCCATACACAGGAAGGCTTATTGAAGCTGATGACGACCAAACCCACATTCGACTACATGTTACATCGCGGAGTAGGTGATCCTTCATCATTCAACCATCCACGCACATTTAAGGAGTCGGGATTCATCGGAAAGTTCGATATATGCATTCTTGAAGGAATTGCGCGATCCCAAACGACATCAAAAGCTGAACTTCATCAATAGAAAGTAATGCTATCAATATGGTGTGGCTTCAATGGTATTCCCTTTCTTGAGTTTCTACTGCGGAAACAGTTCTTGTGTTTAATATTTTCAACTGAATGATTTGAATAAATCTATTGTGAAGAAGCGGTAAGAACTCATGAACCGCAAAGACCACAAAAACAAAGGGGGAACAACACACAAGTCGCTAAATGTTGTTGCAGCTGGAATGGGAGGTTTTACACATTATTTACATATCCTTGGCCCATCAGACTATTATACATTATTCGTTCTTCGTATAACGAGTTGATTGCTATGTAGTTCGGTTCTGATAGGTCGTCAAAGAGCATCTCTTCGAATCATTTGCTGGAAAAGAGCGGTTCTTCTACGTGTTCAGAACTATGCAATTTCCAGAAAGATAAGCTGAATCTGAAGCCCATTTTGCACTATAGACACAACAAATTATCTTATATTTGTAAGTATTTCTTATGTATTCGATTGTATGAGTTGATTATTAGAACATTTATCGAAATGGTTTAATACTTAGATACACTCAGTTGCACAATTTAAAACGTGTTTTTTGAGGAAGCATTTTAATAGATATGTAAATTCTCAGGTAATAGCTAAATGTTGTATGCATTAATCATTAGACGTCATTTTATAGCTTCCAATATATTGAAACATGCAAAATTGTTTGTGATTCAGAATTTTAAATTTCAAATTTTCCTTCATCTTTTGATGAAGGAATTGTCGAATTGAATCGAATCGAAATTCAATCAAATTCATAACGTAAATTCACATCGTATGGTAGATCCCATAAAGTGTATATATTCTGGATTAGCATTGGAAACTGAGTAGAATTAGCTATGCCCATCTGTCCATGCATCCATCTCGATGTATGATACAACAGATTTTAGAAACTATAAGAACTAGAGACTTCAAACTTAAACACTTAGATTCTCCTTCACCATGTGACCCGTATATGCACACTTTTCGAGGCCACTTAGCTGGAAAAAGTTTCGTTCTCTTTTTTTGTGTTTATCATTATAATTAATTAATCAATTTTTATTTTTAATATAAGAACAAATTAATTTTTTCTTTTTATTAGCAAGGTTGCAGTGAATTTCGTAGCCGTAAACATACGACTGCTCCATTCATTCTTATTTTTTATTTTTAAAAATTGAGTCAGTTAAAAAAAAAGCGTGGATGAGGTTCAGAGTGAGCAGTTCAACACAGCGGTGAGTATGGTTAATGATTTCACCAAGAAAATTTGACAATGAGCAAAAAGAACAAAAAGTTTATTATATTCGAAAAATAATAATTACTTTCTCAACATTTGCTCGATTTTAATTGTACTATATATTAACCTATGAAACCATAAAGAAAAACCAAACACTATATCCACTTAGTAAGGTAAATATAATATAAAACAAAACTAATATACCAATTGACATATACGCAGGGTATAAAAACTTAGATGTAAAGCTACATACATTTTTTGCTCACAAACCAGCTTCCGAACGATTTCAATTTTAGATTAATGTTAACAGGCGATCTGAGCAGTTCTTGCTAATAAAGAGAATAATGTTTACATACAGAAACATTTTGATTATTGCATTAAATATATTAATAACTATTCTACAATACGATTATGTTAACTGTGATACCAATTGCCGTCAGTCATTTATACCACTTGGACAGAAATGTTATCGTTTTGAAACCACCACAAAGGTAAGCAAACTCAATGTATCTAAAATCAATTTACTTGAATGTGATTAGTTTGTTTATAAATTGTGCTTTGTTTTTCTGTTCGCTTCTAAGGCAAACTGGATTCAAGCGAATCTTCGCTGTCATCAATTACAGTCTTCATTGCTTACACCCGAAACTACCCAAGAATTTCAATTAATTGCGGAACATATGAAAAAAAACGACTTGGGAAACGAATATGAGAATTCATTTTGGACTTCGGGTGCCTGTTTGGGCAATGGGCGAAATTTTTACTGGTATACAACTGGTAATATAGTGCCGTCGGCACAGTGGTTATGGCGTCCAGATGAACCAAATAATGCTGGAAATAGTGAAGAATGCTCCGCTGTTTATACTAAATCGGATGGCAAGTACTTATTAAATGATGCAGCTTGCTACGTCCCATTCTTTTATGCCTGTGAATACGTCAAAGGAGAACGTCCAGCAGTTTGTATAACTTTAGAAAATTAAGTTATCTTAGTTTATAAGAAATTAAACGTGTGTATAGAAAATCTCTGCAATGTCTATATATAAAAAAATAAGCAGTGATAAGTTTCTTACTATTAAATAAATCAAATTGTATCGAATCGTTTGGACTGTGGATGAATAAATAAGTGAGACAGTATTTTCAAGATTACTAAAGGATAGTCAGTTTGTTTGTCTTAGGCTACAAGGCGGCATGCCACTACCTATCATCAGTTGGCTTGGCCGCTCATTGCAAATGACTAACAGAACTAATATACCAATTGGCATATATGCAGGGTATAAAAGCTCTGTTTGTTTTTTGCTCGCAAACCAGCTTCCGAACGATTTCAGTTTTAAATTAATTTTAACAGTCGAAGTGACCAGTTTCCTCTAATAGTAAAGATAAGAATGTTTACGAGATCATCAACAATTTTTAGCCCTAACAAACGAGTTCTTGTTTAGTCAATCATCGCTTTCGTTTTCCAGAACAAAAAGTTTATTATATTCGAAAAATAATAATTACTTTCTCAACATTTGCTCGATTTTAATTGTACTATATATTAACCTATGAAACCATAAAGAAAAACCAAACACTATATCCACTTAGTAAGGTAAATATAATATAAAACAAAACTAATATACCAATTGGCATATACGCAGGGTATAAAAACTTAGATGCAAAGCTACATACATTTTTTGCTCACAAACGAGCTTCCGAACGATTTCAGTTTTAGATTAATGTTAACAGGCGATCTGAGCAGTTCTTGCTAATAATGAGAATAATGTTTACATACAGAAACATTTTGATTATTGCATTAAATATATTAATAACTATTCTACAATACGATTATGTTAATTGTGATACCAATTGCCGTCAGTCATTTATACCACTTGGACAGAAGTGTTATCGTTTTGAAACCACCATAAAGGTAAGCAAACTCAATGTATCTAATATAAATTTACTGGAATGTGATTAGTTTGTTTATAAATTGTGCTTTGTTTTTCTGTTCACTTCAAAGGCAAACTGGTTTCAAGCGAATCTTCGCTGTCAACAATTACAGTCTTCATTGCTTACACCCGAAACTATCCAAGAATTTCAATTAATTGCGGAACATATGAAAAAAAACGATTTGGGAAACGAAAATGAGAATTCATTTTGGACTTCGGGTGCCCGTTTGGGCAATGGGCGAAATTTTTACTGGTACACAACTGGTAATAGAGTGCCGTCGGCACAGTGGTTATGGCGTCGAGATGAACCAAATAATGCTGGAAACAGTAAAAAATGCTCCGCTGTTTATACTAAATCGGATGGCAAGTACTTATTAAATGAAGCAGCTTGCCACGTCCCATTCTGGTATGCCTGTGAATACTTCAAAGGAGAACGGCCAGCAGTTTGTATATCTTTAGAAAATTAAGTTATCTTAGTTTATAAGAAATAAAACAGGTGCATTGAAAATCTCTGCAATGTCTAATATAAAAAAATAAGTTTCTTACTATTAAATAAATCAAATTGTATCGAATCGTTTGGACTGTGAATGAATAAATAAGTGAGACAGAATTTTCAAGATTACTAAAGGATAGTCAGTTTGTTTGTCTTAGGCTACAAGGCGGCATGCCACTACCTAACATCCGTTGGCTTGGCCGCTCATTGCAAAAGACTAACAGAACTAATATACCAATTGGCATATATGCAGGGTATAAAAGCTCTGTTTGTTTTTTGCTCTCAAACCAGCTTCCGAACGATTTCAGTTTTAAATTAATTTTAACAGTCGAAGTGAACAGTTTTTGCTAATAGTAAAGATAAGAATGCTTACATTCAGAAATATTTTGATTATCACATTAAATATATTAATACAATAAGATTATGTTAACGGTCAAACACATTGCCGTCACTCATTTGTACCGCTTGGACAGAAATGTTATCATTTTGAAACCACAACAAAGGTAAGAGAACTCAAAGTCAGGTCGTTTGAATGTGAACAGTTTCTTTTTATAAATTTTACTTTGTATTTTCTTTATTTTTAATGCAAACTGGTTTCAAGCGAATCTTCGCTGTCGTCAATTACAGTCTTCATTACTTACACCCGAAACTATCGAAGAATTTCAATTATCGAAGAAGTTCAAATTGGAACATATGGAAAGAAATGATTTCTGAAAAAAATTCGCTAATTCATTTTGGACTTCGGGTTCATGTTTGGGTAATGATCGACAAAATTTTTTCACTTTGAAATCGAACGATTTCATTTTTGCTGTTCCAATGGGCGAACGATTTGCTTTGGATTCCGAATGCCGAAAGATTCATTTCAAAAATGGAAACAAGAAAAAACGTTAACTTCTATCTTAAGGCTACTCCAAAAAGTAGGGGGGCATGCCCATTTGTCTATGTACGTGAAGCAATTATTCATAAAAAGGCACCAAATTGAATTTCAACCTTTGTAATATTGACTGTAATAAAGAAGTTTTTCATATTGTACATAAACACAAAACTAGGCAGTAGGTTTGTATGGGGGCTACCCCAAAAGGTGGACGGGTCCCATCCATAAATGTATATGTGAAGCGTCCATCCACTAGAAGCCACCGTATTAATTACTAAGTTGATATTGACTACAATAAAAAAGTTTTTCCTACAAAATGTCAAAAGTGGGCGGTGGGTTTGTAAGGGGGCTACCCCAAAAAGCGGACGTAAAAGGTTGATCTTGATATTGTATTGTATAATTTTCAACTGGAGAGCATAAAAATACAGGCGGGCAGACGGGCTGGCGGACAGATGGACATAGCTAGATCGATTCGTCTCACGTGCTGAACAAGAATATATATATACTTTTTGTAGTCTACGGTGCCAACTTTAATGCGTTACAAACTTTAAGACTAACTGATAATACCATATCACAATATGTGAGATTGATATACAACAAAACATTTTCTAAAGAAACTTTGTAAATGTTACTTTCGCCGTATGGTGGTCAACAGATTTATATTATTGCCTTGTGATCCGATTCGATTGCCTGTCAGCTCAATCCGATTAGTAGAATTAGGTTAAAATTTAACATGTATAAAAACACACATACGTAACTATATGATTTTAATTGTAAACATATACGATACTTACGAAAAATTTTTCAAAAACTTTTAGAAATTTTGAGAATTCATTTTTTTTACTTATTTTAGTACAATATAAAAAAGCTTTTACTTCGAATTTCTTTATTCGCTATTTAAAAGCTTGTATTAACAAGTACATAATAATTTGAATATATAAATATGATTTTCGTTTGAGACTTATCAGTTGTCTATAACAGTTCAATGCATGAATAAAAAGTCTCAAACAGAATAAGGTGTGCAATGAAAAATATTTTGATTATTATTGTCATAACTGGACTTTTGATTTCAAAATGCAAACTGTCCACTGGTGATACCCATTGTCGAAATCCATTTATACGTCTTGGCGAGAAATGCTATCACATAGAGACAAATACAAAAGTAAGTGCAATAATTCAGTTTTAGATTAATTTTGAAAAAAAATATATTTTTGTTTAGGCAAACTGGTTTCAGGCGGCACAGTTATGTCATCAAATGAAATCGATATTGGTAACACCTGAGAGCGCAGTTGAATTTAAATGGATTAAGGAACATCTGGAGGAACTAAATCTCGCAAGAAAATTCGAGGAATCACTGTGGACCTCAGGCACCTGTTTGGGCAATAATCGTCAATTCTATTGGCATGACAGTGGCAATAAAGTGCCCTCGGACAGTTGGCTGTGGCATGAAGAGGAACCTAATAATGCTGGTGGCAACGAAGATTGCACGGGTATCTTTTTCTATAAGGGCGGTTATATACTAAACGATGCACCATGTGATAAACAATGGTCGTATATGTGCGAATATACACTGGGCGATAAGCCAGCTGCTAGCGTAACTGTACAGCAAACGTATAATATAATGTTCTGAGAATGTTTTATAACTATGAAACCATTACACTTTTGTTTAATCAGATCATGATTTTCTTTCACACTTGAGCAATGTACTCGCATATAACTAAAAAAAAAAACGATCTTTTGTGCTTAAAATTAAGCTTATGAAAAAAAAAAAAATAAAAGCTTTAGTTCTTAAAACTCGCTCTAAGAGATGGTTTATACGTACTAAGCAAAAGCAATTATAATTTTGAGCTATCGTTGAATTGTGTTTATACCCTACTGTGCGAATAGTGTATTATAAGTCTCTCACGACGTTTGTAAAGCATTGGAGAGTTCACAAAATGTATATATTCCTACTTGTAAATTTCTTGACGAAAAGAGTCGATTTGAATATGTTCATCCGTTTATGTGTCTCTCTAAAGTCCAATGAAAATAGGATGTGATCTTTCAAGGTTTTTGTATTGAAACTGCTTTCCAATAAGTATAGACTGAGAGCCACTTTTCAATGTTCGTTCAGAGTCCCAGGCAGCTAGATATATTATAGCACAAGTCGATGCTTTCGAATAATTATTCTACAATTTAATTTGTGCTCACTAAATGACTACTCTTTTTTACTCGGCATGGCTAGTTCAATTCGTCTCGTCAAGCTGATGAATCCATTTCTATAATTTATGGGATCTCCAATGCTTCGTTAGATGCGTTTCAAACTCTGTAACAAAATTATAATACTATTCGTTGCTTCATTATGTCATAAGCAAGTTAAAAAAAGAACATTGTGTGAATGTTTAGATGATTTTGTAGGTTCCGTAAGAACATTTATCAATAATGGGTTAAGCCCAAACCACATGATAAAGCCATTTTACTTAGAAGTGTTTTATACGCAATAATTAAACAATCAACAAAGCGCTTAAAACTCATAATACTGATCGTTAGTCGTTCATAGCAATTTGAAGCTTCAAGTTATACACTAAAATAATATACGCAGTATGCAGATGAAAAGTATCTTTATTATTGGAATCAGTGTGCTAGCAAATTTTAAATTTGTCATTTGTGCAAATGAGAAGACAGAATGTCGTCAACCATTTATAAAACTTGGCGAGAAGTGTTATTACATTGAAACATCTATAAGGGTACGTAATGCAGTAGTTTAAGCAGCAGCAGCTGACATGAGTATTCATATTTTTTGCATAGGCCAACTGGTTTCAGGCGAATCGCCGTTGTCATCAATTACAATCGGTGCTAACAACGCTTGAGACTCCAGAGGAATTTAAAGCGCTGAAGATTTACATCGAACAACAACATCTGGCACGTGAATGGCAGCAATCTATTTGGACTTCAGGCACAACGCTCGGCGAGAATCGTGAATTCTATTGGCAGGCTACGGGTAATCGATTTACTGCCGGAAATTGGCTATGGCATCAAGGTTTACCAAATAATCTTGGAGGTAATGAACAGTGTGCTGATATTTTTCATAAGAACAATGGATACTTTTTGAACGATGCACCATGCGATAGACAAAGTTGGTACGCATGTGAATACCCGCTGGGACAGAAGGCAGCGGTCTGTGTAATTTTAGAGAATTGAGGAATATATCTGGAATTGAGATACAAAGTAGTAGCAGTGTTTTGATTTTTATTTGTTATTAGGAGGAATACACAATGTGATGTGACACTGATTTTAATATTGTATTGTGTAATAAATTTATTGCTTTCGGTTTTTTAGTTTTTCTGTATCATAGTTTTATTGGTGTGAAGAGTATTCCAAAGATATTTATTATTATTATATAATTGAAATCAATTGGAAGTTTCTTTCTCCGCTTAAATATATGTTGTATACAAAATCTTCTAAAGCAAAACAAACAATAGCTTTCTAAATAATGTGTTAACTAATCGTAATCTGTAATTCAATAATGCTTAAAAGCTTGGGAATTTCAACGTTATAGTGTGAGTTAAAGCTGTTGCTGAGAAACTTGCCTTCATTATAGCTGATATTAAAATGTATGCAATACATTGACATCAGTAGTGGAGCAAACTTTTAAACCGGATAGAAATATTCTAAAGAGAGCCAGATACAAGATAATATAATAATCAAGACAGACGTCAGAGGTTTGAGTATGCAATTATTGCAGTTGTCATTGGAATTTCAGTTTGCAATTTGCACGCCAAATTACTTTTATTTCAAGAAAAATCAACGATCCGTTGCCAGGAAAAGCATAAGTGCTGCAAAGAAAACTCGGGGAAAACTAAAAAGTAAAGACGTGATGGAGCTGGGGGAAGTGTATGCCAAGAAGTGTATCCAAAAGTTTGTACAATAATAAAAGCAATACAAGGAATGAACCGATGAATGCACAGTGGTCGCAAAACCAAAAAAATGGTAAAAGTTCGAAAAGCAGCAGTTTAAAGAGATTCGTTTAAAAAATGTTTTGCAATTAATACTCCGTTGCCAAAATGTTTTTATAACTCTGCTTAACCACATAAGTTTATGCAAAGTACGCCTATTTTTATGTCTAATTTAAGAGTTAAATTATCGTAAAAAAGCTGGCCATAGATCCAAACTGACGCGCATCTGGTGTCAAAACTTCTGAAAATAAAATGGCGGATCCAAAATGGTGGATTTGTTTTATTAAAACAGATTGATTTTTGTGGTCGCTGATTATGAATCAAATGCCAAAACTTGCTAAGACAATTTTTGGAAAAACTTAGTCAATCTGTTTGAAAGTCAGTCAGATTTAAAAATTCTGAATTTTATTATATACTCATATTATCTTATTTAATCTGAGTATTGAAAAAATAATAAATTTCATAAAATTTATATATCCACTTTATTATCTACCATATTAGATGCTCGTGTTTTAAATTTTTAGAGTCTGAGTATTGTAATCACCGCAGAAACTCCTAAATACCGAACTTTGAAGAGAGTGAATCACTTTGCCGACCAATGATCCATTATGGGTCCAGCATTTTGTTTTCGGAAAATTTGAAAACAGATTGGAAACAGCCACTAAATACTAATACTAAATCTCGTTTTGACTCAATAACTTAAAAAGAAAAGTCCACCCCTTTGTTTTCACCGTACTGTTTTTGGAAATTTCGATATCAGATTCGTAAACAGCGATCTCAAAAACATAGACCCCATAAGAGTTGGAAAATTTGGCCAGCTTTTTTTAGATTTTGAACCACTGTGAAACGGATTGAGTTCCGATGGGTTGGTTGGGTTGGTTTGAAATGCGATACGATGCGTTTGTATCTGCCATGCCACTGCAACTGCAAAGAAATCATTACCAGCACTCAGTTTCAGTGTTGCCAAGTTTCTGCATATCGGATTGAATCTAGTTACTCTTGTTGTGCTTATTGCAATTGTTGCTACTGCTTCTGAAATTGCTACTGTTGATGCCGATGATGATGACGACGATGTTTCTACTGCTACTGCTGCTATTGATGACTGTTGCTGATGAGGCTTGTTGTCAGCAATATTACCGGCGTTTGTATTCATTGTCGTTGACTTTGTTTATCTGATAGCAACTGAAAGTGCTGGGCAATCATGTTGTATGCTTATTCGCTATAGACAATTGATGAACACTTTGGGCTTCTCGGTATGGCAATAATGTGTGAAGTTACGAACTTGATGACACATCTGCATTCATAAATTGTGTGAAAGTTTTAATGGGTAAAATTTACTAGACATAAAATCAAAATTTGCAACTTCAGACTAGATGGAAAAGAGAACTTTGGCCAATACGTAGACTCCGTTGGTATCATCATGCCTAACTAACTGTACGACAATTGTCAATTGTTGCGCGATGAACTGGAGCTGCTTCATGAGATTGCCGGACATTTCGAAATCGAATGCGTTTACAATGATGTCATCGGACGGTGATGATAATGATACGGATGCCGTAAAAGAAGATGATACACCGGTTGCCTCAACATCTAGTGGCCGAAAATCAACACCAAAATGAAGGAAGACACAGAAGCGATGGAATGAAACCAAAATGTTATCGGATGCAAAGTTAGCAATTCAATAAGATTCCATTCGATGATACTTTATATAAAACGTTGAATGAAGAGATTAGTGCCATGAATTCTATGCTGCTTTATTATTTTAATATTTATTGATGATAAGCTGCGGCCAACAATTGTGCATCGCTCGTTTCATCAATAAGCTAAATGAAAACGTTGCAGGGTGTCTTGTGTCATCGTTGTCCGCAATGCGGTAGCGCAACAGAATATGGTTGCTTGATCTTGTATCCCACTTCTTCCTTATTAGATTACCACAATGGTGTTGCACCAGATATGGCGAAGATTGCAAAGACTAAATGATCTATTTCTTATAAACATCGCGTTTCCTCAATAAAATAAAAATAAATAAGAAGGTAGATGTTGGAGGTGAAAGCAAATCTATTCCAAAAAAATATTTGCTAGTTAAAAGTTAAAAGGTCTGGTAGTAGCCGGCTGTCATTTCTACAAAGTTTGAGAATTTAATTGCGTGTGGTTAATGGTTAATGATTGTCTTATATTTAATTATTACTAGGTAAACTCCATGTCGGATGCTTTTAGAACGTTTTGGAGTTTAGCAATTCAAGCGCATCCTTCTAACTCTTTGATTAATGACAAGAGCTAGTTGACCTGTTCATTATAAAAAATGCAATACCTTTACTTATTATCTTTGAAGTTTTCATAAGCTGAGTTTCATTAGACATCAAAGTGTAAAATAAATTAAGATTAACCAAACGATTTGCAAAACATTTTTGAATAGATTTCCAACAACTGCTAAATGATTAGCGGCAACACTGCAAACTGATTTTTCATAGAAAAAAAAATCCGCAAATCTAGAAAGTTTAATGAATGTACTGAGTGTATCGTGTTCTCCACACTGCACGGAAACTGCAATTCCGGCTAACTTGCCAAAGCACACCAACGGTGCGCCCGTATCGCCTGCACAAGTGGCGCCACCTTTAGTACAAATTATCCAACCAACTAATTCCTTTCCAACTTCTTCCTCACAATATTTCTTTGATATTACTATCGCTGTACCTTCATGAAGTAGTTGGGTATTTTTTAAGCCTTCCTGAAAATTTTGAATTATTTTATACTTCTCAGACTAACTAAAGTTTTTAAATTAGTACTCACTTTCTGTACACTACCCCAACCATAAAGGCTGCATTTCGAATCTGGTGCCACATCATCATATTGAATTTTAATAATATTTATATTTGATGATATATGAATTTTTCTCTTTAGTTTGACCATTGCAAGATCTGTATTCACCCCATCCTCCTCAGGGCAATTCAATACTGTATTATTTTCCTGAAATAGTACTAAGTCCGTACCATGCACATTATTTGAACCACCTCTAAAATTCTTTGTGTAGCTGTGAATGAGAAACATTTTATTAAGATTTTAATTAGTCTGTTTATACTTCGAATATTGTCTGTTACGATTTCTGATAAGTTTTCAATGTAAGAATGGCACGCTCTGATATTAGAGAACCCATATGGCTAACATCGGATTTTGGATCAACTGCAAAGACAACAAATGGTGCGTTTTTGATGGAAACAACTCGGCTGTTAGTTACTCTACGAACTCGTGTTCTGCCTAATGTTTGATTGTCTAAAATGATATTGTAAAATGTTTAAAAAGTAAGATATTACAACATTCTCAAACTTACCTATTATTTGACATGAAAACACAAATCGAACGAAAACTATTAGCAGTAATAGCTGCTTAAATCTATGCATTCTGGTTTTACGAGGTTTAAAATATATGAGTACGTAAATCTTTCAAATTTAATGACAGCAATTTTATTTTGTCTGTATACTTTTTATAACTTAAGCATTCAAATTAGAAAAGACATATAAAGAAATGAATACACGTATGTATAGTATTATAACATAATTTTGCCATAAGTAACCTGCTAATAAAACCATATCCACCGGTTCTTTTGGCGTAGAAAATCGATGCCCACGCAACTTTCGTTTGATGTTCCAGAACAAAAAGAAGTCATGGGGTGGCAGATCAGCACTGTTCAGCGGATTACCCAAATGATCATGCAAAAGTTTATTGATGCTTCTCATGCCCAAAGCCGTATTTTTTGCATGATATGTTAAATGACTGTCTTGCTTTATCAGTTAGCTCAAAACATCGATGTTTTCTGGGACAACAACCGGCTTTGGACGAGCTTCACGGAATTATTTTTGGAGACAGCAACTGAACTCCTTGTTCTTATAGTGCTTCGATAGTCCACGTCGAAAAATTATACAAAAATATCGCTTGAAAACGTTCACGGTTTAGTTCCATTTGTTGCCCCAGATCATTTGTCATGACACACTAAACAACACAAATATTGCTCGTACGTCAAAACGTTCTGAGTACGTTTACTTCAAAAAATGTAAAACTTTTTAATGGAGACATCAGATGCACCTGGAACTATTTAGTGTTCTGAAAAATTTGTACTTGACTTGAGTACAAATTTGTTCTTAGATTTCGATATTTATACATATCTCAAGAGTTTTATACTTATTCAAAATATATCTACGCTCGATTTATAAGTCGATTTTGTACTTCATTCAATAAAATTTAGTAAGAGTCGTACTTAAAATTTTTAAGTACGCATTGGGATAAAAACAAGAATTTGAAACCTATATTTAGAATGCCTTTTTTTATGTGTATTAAGTTAAAAATATATAAAATGAACATGCTGATTCCAGTATAAATAACTTCAGGAAACACCATGGTACTCCAAAACAAGTCCACGGATGCTTCGAAAATAAGCAGTACAGCTCAGCTGTGTTTGTGGATGTTCAGAAAGCATTGGATCGTGTCTAGCATAAAACATTGCTGTACAAGCTTTAGACTCTCATCTTATAAGGAAAAAGTTCAAATCGTGCAACACTTTTTGCTCGGTTTTTCCAATACTAAGAAAAATAAATTTTCATAAATTAAGAAGGTTCTCAAAACTTGCTTATGTATGACAAAGCATTTTGTTGTTGCTTATTTTGAAATTTTCATATGTTAAAACGATAAAACAGCGTATTTAATCTCTTCAAAATGTTGAAATTAAAAAGTTAATGAAATGGGCTGCTACTTATAGAGAAAACTTCTTCAACGATACGCACTTTACAGTGCTGTAAAAAATAATGCCAATTTTTACTTTGCACTTTCTTTTGGTCTTTGATATTTAAAAAAAATTGAGCTCCAACTCACTCAAAAAAATTCTATTACTCTAGTCTTTTGCTTGGCACAACAGCACTTTGACGAAGGAGGATAGATAGTCTTACAAAAATCCACGCTTGCTCAAAGGCCAAAAACACTCAAGAATGATGGGAGAAAAAACGTTAATTACTTCATCACATCGCAAGAAAGGCTTTTTCTTAGTGTTTGGTCCATGTTTTGAGGCTAGCGACTGTGCTCAGCATCATTAAAATTTAGAATAAAAACTACCGCAGCTCATATTCGAATATTTTTCAAAGCATTTGAAGCGCTGAAGTTGTGCTTAAGATGACCGTATTTAAACTTTTAACAACAATGTTATTTTGACATTCACAGGTATTCCGCTCATAATAAAGTGTCAGAAACGCAAGACAGTGGCCCAGCGGTATGAGATGAATAGGTTTATGCTTGAGCAACGTTGGGAAATATTGAACCATTTCCTTTTCAATGTATTTAGGAAATTACACATGTAAACGTAGAGAAGCCAATATATACACAATTAATGGCAATTTGTGTGCTTGTAGTTTGTCGAGCCGGCATCATTGGCCCATTTTTCTTCTTGTGGCCATAGAGAGTATGAACCTGAACGACCTTTGGTTTCAGCAGTATGGCGCGACATGTCACCATTAGCCATTAAACTGACGGTCTATTGCGTCTATCTAAGTTTACTAAACGTGTAATTAACCATTTTGGAGATGTCAATTTTAATTCGCGAAGCTGTGATTTGATGCCGCTGCACTTATTTTTGTGGCGTGCCGTGTCACAAACCGTTCAGGCGCCTAAGTATAGCATGACCGAGTTATTCGTGAAATTGCACTTCAGAATTTTATTACAATTTATTTAAGGTATTCAAACTTAGTCGATTAACAGCTTAGTTGATGATAAAAAGCGTAGTTACCAACAACAAAATGTAATTCCCTCTGAGAAAATCACTTTAAAGTGTTTTGAAACACAATTTGAACTGAAATCGACAGTCACTTTGGTATTTATTAGGGCGAACCAATGGAATCGGAACTAAAATCACAGTCGTATGTTCAAACTTTATAATGTTTCCCTTGAAACTTATCTCAAAACTAAACAAACATCTACAAAACGTGACAGAAAACTCAGGAACCATACTTTAAGAAATTCAAATTAATGAGAGAAACAAATTTTTAAAAAACTAGGCTGTGTTATAAGGACATTCAGAATGCTGTGTGACTACTTTTAATTTCTTAATTGACTAGGTGTGAGTACCTTTAAATATTTATTGTTTTGTTATCCATAAACCATAGAACTGTGACCTTCGCCAAAATTATGAAACCCGATTGCAAACTGTTCTAGCAAAAAGCATACAAACTAGTTTTTCAGTAATGAAATTCTTTTCTACACGAAAGATTTTTTGAGAATCTCCAAACAATTTAAAATCACATTAGTTTTTGTATTAGAAAAGCAGACAAATCGGCTTTCAAAATGTTAAAACTTGCAAATCCATTTCCATTCAAATGACAACAAATGAGCAACAGAGATTTTATGAATGAAATTTTCTGTTTTATTTATAACGAATGAACTTTTGAATGAAGAATCGCCTGCAAACGTATTTACACGCGAAATCCTTTAGAGTGCAAAATCCTTTCAACCGCAAACGAGTTTAATTCAAAATCCTTAACTAACACTGACACCAAAAACTTTTACATGCAACACAGACGGAAAGGCGTATAGTCAACGAAACGAGATTTCTATAGGCGTGCCACTGTGATTCAGTTGGATATTTTGAAATGGGAGTAAGGGTGTTGTTGTTGTTGGGGCTGTGGTTTATTTTTGAGATGCAGGGTGTGCTAGAGTACGCCTATTAGTATAGAAGCCAAGCACTTAGCATTTAGCATTCCAATGTTTTTTTCTTCTTCTATATGGCTGCCAGTTAAGGCCAAAGTGTTTTTAAGGCCGCAGGTGATGACGTTGCACTCGGAAGTCAGGTTTACACACACACACACACACACTCCCATTTACCTAGCGCATCTACTATTAAGACTGTTTGTGTGTGTTTCATCTATTGAAAAAGTGAATGTACTTTGCGTTTCCTTGTTAGTTTGGCTTTCTTGAGCAAAGCCTGCAGAATTTTCTTCCTCATCTTTATTTCTGACATTCACCCATGCATTCATTCATTCATTCGTTCGTTCAGTTATTCTTCCTTTCGTCCTTTTTGTACTCTGCGCTTTCATTCGACTTCCTTAATACACTTTAGTAGTTCACTTCCGCTTTGAACATGGCACTCATTAGTTCGTATTTGCAGCATTTTCAATGCAACATTTACCCAGCGCGCATTTCCGCTTCCCGCCATGAAAATTGTCTGCTTGCATTCATTTTACTGATGTGGCATTTGTAATTTGTTTGCTTGTAGGGAAACGGATTTATTTCGAATTATTTCTATTCAAGTTTGTTGTTTACTCAATCAATTAATAAGAAGTGTAACTAATGTAACAAGTGCAAAACGCCATTTAAACATAACATATTCGCTTGAATTCCTTCCTTTGTTTTTTGTGTTGGAAAGGACAAATGTAATTTTTTTTCTAAAGTATTGCGTCTAAGTTAGGCAACCAGATAACATCCTCGGCCAGTAATAAAGAGCTTTCCCTCACTCAGCTCTCTCAATGTGTTAAAATATAGCATAAAAAATTCAAAAAGAGTGGCGTCGTTGGAATAAGCAACATACGAAAATGTGTTGTTTTGGCGCCGTTGTGCCCACAATGAATAGGAGAAATTTAATTTGTTCATTTCCATATTTCCATCTTTAAATGCACTTTGTCGTTTAGACAATTGTAGAATAATATAATAATATAGCGTATTCCATATAGTTGCTCTCGCTTTTGTTTCTTTCGGTTCCTATGCATTCAGTTGGAAGAATGGAGAATAAAATATTCTCTATCACTGTAGTGCTCGAAAGGGCGATTCACATGGAACACTCGAATAAGATAACCAGCCCAGTTCAGCCGCTGGAATGCGCCGAACTATGTCTATCTAATTACATAACTCATACAGCTTGTGGTTCATACGGATCTAAAACTGGTCACCAACTCTAATAGGTCAAAAAGGCTTACGAAGAATTATTCTCTCGAACACACCCAAAGACACTGTATCCGATGTTTTCACGGGTCTACGCTTCTGCGCTATACAAGTAGAACATCGATCATCAGCTGACACCGGTTTGCTTAATACATAGTTTCTTTCGACGTTTTTCTCAATATATTTTCGATAGTTTGATGTTTTATTACTAATATTTTGCTCAGTATTACGCTTAGTCATGAAGCTGTACCCTTCCCATTTCCATACCACAAACTCTCTAGGTACCGCACTGTTACAATTATAACTAGAAATATCAATACTTGGAACCGTTTCACCACACTGGTATAAAAACCCGTATTCAATTATCCTTTTTGTTTAAATGTTAGTTACAATTTTATAGTATGCCATGATCTGATTCAAACATTTTTATACTGTTGATGCGTTTTAATTGTGGAACTGCTATAGGGTATAATCAAAAAGCAGGGTTTTAACTAAATTACTTTAAAGAGGACACTGACACAGTATATTTCAAAAGATACACATACGAGTAAAATCGTAGCATATTTGCAGTCAGGTTTTTGTTTACTTTGTAACCATTAGATACTTGTTTTAACTTCACTATGATTGGTTTTCTTATTTTGCAATTTGACAATTCGATTTAAATTTGAAGCAACTTTGCGACACTGAATTAAGGTACAATTTCGGCTAAAGTGAACAAGCAGCAAACAACTACACAGCCCAGCTCTTTGTCTTGCTATGATCACATTACTTTCCCATTAACCTAAGCCGAACAAAATGGTTTCGATTTGCTATCATTCTGCAATGAAAAAGAAACATTTAATGATTAATAAATGGAATGATACATGATCGAATTTTATAACAAAAGCAAATGTAGTTTCCATTAAAGCTGCAGTTCATGTTAACTGAATATAATAGATGTTGTATGTGTTTGTTTTTTTTTTTTTTTTTGCATGTAAAATACTCGCATAAACGCCCTAGGTATCGTACATCTAATTTGGTGACCTATATAATGAAATTATATGAATTTTTAGGCGGTTCAAGGTCATTTTTTACATTGAGAAATATATAGAAAAAAATACTTAGCTACGAAGATACGTGTTTCGAACTCAGCTAGGAGTTCTCGTCAGTCCGCTGGCTGTACATTCCAAATTTTTTCTACTTCTATAAATTAATGCTATTTAGATTATTTGAAGTCCTCATTCCATGCTTAGCTCAATAAGGAAAACTATTTCACCTGTAAAACCACAAACTGCAATTGGTAGCCGGGGTTTTATGGAATTACTTCTAAATGTGTGCCAGGTTAATTTCTTCTCTAACAAACGATCGTGTGAGAAATTCAAGTTTATGATAAATGTAACATAAAAGTTTCACATACAAAAAGCACAAGTGGGCGTTAACGGTTCTTAATGGAAGTTCCTGTAATTATAAAAAGTCTCCATTCTCACTTCAGTTCGATATCTAAATAATGTAAAAATGTAATGGCTAGTTTAGTAACTAAATAAATTAGGAAAGGAGCTCTATTTTGTTTCTGTCAATTTTTGAGCACGAAATACCTGTGACTTTTAAAACAATACATGATTTAAGAGAAAAACTAGCTGCTGGCCCAATCTATGTATACTTTGGAAGGTTTACAAAGTTTTCTTTAAGGCAATACAAATGCAGTTTAAAAAGTTTATTACTGATTATGCGGACTATAGGTTCTTTTTTGAACCATATTTTTTTATAACAACTACGAGCATATAAAAAGTGAACATATTTGGACCTATCTGTGCAATTATTTGGGATAAAAGTAAAAACTATCCACGTCATAAGTTTGTCATTCTAGGGTAACTACTTGAAAAAGAATATTTAACTTACAGCATGAAAATGCAGAAGAGTGTGGATTACTTAAGAGCTCTATTTTTTATAGTCACGGCTTTCAAACAAAAGTACAGACGCTTTCTATGCTGAATATATATAAATATAGCTATCTATATACTATATTAAATGGTATTCTTATGTACGCTTGCACAAAAAAAAATCATATGAAACAACTGTTTTCCCCCAGAAAAGACGCACATTCGAATTAAAGCAAAATAAGCTCAAACAGTGATACCGAATTGTGTGCGCTAGACTCACTGTGATTCGTGTATATTTTTCTCTGTACAACTTATTTTAACCACGTGTTCAAAATGCCTTTTACATTTGTTGATATTTGGCGCGCATTTCATTCCTATGTGTAAGTGTGGAAACTTTGTCTGGAAATTTCAATTCGGTCAGCATGAATGTTCGAATTTTGACCAATAACAAATAGGTGTATTGTATTATCAAAAGTTGATTCAATTTTAATAAGTGTATCCGTACGTTTGGATGAAGGGTGACTATAAAAAATAGAGACACCAAACTTGGATATTATACTATCCTGACTGATCTGTAGACAGTGTGTATGAAGTTAACGTAACAACTTCACTACAAGGGGTAGTCATATGCAATTCCCATTTTTGCTTGTTTTTTTTTTTGTGCACAAGGATCTTATGAACACCCTTATATAGTATTACACATATGTGCCGATCGAACCTATGCTTCGGATATAGATTCTTACTGGGTACAGACTACTTCATAGCCGAGCACAGTTGAATGCCGCGATTTTGTTTTTATTATTTAGGTATTTATTTATGTGTTATTTTATTTTTTATTCCATTTTTTAAGCTAAAAATTTGTTTGTCGTTCAAAAAGGTTTTATTCTCGTTTTTTGGTAATTTTCTTAAAAATTTAAAACACAGAAGTATCTGCACTCAACACCCAAAGTGGTATACATATATGGAGACAATATATATATTCTGTTTTCATCCACAGAATACTCGTGGGTTGCTATATTCAATGTCCTCGCTGCGCGACCATGATTGTTTTTGAAATACATATGTATCTATATACTATGTATTGCATATTGCATTTTATTCCTTTCTATTTACACATTTCAAACATTGCGAAGGCCAAACATTGTTACCAGCTTTCAAAAAGATTTTCATTTTTGAGAATAAAATATTCAGTTTTGTTGACATTGAATGTGCGGAATTTTATTGAATATGTCCTTTATTTTTCTTTTTCGTAGAATTTATATTAAAGTCAAAAAAAAAAAACTATTTAAAATTTTTAAATACTTAGCTGAACTTTAAGCAAGCTTTTTTTAAGCAAGTTTTTTTGTTAGACTTGTGCATTTGTTTGCTAATTCAACTTCACGCATCCGCACACTTTCATAATGAATTCATCTGAGTTTCGCCTGAATTGCTTGGTGTAATCGAATGGATGTTTATTCATTCGCCTGTTTGTTTGCATTTCCTGTTTGACTGTTCAATTTCAACAAATAGCTTTAGGTGATATTTCCAAATAAATAAATACAGAGTTCGAATAGAACGCGCACCGAACAATGGCAATTACATGAACGCTTAACCGCCTACCACATACATATATTTCAGATACAACGCGGTTCGATTCGCATTGAGTGTAAATTTTTAATGCTATACAAATTTAATGCTTCAACAGACAAATGAATTTAATTTTTAATCGATATCTGTAGTTAAATGTTATGCAACTAAGTTTAAAACTAACAATTTACATGGAATATTATAGTAAATTTAATATGTGTGTCTAAATTTAAATAGAAGTCTGTTAGTGATGATGATATATTTCAACAGCTAAACTATTTTAATTCGATGAATAATATGTAGGTTACGTAGGTAAAAAGATTGTTTTATCTGGACGAATACTACAATTATATGTGATGGGGAAAAGAATAACTTGACTAATTTGAAGACGTTAAAACTTCCAGAATTACACAACTTCTAACTTGTACTATAAAAAAAAAATTAATAAAAGCCTTAACATATACAAAAATACAAAACAAAAACGATGTTACAACTCTTTATACCAATACATGCCAAGTATTTGTATATATGCTCTCTCCATTAATCACCGTTTCACCCCATCTCACTCCATCTCTATGTATTCTAGCATGTATAATCGACACATTGCACCCCCATATAAGTTTAACTTTGTATATTATTGCATTAATGCGTTTGATGGTATTGCTAATCACAACAACTACAAACAGAAAGAAAGTCACCAAAATAATATCGAAGCGCATACAAAGTAAAACTTGCAATTTTCCATCACTTTCACGCTCGCATACACTCACCAACTTGTAACTGGCTACTCGCATGCTATCGTTTAATATTTGTGTGCATTTGTATTTCATGTAAAGCCTATGTGCGCTGTGTGAGTGAAGAATGTTTAAGGACGAACCCTTGGTCCAATGAAAGTCGGGCTTCAGCTGTGATACTTAAGCAAATACTGACAGGTCACTGCATGACTTAGCATCTTTATTTATGTAAACAAGCAGAGAATGCTTTAAGCTGCACAGTCTGAGTGACAACGGGGCATATATCGGTCTATGCGGATTGGAGGTTGGCCCAATGGCACCAACGCCAACCTATTCAAACTAAAATTGACCAAACGAAATCGACTTCTTTTTTGGCTAATTCGGTTTTCACAGCAAAAAATTCATCAAGCATACGAAATGTTTGAGAAACGGAGACAACGGAGACAATTGTTTCGTGTTCAACTACGAGCCCGATCATTGTGTATCATATGTATTTATATGTATCCAAAGCTAGGGCATTTCACCTACAAGCATGTTATTTGTTGCTATTTTGCCAGTATGGCTTTTATCCAAATTGACAAATTAAATTCATTGATAATTTGTTCAAAGGGCACCTTCTGAACAACCTTGTTCCTTCTAAGTATACAATGTATTTATTTGCAGTTATTGCCTTTTAAGTACAATACATACCCACTCATAGGTATGAGACTATAAATTTATTCCTTATACATTGTGTTTTTTGCACGAATTTGCCCTTCGGCTAAAAATACTTATAACGAGCGAATAAATTTTGTATGAAGGAATGTATTGTTTATTTTTTTGTCATTTTCATTGGAAAATTTGCAAAAATGTAGACAGAAATTCTTATTGTAACAATTTAATTTCGCGAGCCTTTGTCATTGTTGTTCATCGATTTATGTTTGACAATTTCATATGTTATACAATATATAAATACGCAGATACTTACTTCTTCATTTTGTGTTGTGTTTTTAGCGCTTCAAAGAAAAAAGTCCCTAGTACTTAATAAGGATACTGAAACCAACGATATTGCAGCCGCGGGCAATACACGCAATGAAATTTTTAATAATGGTTGTTCTGCGAAATTTTACCCACGATGTAATTTACTACATATGTATGTGTCCTTGTTTGGGCGTCTGTTTACTCGCAAGTCTGACTTTGTATTATATTTGTTGACAATGCGCCTGAAATTCATTTAAATACTTCTTATATTTTCATATATTAATTTCAGCATGGATTTGCGCAATAATTGTCGCGCAAAATCCATGAAGAAATTTATTTTTTATCGGTAGTCAATGAAAATAAGTGGAATGCATCGTTTAAGCTGTCCCGGATTCCGAGTTTCTCCGCTTAAGGTTTCATACTGAATCATTTCGACAAGTTCATTTTCAATGAAAGTATTAAACACGCCGCCTATACGATGTGCGAGCATAACGATTTCTATTGTTACTATTGATGTGTTTTCGGTTGCACTTCTATTAATGACACATTCCGCATTCTGCATGCATTTAATGTGTGTTGTTTTACTTCATCAATTGCTGCAGCAGCGTTATTTATGCAGTCCTATATTGAAAACATTTTCAAGTTGTATCTAAAAGTTAACTTCACGTAGTGTCTCTTAAAAGTTGCGAGTATGCCCTGATCTAACGATAGGCTTATCGTATTGGGTGGTAAAAATACTAGTTTCACATTAGGGTGCTATTTACAAGGATGACCGGGTGCATTGTCAACAATTAGAAACACGTTAAAAGGAAGCCCCATATCAGTCATATATTAATTAACTTCTGGAACGAAGCAATTGTTGAACCATATTATAACAACAGCTGTTGTGACCCATGATTTTTTATTGGCCATAAAATGGACTGGAAGCTCAGCTAAATTTTTGCCCTTCAGTGCACGTAGGTGCAATGATCTATTTATCATAAGGGGTTTTTTTTTAACATTCTCGCTCCAGATGCATTACTACAAAGAAGATTAAAAGTTACTATATGAATTTGAGCTGGCTCGAGATCATTTTACATTGCGAAATAATTTCTATATATACCATATACATATTTCCTCAATGCGAAAGAAAGAATAATGAATAACATTTTTGTTAACACAGAAAAGTGATCTGCTTCCGATACATGTGTTTGAGGGTTTGCCAAACCCTACATCAGTCGGACAGGCTGTACATTGCTAATGATTGTTTATATATCAAGCTTAATTGAAAAGCGAGTTGTGTATTATACGATTTTTCTTATCAAGAATGATAATGACACTGGAAACTCGTAAACTTTCCCAGCATGTTCTGTTGCATTCAAGCAAGTGCGTTCTCTTCCATTCTTCTATGTTTTTGTTATTGCATTATCCCCTTGTAAACTGCGCCATTGCCTATTAGCGAACCGCTAATCGAGAGAGTGCAAATGGGGCGTTTGAATAGTTTTTATTATTGATTGTAATACATTCAACAACGAATGTTTTCATAATTAATTATTTATTTATTTCTACATTTTAATTAATTATTAAACGTCGTGCCATACGTGAATAATGTAAATTGTTATTGGCGACCTACAATGTGTATATATATGAATATTAGCCGGCTAATTAATTATGAAAACATTCGTTGTTGATTGTATTATAGGTCGCCAATAACAATTTACGTAAGAAAGTTACTCTATATTTTGAAACTTTAAAACCACTTGCAGTTTTACGAGGGGTACTATTTATATTTCGTAATAGCAAATAATAACAAACATTTTTAAATGAAAATGGCTTTATTGTTTTTGAAAATATTCCCCTTGATGATCAATACACTTTTGCATTCGTTCAAACCATTTGTCATAGCAGTTCTTCCATTCCTCTTGAGACACCTCCAAAACATGGTTTTTAAACGCTTCAACTGCTTCTTCGGCGCTCGTAAATCGTTGACCACGCAGTTTACCTTTGATACTCGGGAAGAAGAAGAAGTCATCAGGACTGTACGGAGGATGAGTCATTAATTCGAGGTTTTGACTGCTCAAAAATGCACTTGTTTGACGAGATGTGTGAGAGCTCGCATTGTCATGTTGGAGAATGATTCGTCTTTGGCGGTTGGTTTTACGAATTTCTCCGAAGTCTTCCGGCAAACAAATGGTCGTGTACCACTCAGAATTGACCGTTCTACGTTGCTCAAGCGGAACAGTGGCCACATGACCCATTCGAAGATCATTTGCTTCGCTGTGTTTCTTCCACGAACAACTTTTGTTGGATTTGGCTCATCTTGGAATACCCACACGGACGATTGCAGTTTTGTTTCCAGCTCATACGCATATATCCATGATTCGTCACCTGTCACGATTTTATGCACGTCTTTTGAAGCACCACGGTCGAACTTTTTAATCATTTCCTTACACCAACCGACGCGAGCCTTTTTTTGAGCGATTGATAAATTATGGGGTATCCAAAGAAAGCAAATTCTGTTTACAGCTAAGTGTTCATGCTAAATCAAATGTATTTAAGTGGAACTAATGTGCAAGAATGCCTCTATCTCACGATATGTCACATGACGATCTTGCATTATTCACGCACTGCACCGATGTTTTTGGGCACGATTGAATTCACTATACCAGCGATATACTGTGGTTTTTGATGGTGCTTTGGCACCATACAAAGAACTAAGTTCATTGACACATTCTTGTTGAGATAATCCACGTCGAAAGTTGTGAAAAATAATCCAACGAAAACCTTCTCTTGAAATTTCCTTTTTTTGGCCAAATTGCTTTTCAACCTACTGCAAACAGAACAAATAGCAATTGTACATCAAAACTTTGTGAGCACGTTTATGTCCAAAAATTTCAAACTTTATTATGGTGTTGCCAGATTTTCGCTTTTGACATTAGTGTTGCCAGTTCTCGAAATATAAAAAGCAGCCCTCGTATTAACTCGACTTTTATAATTGTGAGAACCTACGCTTATAGAATATTGCAACCGTGCAACTGTAAGAATAACTGACACGTAAATATAAGGCCGTCTGACCAAGCCTTTAGCAACTGCAAACTTCTATTTATCAATTTTTTTTGTTTGCATATTTTTAAACATTTTTAAATAAAAGCAACAAAAGTGTAGCTTGATTATTTGTATAATTCATTATTTATTCAATGCAATAAATTTTCTCAGTTAAATTTTTGTTTCATGTTCACATAGTTTTGTATTATTTTAGTGTATATACTCGTATATTTAATTACTTATGTATACAATATTTTTATTATGTGTGTGTGTATGTACGTCTGTATATGCATTATATTGAATAAGTTTACATATATAATTATATTTATTTAAAAATTTTATATCTGCACTTTTTTATCTTTTATATTTACAAATTCTTCTTGTTATTCAGTTTTTGTTTAATATATCTTCTTTTTTTATTGTTTTTTGTTTTTTTTTTTTTTTTGCTGAATGCTTTTAGTAAATCTTATTTTACTTGTTCTACATTTTTTTGTTTTACGAATTATTTTCCAGATATATGTACGTCCGTGCTTTTGTTTGTCAGTCAGTCCATCTGTCAGTCTGTCTGTCGATTAATTTGTTGTTCAAATGCAAAGAATGTTTTCATTATCGAAATGCAGTTTTACAGATACGGACGGAGTTTATGCGAGAGAGCTAATTGCAATTATCATACTTAAACATTGCATAAACGCGATTCTTTGATAATTCGTGAGTTGTTAATTATTGCAATTATCTCTATCTCTCGTATAAACTCGCTAATAGTTAAACATTTAGAATAACTTAGAGTTACATTTTGATTTCGTTATGCGCATTTTTATTATTATTATTATTATTATTTTGACTACTTAAATTTTAACACTTAAAGTTAATTAATTTTTATAAATATTTTCATATTTGATTATTTGTATTTAAATTTTGTTTCGAGTTTAAAACTATTCATTCTTTCATTTATTCATCCGTTCATACATATAATTTTTTAATTAATTCAATTATGCTGTACTGTATCTGTATCTCATTTGTTTATGTTTTCAATTTATTTGGTTTTGTTAGATCCTGTCAAAATGTTTCTCATTTCGACGTGTTTCTCATTTCAATTCACAACTTTCCATTCGAAATCTTTAATAAAATAAATGCAATAATGTCTGGGAGGGAAAATGCTTATCGTGGTTTTTTTAAATTAATTACTACATTTAAATGTTTGTCGTTAAATATTCGTTTTCAATTCGTGACTTGCAGTTTTATCTTTTCTGATGCATCATATTGAAATGATAAATTGAAATTGTTTGCTCGTGTCTCATTTTTATTTTTTTGTTTTGTTTTTTAACAGCATATAACAGTCAAAAGTAAGAGTAAAAACCAATGGCAAAGTTTCGTTTTAATCATTCTTCAAAGGCGGTTAACCGCAGCCAAATGTCGCAAACCGCAAAAGCAGCGTGTCAAAGTGTTAAATTCCACGCGTTTTTATATTATCCTTTGACGTTCTGCACAAGGAGGGCAATGTTTAATCTGCGAAATGCTTTTGAATTAAGTTTAATATAAAAAAAAAAAACCTTGAATTAAACTGTAAATTGACTCTTTTACTAAAGGCTCTTTGAAGAGCTTTTTTCCTTTTAATTAACTGTTTGTAGCAAATCTGTTTCATGTTAGTATTTGAGTAAATGTAACAGATAGTGGTTTGACGTTTTTTAGCATAAAAGTACGCAGAGCATTTTGTTGTACGCGCACTATATGTGTTGTTTACAGTGACTTAAGAAATTTATCTCGGCCAAAAAAATTGAATTAGCTCGTGTTAAACTGGTTATATTGCAACTCATCCCTTAGAATAATTTAATCAATTGAGAATGGTACACAACCATTTGTTTGCCAGAAGTTTTCAGAGAATGGTGAAAAGCCAACATCCACCACGAAAATGCGTGCTCTCGCAAGTTGGTTTTTACAAGAGTCACTTTAAGCTCTCAAAACATCGAATTGATGAGTTATCCGACATACAGCTCTTACGTGGCACCTAATGACTTCTTTTTTTCCCGCACATCAAAAATAAATTGGGGTATTAATGTTTTTCGATGCCTAAAGAATCTTGTTAAAGCCTTTAAACAGCTTTGGGTTTTGGTTCAATCGCAAAGAAAAGTGTATTGATCTTCATGAGGAATGTTTCGAAAACAATGGTAAATAACGGTTTATTCATTATTAGATGCACAATATAATTTTATTGCTCGTCAATATAAAGAAGGACGGCCACGAGAAGAAATCCGCACTGGAAACAAATACATAAACTTTTTCATAAACTTCTCGAATAATAGAATAGAAATCTTATAATAAATTAAAATATGCTTCATTTTCCAGACTTTTTTACCAGTGGGCGCTTTCCAGTAGCACATTCTACGAATATTTTTTAATAAGGTGAGTACGGTGTTCGCTTAATGGTATTTGTCCTAAAATTCGGACACTACTGTTCTATTTTTGTATTCGTCGCACGCCCAAATTAACCGCCAAAAGGACTCGTGAAAAAAAGTCAGATGAAGTGAAATCTCTCTGAAGCTGAACGAGGCATGTCTTCGACGATCTTCGGGCCCTCCTTGAATGCTTTGTATCCACACGTACGTCTATGTTTTTGATAAAACTTATTTACCGTTTGGAACACAAAATTTAAAGCAAGCTCCAGTTTTGTGCATGGAAAAAGTCGTGACAGACTGCAGAAGATGTACTAACTAAAAAGCAGCTGATGTAAGCAAACTGGTTGATATAAGTATATAAAATAGAGACAGTGCTGCCAACATACAAAAACAAATTTAAAAAAAAAGAAACAAGAACAAGGTTGAACCGAAGCTCTAATACCATTCACAAGAAATTTAAAATCGTAATGTAAAACATAAATGTGAGGGGTTTAAAAAGGGGCTGCCCCAAAAAGTGGGTGGTACACACCCATTAGTAGATGTGTATGAAGCGACCGTCTATAAGATGCCGTCATATCGAATTTCAAATTGATAGTTACGTTTTTTAAACAAATGCATAAAAGTGAGCTGTGGATTTGTATGGGACTACCTCAAAAAGTGGGCGGAACACGCCCATTTGTATATGTATATGAAGCAGTTGTCCATTAAAATCCACTAAATCGAATTCAAAGCATATATCAATTTAAATTAAGAAATTTTTTTTAAAAAAAAAACAAAATTGGGAGGTGAGTTTGTATGGGGCTATATACCAAATAAACTGCAATAATTAGAAGTGTTGGTGTAAATTTTCAACAGGATAGTGTAAAAAATGTGCAACAACATGCAGACAGACAGACGGACATGCAGACGGACAGACATGCGGGCAGACATACATACAGACGGACAGACAGACTGACAGAAAGACGGATAGACGGACAGACATGTCTAGATCGACTCATCTCGTCGAGCTGATCAAGAATATATATACTTTATGGTGTCTAAGATGCCTCCTTTAATGCGTTACAAACTTTCAGATAAACTGATAATACCATTTCACACTACATATGTGTGAATGGTATAAAAAATTCTCGGTATTTGATGTATTGTATGCTTAATAAAAAATGTCTTCAAATACTCTAATTGTTTCATTTCTTTTGCGATTAACAAATATTTGCTGTGAAGAATGTGGAAACAAATAAAATATTTTAATATGTTTAAACGAAGTTTAATAAGAATTGCCTTTGAATTTTCTGGCTGTACATAATACATAATACATATACGAGTATTATTATTTACAATTTACGATTGGGTTTATACTAATTTCTCAGCATTAGACTTTCATTTAAGCTTATAGCTTATAGCTAGTTTCTTTTTTTTTTTTTATTTACTGCAAATCTTATATTAATAGCATTTGCATTAATTATTACTTTCTTTAGTATTATTCAATGAGTTTTTATTTGATTATTAGTTAGTTAGCTTGAAAGAGAAGTGGAATGTATTTTGTATGCAAGTTTAATATACAGAAAATAAATTGGATTAATTAGTTAATAAAAACATTAAACAAAAACTTGCGAAACTTTTAAAAACTGAATTCTAAACCGCACTATAAAAAATCATAATTAAAGGCAATTGAAATAAAGTAGGTATAAAACTTCAACTGCTTTATATAGTAGTAGGTTTATATGCATAATGAATTTCAAATAATGCCTTTACACAAATATCTCATAAACACTAAATACAGATTTTCATTTCTTGTTTTGTTCTTTAATATTTCGCTTAGTACTTCCAATTTACTTAATGCTAAAACTTAAAACTATATTAATTAATATAAGTACGTACATAGAAATACATATTTTCACGCTCAGAGCTTCAAAGACATACATTTTTTAGGTAAAATTTGCAATAAATGCTCCTTTTTTTTTGAATGTTTCACTATTTCTAGGACTACGTTTATACGCATGATTTATTTGCATATAAAAATGTTTAAATTTTCAATTTTGCGCTATAAACGCTGAGTTGTTAAGCCATAAAACCAATTACTGTTTAGTGTAACTAAAACTCAGCGTTTATACCGCAAAGTTTCGATATTGAAAAACTTTTGTGTAAGTAAGACGTGCGTATAAACGTAGTATTTGAGTATGTGTGTATGTGTGTGTGTGTGTGTGTGTGTGTGTGTGTTTGTGTTTAAATTCATATCGTTTTGTTTCTGTACTGGCAGTATATTAGTGTCTATGTCTGTGTACTTGTAACTGTATCTGTATTTTTGTTTAAAAAAGTCTAATTAGGCATTTTTATAATCTTCAGTATAAATTTTATTGTGTTTATTTTTCTTGTCAAATAATTTACTGAAGCTTACAAAAACGTAGATGTATCTGTTCTTTCAGTTTTAAAATATTTAAACCAAAAAAAATGTTAAACTAATAACTTGCAGTTAATTTTTAGATTTATATTTTATTCAATTAATTATTTCACGGTTGGCAGAATTTCCTTTAATATTATTTTAAATTTATTAATTCATTTCTTATTTTTTTGTTTTTTTGTTTTTATGACTTATATTAGTTTTCTTTTTTTCATATAGTAAATTTCAAAAGGGTTTTTTACTCTTTTCGTTTATTTGAATTTTTGACATTACTTGCAACAGTTTAGCTTTGTCCTTGCAATGAAGTCGGTTTAACATGTCATGTCCTTTGACCAGCGCTGAGCAGAAAACTGAATAGCAACGCATTGAGTATGTATAGAGTGTACGCCCGGGTGGCTGGAGCTGCTGAGGTGACTGCAGAAGCTGATGACTCTCCTAAAAAATTGTAGAAATAAAATAAATAAATGGTCATTTAGTCATTTTGATTGAAAAACCAGCAACTGCTGAGTTGCACAACTAGTATTTTACAACTTGTACAGCGATAAGGAATACGTTAGAGGAGAATAAACAAATTCTTTAAATGCACTGAAGTTTTAACACTCTTCTGCTTAATTCGGTGGAACCGAAGGTCTAATACCATTTACAAGAAATTTCAAATGGCTTAGCAGCTTATATAGCCCAACCGAAAAAAAATGTTTTTATGGAACTTGAGAATCTACTAGTGGTGACTTTGTTTGAAACTAGTCCTAAAATCATATTTCTCCATACGAAACTTTCATATCGAATTTCAAGTATAAATTTATATATTGAGGTGCTGGAATGAATTTTAAAGGAATCATAACAGATGGCGTAATGCGCATGGGGTAAAACTGTGACTATATTCATGTGAAAGCCTACTTTATAAGCTTAAATTTTCAGTATGTGTCATTCCACTGAAGTGTAAACAACACTTTTTGCTCTGTGAACATGTCGACTTTTGTTCCGACAAAACGCAATTTGCGGGAAGGTTTGCTTTTGTGCTTTCATTTGAAGAAAAAAGCAGCTGAAGCACATTGTACGCTTTGAGAGGCTTACGGGGACTATGCTCGATCGATTTCAACTTGTGAGTACTGGTTTCGACGGTTTAAAAGTGGTGATTTTGATACGAAGGACAAAGAACGTCCCAAAAAGTTTGAAGATGAAGAATTGGAAGCATTAGTCGACGAAGATCCGTGTCAAACCCCTTCAAGAATTGTCAGAATCATTGGGAGTTGACTTGTCAACAGTTGGCAAACGCCTTAAAGCCATGGGAATGATTAAAAAGCAAGGAAATTGGGTGCCGTACGAATTGAAGCCAAGAGACGTTGAAAGAAACCGGAAACCGAACTTTCTTATGTCTCAAAATTAGTTTGTGGCCGATTTCATATTGTTTAATGTTTTCGATTTGATTGATCATTTAATCTGTTCTTTCAAACCAAACCAAACTGACATCAGCACTAACTAAGTGCCTGCGAAAAAATCAAGCAACAGACAATATTTTCATTAAATTTGTTTTACCGGTTAGTTGGAATACATTGCGCGATATCACACAAAGAAAATGTAGCAACACGTACAACTTGCATGCTCGTCTCGCTATACTTTCGATACGAATAAAACAAAACTGTTTGCAAGCTAGCCACTGTTTGGTTTGGTTGAAATTCATTTGATGTTAGTCAAAAATCGTTTTGTCAGAAAGAGACGATTAAACAGAACAAACTATTGAAACCTACGATTTTTAGATGGATAATTTCATTTATTAAGCTTAACAACAAATTTTGAAATCTGCTCCAAAGTTATTGAATACTCCTGACTACTCATTGTATTTTGCTCCCAATTGCTTATTAAAAGTGTCATCAAACCAAATCAAGATTAAAGCTTTACAAACCAAAAGTGATAATACAATTTATTCATCTTCTTTTTTTCTTTTTCAAATTATAAACTTACCATTTATTATATTCAGCGTCACTGTCGCACTGGGACTGTTTGACGGGCTACATGTGTAATTGCCGGTATCACGTTTCTTTGCCGACTCGATGATTAATGAGCCAATCTGTTGGTCAAACCAAGTGCATGTTGTCCAATATGCAATGCCACAGTATAAGTTCATACAGTTAATGTTCCAAAACGGTGCGTGGTAAAAAAAAAAGATTGGAAAAGTGAATAAAAATATGCATTTATAATAAATTATTTTTGAGTATTGAATTATTTGTTCGAGCACAAACTGCGTCATTCAACTTTGCAGTTAGTTGTCAAATCTGCAAGCGAGAACTTTGTCTAACAACACGTATGGAACATTCTGGCTTAAAATACAAAACTTCATTGTGTAACATGGAACCTGCTATCAAATATTTTGTTCAAATTATCAATAAAGCCAAAATGCTGACACGAACATGTTCAAATAAGTATTCGTTTAGAACATGACATAGACAGTGTTCCAGAAAAAAAATAGTATGTATACATAGGGTGTTTTTTTAGAGGTTCCATTTTGAAGGCACTAAAGTATCATAAATTGATGAGAACTGGCCATGCTGTTGTCATTTGTGATCAGTTTGGTTTGCCATTTACTCATGAATAAATTAACACCAGAACAAAGCTTGCATATTGTGCAAATTTATTTTATAAAACGTACTTCAGTTCGGGAATGTTACCGCTATGTCCATTTTATGGTGACATAATTGTCCATCCGAGCTTTTAGGTCGACTAAAAATGTATCGTTTTCACACCAAGTATACTCTAAATAAAAAGTGGTCGATAAATGGACTTGCAGAATGCGTCACATGTGAGCCAGCCACGATTCCACATACCCGAAATCAGATTTAAACACAATACTTTCCAATATTCACTTCGAAATTATGTAATCTCATAGTTTTACTACAATTCAAAGTTCTACAGTTCTAAAAAACACCCTAGTATATATATCAAAAAGATTTGCACACGTTTGGCAGATGTTGACTGTAATTTCTTGACTTAAATAATTTTCCAAAAAAAGCTTTATACTACTCAGAGTACGTGTTTCTCTCCGAAACTAAATTGCGTTTTTATTTGTGTAAAGTGACACCCACGGAAAAATTTAATACATTAAGTACACGAAAGCCATATTGAATGTCAAAATATTTAGACGGAAACTTTGCACAATTGACACAAAACAAACACAAACAGTCAAAGCCAAAAAAAAAAGGAAACTCTGCACGAATAAATCATTAATTGAATGGCTGCAAGCAAGAAACGACTACTCTGGATTGAATGAAAAGAAGCAAAACTTCCTTTATTTTTTTGCTATGCAATATTTTAATTTCGACAGAAAACCATTTGCAGAAATATTTCTCTGAACTTTTCCTGTCCGTCGACGTGTTTGGGAGTCTTACGCATTGTCGCCAACGAATGGCATAGAAATCGAGCGTAATTAAATTAAAATCAACAAGGGAGCCATAATGTCGAGCGGAAACGGAAGTGAGTCAGGAAGAAAGGGCAAGCTCTAGCAAGCTATTGGATAATGCAAACAGTGATGATGTTGATGTTGATGATGATGATGGTGTGTCGCACTTACCGTGCTCTGTGCCTCGCCATTTGCCTCCGGTAGATTTGGATCCATTTGCGTGCGATGTCGTCGTGAGTCGGCGGCCACTTGCTCAGTGCCATGGTACCACATTATAAATGTCGGCGGCTCTAATGCACCACGTACTATGCAACGGAGTACAACATTACTGCCAGCCTTGACATAACGATCCGGCTCACCGAGTATTTCGGTGCGAGGAACTGCAAAAGAGAAGAACGTTTTTAAGTTTATAAATAAGCCTTAAAATTAATTAGAGTTTATGCATTGCAAGTAAGTAAATTTATAAGTATCTTAAAATATCTTTAATTTAATGTTTAAAATAAACACATATTTATATCAGAATAATAGATACATAAGGGTATTCATGCAATTGATTTTTCATTGATTAAAATTCTACAGTTCCATACAAAAGAACATCGCTGCAAACTAACAGTGATCCCAATTCTGAAAAATTTAAAGTCAAAAATCCAAAGATCAAAAAAATAGTAGGGGATTTTTTCTACGAAAGTGATGTATTGGATTATGTGAACACAGTCAAAGTTGCCCATCTCGTGCTGCAGATTGATGGTCCGATAGTTCCATGCAATTTTGTATCATATTTATAAACAGATGTTATTTGTGTTGCGAGTCCAAGAGATTCTGAACCTTTTAAAGTTGGAAAATATGAAGAACAGTGTCAAATTTTTATATCAAATAAGAAAACCCACTTTCGTACGAAGTATTAACTTTTATTGACCAAAGACCAAATGAAAACAGTGATTCACCAAAAAATGGAAATTGAAGCAAGAGAAGTGATCTTGTTAATTAATTGTCTTCTACAATTTCTAAAGAAAGTAAACAATACTATACACGAATGAGAAGATAAAAGTTCTATTTTGTGTCGGTCAACTTTACTACTGACAAAGTAAGTATAGATCAACCGGCAGTGGTTCTCTGGCCAGTTGACAATTTTTTTCACTTTTACTCTTCTTTTTAAGTGCATATTTGAAAGATTTGCGCGTTGAGATTCAAAACTACGGAGATCAATAGATAATGCATCAAATATGACCGGGAAGTATGAAGGCATGCAAGCTTCAAAATGCAGTGAAATCGTTTCACTGTTCTATTTATCCTTGCTTTATACTCGTATATTCTTTAAATTTGGTTGGGTTATTTGTACTTGTACAGCTGCTGTCCATTTTATTGATTTTATACAATAGATTTGCGCTTTTTTTTCACTTCATCCACTGCCCGATATCAGAGATCCACCCTGAGTTCAACTCGCTGGTTATACAACTTTGAAGCAGTCAAAGCATTTACTCACGGTTATCAACAAATTCAAAAAGCATTGACTCAGAACTGCATTGCCGAAGATCGTATTACGATTGTAAGAAATAAAGTTTTTGGACGAGATCTTTAAGTTTCGGGAATGACTTGAAAATACAGAGGAAACGCTTCTCACTCGAAGCTATGCCAATATTTCTGTTTAATTTCCAATTTCTGTGGTTCCTTGAAAAATAATGACGATGCAAGTGACTCAGATTGTAATTAGAAAAAGCTTCTACAGTATTCCGTGACTGTACCGTTTTTTTTTTAGTAGTGTTTCATATATCACGAGAAGAAAGATAGTAACTCTGCTCTTTGTTTACATTTTCTTTGCTCAAAATGATGGCAGAAGAAGTATTTACAATATTATTTGATAACTAATAAGGAGAAGAACTCATCGGTGTTTGCATTTGTTGCGGATATGCAAACAAGTGGACTTGCATTTGAATGGGTAAAGCACAGCTGGGAGGAAGATAATTATATATTATCGGAATTGCCAGCAGCGAAAACAGGAGTTATTAATCTTAAAACAAATCTTCTTCACTTTTTGCATACATTCAAGCAAATGATTTACTTCTAATAGAATTTGCCCGCAAATCAATTGCATGAGTATCCTTTCAGTTCAATTAAAAATCTCCACTGAATCATAACTGGAATATAAACTCTGCCAGACTGGCCATACATTTTCAAAAAACGTGCACACCTCGCATGCATTCTCACGCTTCTATATAATAGAAATTTATTACTATTTACTTAAATGCATTTTATTTCCCTTGTTTTCATAATGAGCACAAAATTTATTAACTTTAAATACAAATTTCAATACAAAATAGAACATGCCCACTGGGAGCGTAGCATAACCCACTTACTAAAAAAAAGCAACAAAAATTACTTAAAAATGGTAAAAAAAACTGCGTAATTTTGAAACTAGGTTAAATTGTGCAAATAAACAGCTGCCTTTAGTTTCGATTCACTTATTTTGTGTGTGTGTGTGTGTGTGTCGGTGTGTGTGCGGGTGTTTATATAGCTGCGTGTTTCTGTGAAATCGTGTCATTTGTGCTAATCTATTGAATTAACAGCTTCAAGTCACGTCGCACACGTAAATTTGCACACCTTTTACACGCTGCGCACCAAAAGGAAGTCGAAAATCCACTTTGAATTTTTCACTTAGATAATTCCATTGGGTATTTTCACATACAGTGACGCATGCACGTAACAAACAAAGACAGAAGAAGAACACGATTGCATACATATGTAGGATATATAAATATTATGTATAATATTTATATATGCACACACATGCATAATAAACTATGCCTCATCTACAAAATCATAAAAAACAAAAGCAAGAATATTGCTGACGAGTGTACTCGACTGCGAGATGTTCTATAATTTGTCTAAGATCTTCATTTGCACAGTAGATTTGTACTGCAACTGCATACTATAGCGATGCTATCTGTATCCGGTGCAATCATACCCCTATAGTAAGCATACCAAGTTCATTACTAAATACAATTACTCTGTGACCGTGCTTGACGTTTTAGTGGTCAAACCATGGAATTTTTTATAAATGATCAGCCAATGATTGCAAAAAGTCTTCAAAGTCAGTTTGAGATCAACATATTTAAAATTGAAAGAAGAAAAATCAGTGAGAGAAAAATCAGTTAAGAGAGCTGGCTATTACAAGCTTAAAAGATTCCTGTTCACTTCTGTTGCCATTTGAACTTTTTGTATCTCTCACAGACACCGGAGTCAAGTTCAATAGAATTATTCAATTTAGCTATGGTTTCATGTATTCAAGAGATATAAGACAGATCAATTAAAACTTTCATTCCAACTGAGTAACGTGACAGGTGGTATCACCGATTCAATTTAGTAAATATTTACTTAGAATTTCACATTCTAGATACTTGGTATTGAATATCTGGTCACACATAGTAATGCGGTTTCAAAATTTAAGATATAAATTGAAAGTCTTAAATATCAACCCAAGAAAGCTCGGCTTACGCACATTCAGAATTTTGCCAAAAATTTTTAGGGTACATTAAAATCATTTTTATATCTATTGATTTGTATATTGTGCGCCTTGGCAACTCTATGTGTTCTCATGTCACATGACGGACAAACATTAAATTTTATGATTGTGATACATTAAATTAAGCATTAAATTTCACTTTAATCATGGTGGTTTGTCAAGTTGATAATGGTCAGTGTGAAAATAGCAGTGAAGAGAAAGACAGAGTAATTTTGAGCTCTGAATGGGAAGTTAAGAGGGTGACGACGCTTGAGAATTCTGGTGGATAACAAATTTATCGTTAGGTTTGGAAGATCATACAACTCTACACATAACATACAGATATTGCTATTATCAAAGAAGATATTTGCATGGGAGGTCATCTTTAACACTTTTCTTTGGAACATTTGCAGAATGTTCGATTACTTGGCACTGCCCACAGCTGAATGCCATAGACTCAGACAGCTTTCAATATGGCCTTGTAGAGAAGGATCGTTGCTTGTGTTAAATGGTGATCAGGCAATAAAACTGGAACCGAAACCTTTAACCGTTAATTAACCGATTCAAATAGAGAACCGAAACAGGAAGCGGAAAATCAAAAAACCATACCGAAACCAAAACCCTTAAACCGATATAGTTTTGGTTCTCACTTTTATTTTCTTCTAAGAAAAATATTTACTTATGCATAGTGTACTTATGCATAATGTTCATAGGAAAACCAAAAATAGCTGATACCATATACTGACAATAAGCGTAGTTGCAATATTTACGCAGTTTTATAAAAGCCATTTTGGCTGCCAGAGATTTTGCCAAAAAGCTTCACACGCCATCATTAGTTACATAATGCTAGATAAAAAATTAATGAAGCCACCAATTAATTGTTCTACTCGTTGGTGCTGGACCTATTTGATGCTGGAGTATCTGTTGGAGCAGAAAGTGTATAACTTCTACGTCAAGTTTGCGGCAATAAATAATAATTTTTTTCATAGAAAGAAATGTCTGGGATACTATTAATGAAATTGTTAGCGTTCTCGAACCAGCTAAAATTTAAATGACTAAAATTTAAAGTGAGCAGTTAGTTCTGGGCAACATTAAAGCTATTTGGCTTCATTGTAAAATTCAAATTAGTAAAAAAACTACTTCGTTACTACTGCTACAGATTCCCGATGTAATGTAAAACCGACTTTTGAACAGGAAAATATTTGTATAACAGCTTGGACAGATTTATATTCCAGAGGTTTATCCGTTGCTGAAAAAGTTTAACTATTTGAAGAAAGTAGTGCTAGCTCAAGTAACTAATCTGGAACTGGAGAGGAACTAGATGCATTCATGTATCTTGTATCGCGAAGATAGTACAAACAGTAATATATTATCAAAAAATAATCTATTACCGTCAAAAAAGGTTTTTCTCAGACTAAAAAAATCGAAACGCACGTTTCGCTACGTACCGAAACTGGAACCAAAACCAGAAACGCATTTCGGTTTTATTCCCAGGTTTTTTCAAAACTTTTGATTGATGAGCCAGAAGCCAATCTGCAGCAATACGAAACATGACGGGTTCTATAAAGTTAATTTGTTACAAATTTTCTAAAAAATTGTTAATAGCCTTTTCACACTACAATGTATGAAGGGTATGAAAAACATACATAAATCTACATTCGAGTATAAGCTCATGCATTAAAAGTTGTGTTAAAAAAAAATGTTGAGCATTCATTTTAGTTTTTTGGAGTGCTTCATGGCGACTTCCTCATAGTATTTATGCTAACTATGTATTTCGCTCTAGCATAGCGCATTTTCGCTTACTTTCTTCTATCCCATCTCTTTCGCTATAATGCACGCTTCCACTTCCATTTCCACGCTGCGTATACGTGCACTGTCGAAATTCAAGCAAAATCACGTATACGACGCGTTTTCTCAGTAGCATGGCACAAAATATGCATACTACATACATGTGGAAAATGTGAAAAATAAGTGCGCTGAGAATGTTTGCCACGTGTCTATATATGAGCTTGTGTGTGTGTGTGTGTGTATGCCTACTACACATGTACGTATATTATGTGTGTTTCAGATTTTCCGAATTTTCTACTTTTCACGCGCTTAACACGCGCATTTCGAGCGCAGGTTTGACATCAAACTGTGTCAGCTTGTCAAAATCAACGACACCATTCTCATCATCGTCATCGTCACAGTAGCTTTCTGAGCGTGTTCTAGAATTTTGCTGGCTGCTTTCTTAAGCGCCACGTTTGAAAATCGCTTCTTGTCTAACTCAAATAGCTTCGATGCCTTTACTGCATGCCTGCACGTTCCCAAAAAAAAAAAAAAAATCTCACTGAACTAAAATGAATGTTATTGAAGTTCCTTTGATCATGTTGTACACACATCGAATGCAAAGTTTGCACAATTTTGGCTTAGTTTCGGTTTTTTTTTTTTGTTTCGATGTGCATGCATTTAAGTGTAAAATTACAGCAGCGTGTAAAACTTTAGTAATGTGTTTCGTTGGGTTTCTCTATATGCAAAGTTGTATTTTATATGATTCCATAACAAAATCTAAATTGGAAATGATTTTATATAAAAGCACTGCTTCGTGCCCGTGCAAAAAACTACGAACGAACCTACAGATTATTACACATATTTATTTGAGCATGATTTCAGTCGTTGGCTTCAGTTCGGAAAGGTTTTCAAATATCTTTCGAGCAAACGGCGCAGCCGTTTTTTTAGTTAACCTTTATTATTATAAACAAGAAGCTGGAACTAAAGCTTTAATAAATTAAATTTTTTAATGTTTTGAAGTTCTTCATACATAAAATTTTATTTATACAAAAAACAAAATTATTATTTGTCCAGATTTATTGTATCACCTTCAAAAGAAGACCCCTTCTAAAATAATATACTTATGCCAACAAATAATCCAGTCATCAAAATATTTTTTAAACGCATTTTTCGGAATTGACTTCTCTTTTATGTATTCTATTGACTGAAAAGGGGTGCCACGCAGAGGTAATTTCGGTTTTGAAAAGACAAAAACGTCGGTCGGAACCATATTAGGTGAATATGGTGGTTGTTCGATGGCATTTGTTGAGTTCTTGGACAGAAATTCGTTCACAAAGATAACCTTATAAAATAATAGTGCGTTGTGTCGTGGTGCAAAATCCAAAAATCTGACCTATTTCGATGAATTTGATCTCGCAAAAAAGCCGCATAATACTCAGATGATATTCTTTATTTACCGTTTGATTTTCTGGCTAGAATTCCGAGCGCAGAATATCGCGATAATCAAGGAAAAGGGATAACATTATCTTGACTTTTGATTGGCATTGACGTGCTTTTTTCGGTTTCAGCTCAGTTGGAAGGCGCCACTTCGAAGCTTGCTGACTGGTTTGAATGTCAAACTTTTAAACCCATATCTCATCACCAATTACAATGCGTTTTATGTACGAAAACGACTTCGGAATTGATTCGTTCTACCACGTCTTCAGCTAATTTACGCGATTGAGTTTTTGAAGAAAATTCGCCAAAATTCGAAAAAATCACATAACATAATTTAGATAAGCTGACAAAATCAAACACTATAAAATTGACGAACTGAATGAGAGATGTTACTCAAACTTCGTTTCAATGTAGTGTGTCTCTCATTATAGTTGCTGCTTAGCCTAATAACTAATATTCTGGATGGTTCCGATATACAGAGCAGATAAACTTCATTGTGTGCGATCAGTTATTCCAATATATAAGTGAATTTTGGACTAGATAGCTTCTATCGATCTAGCCACATATAGTGTCTCAGTCCAAAGATTCCCAGTGCTTTAGTTGAGGGCGTACGACTGCTGGGCCAGTTCAGATCAGTAAGATTCATACGTATACCATTTGATAGTAAGTATGTGGTTTTAGTACGTATAATTATTCCGACGTCCAGCTCGTTTTATGGGACTATTCAATGATGAAGTTCCGATTGAATATGTTTTTTATTAAATCAGCTTTTTTCTTTGAAAAACTATTAGTAAGTAAACTTCAAGATTTATTCAGTAGCTGTACGTGATGCTTTTATAGTTAATTTATTACACACGGTGCACATTTTATTTGAATTTACTTAGCAAACACATACAGATATTAATCTCTGCCATACATCAATATAATCCCATTAATAATTGCTTAAATTGAGTATACAAATTATTCAAGAGAAACGCAGTCACGAAAACCCAAAGACTACGTTAGGAATAAAATCCGCTGCCCAAAAAGCAGACCGACCACAAATTCACACTCAATTTGCGAACTGCAAAATTTTCGCAGCAATATAATTCACGTAAATGACCTCATATTTTCACATTTCTAACAAGGTTGATAGTCGCACTCTATCTCTCCATCTCGTTCTAACTTTCGCCATTGCTGCTTAAGAAGCAACTTCGCACACTCTTGACGCCATTTTCTTCCTTTCAGTTTCATTGAAGCGCAGCGCACCACAAACAACAGGGTAAAAAAATAACTGTAATTTACATTTTCCGTTACAAATTGAATTTTCTTTTTTTGTCTGCATTTTTCTTAAACATTTTTTTTTTCTTTTTATTCGCTTCTAGAAATAAGCACAGAAGAAAATCATTACAAAGAGCAAAGAAAATTCATGATAAAAAGTGATTTTCGCATTTCCGGTTGAGCTAATTTGTATGCTAAACATATATTTTCACACATACACACACAGATTATAGTACACACACACACACACACATCCATTTAGAGTATGAAAGAAGAAGCTATCTAACTGCCCGGGGAAAGTCGTTTAGCTTAACTTGTTAGGCTCGATTGAGAATTGAGATTGTTGCGCCCAACAGGTACCAGAAATACTCGCACTTATATGATAATCGTGCCAACTTGAATACGATTTTCATTTGACGCAGCTGTGAAATGAAAGAAAGAGATAGACAGCAAAAGTAAAAGATGAAAATGGAAATTCGGCTTATTCGAGAACAAAGCCGAAATTATGTATGCGCGACCACATTTGTGCTAATCTAATGACAAGTTAAGAAATCCAAGTAAAAGATTTTCCATTCATGCGTTTTTATTCACCAACAGCAGAAGAAAATACATAGAATAGAATCGAATCGAAAAAGGCAAACGAGTTTTGGTACTTGTCATGAAATAGATTTGAGACACGCTTCATCTGCATGTGTCATTGATAACTTTTTGCGTTTACATTGAGAAAAATTAGGTTCAAATAACTTCTGATCAAAAAATAATCCGGAATTTGTCAATAAAGCGAACTCCGTTCAATTATGATACGACTCTATGCTATGTCTTTCTAATCTCCATTGAATACAATACGCACAATTCAATGCTTCATTCAATTTACAAAACACTTTTCACTTCGACTGATTTAGAAATCTGCTTCAACTCAATCTTCTTGATCAGGTTACTTTTTGACCAGAAGGTATACTATTTGGCGCAAATTGATTAGATTCGGTTTATATGTAAAGCACATCGGCAGAAATAAGATCCACTGGAAAAATGGATAAAATGAAAAATTTAAATTCAAATTGTGAGGTATGACATTTTGAGATAAACTTCATAAAGTCAGAAAAATTTTCGTTCAGACAGAAGTACAGACGGACGGATGAACATGGCTGATCGTGAATATATTAACATTGTGGGATGTCCGATACATTCCTTGTCATATTGTATATATTTTGACGTTTCAACAATTCAAATAAATGCTAACCCAGTATACGTTGCAGGGTATAACGTGGTGATCAACATTTAAATGTTCCATGGGAAAGTACGTGTATCAATGGCGAAATGGTTTGCGTGATAGCAAAATATGGGCTCAAACTACTAGCTAAAACTTCGTTATAGTATGGGCCAGTTTCTGGGCCAATGAAAAATCACTTTTGATTTTTGTGCCGGAAAAAGTCAAAACCAACGAAGAATGGTATCGTCGCGATTTTTTGAGATTGTAGTCCTTACTTGTCATTGACAGTAATTTGGTGAAGAAACGAAATTCGAAATAAATTCTGCACCTACTATAGGTCACAAATTCACAGAAATGGTGCAGGAACAATTTTCCTGACCTCATCATATCGCAAGAATTGACCAGATCTTAGTCTATTGTATTACAATATTAAGTTCATTTTGGAATATGCAACTCATATTGAAGATTTGACAAGTGGTTCCTGAAAATGAGCAACTCTCCAACTATAAAATGTGAAAACATTAACGTATCTTTCGTCGTTGATATTTTGACAACTTCTACAGAAGTCATTTGATCTGAATACCTATCAGAGTGTAAGTTTGCTTATCAGACAGTGTTCAGTAATGATGCCTACCAATGTCGAAAATTTTGGTGACATTTCTGATTGTATGCAGGCTAAATTAGTTTATGTAGATACAGTTTCGGATATTATACAGAGCTAGCAAGTGTAAGGAGCAAGCAGCTGGGTACCGGCATTCCAACATAGTTTATCCGGAAAAATCTGTTTGGTCATTCCCACGGCGTTTCTACGTCGTTCCAAAATTCTCTTCAAAATATTGTTGTAACTAATGCAATTCGGTTTGAACAACGAGAAGATCGCAATATTATCTTAATCTATAGTGCAATGCTTGATCAAATTATGACCTTTAATTTATTAGACTTAATTGCTAAACTACCTCAACTGTCAATATTCACAAACAGTCGAATTTAGAGTAATATGCATTATTAAATTACTATTTGGTAGATATTAAAACAGAGAGACAGAAGACAGATTTTTCCAGAAATTCACAACAAACGAAATCGTATTATTACTAGCATTTGACATTGTTCTACGGCGATATGGAGTATTTTTACCACTTCATATACATGGATGGGACATTATGCCAAAACAACACACAAAAGACCAAGCAGCTCTCGAAGCAATGGATTCCTGTTACTTCCAATGATGCAAATTGCTCAAAATGTTACACTACTTTTTGACTATTGACACTTTGTAGTAAAGGAGATTGTATTGTATTTAAAGTCAGTGTAGAGTAAACTACCAACACACATTTTAGCTTTGTGTATAAAAAAACTATCACTTTTCTTCATGCACTACTTTTTATAGTATGTATTAAAGATTTGAGATATCCAAAAAAGTATCTGCAAATGTCACAGTGTATCTGACATCTATTCATCGTTATTTTTACACTTTCGCAATCTCGCTTAGTGTGCGCCATTTTTTTGCAATTCTATTCTATTCAGATTTTCTTTGCCATTCAGTACTATGTAAGCAACATAACCATTATTCGCAGCCATTTGACTCCGGCTGCCTGCTTGGTGCTGCTGCTTCCGCCAAAACATCTTGCATCTGTATATATATATATATATATATATATATATATATATATATATATGTATGTATATCTAACTGCTTACAGGGTGTTGCTCGACCATAACCATTATCGGCAGCACCTATTCGTTGCTCTCCTGCTCTGTTGCCTGGTAATTTGTATTTATTGCATCGTTTTGTCTGTGCAAACGACTAAAACTCCTTTTGCATGTTTTCAACTATTTACCAGTTTGACTGTAGCTTGCTTTCGAATGCCTTTCTGCAGCTTTTCTTTTTTGTTCATTGTCCTTCATGTGCTTGGCCATGTATTTCATTCATTTGATTGCGTTTGATTCGTATATAGTGTAGGTCCTTTAGCCATATCCTTTGGCTTTGGCTTATGGTTCGCTACATTTCGTTTCGTTTCGCTTCGTTTGTAATAGGCTCGTAGTTTTCGGTCAATTTGTTATGCCAATGTAGATTTTCCTCTCTTGCTCACTTTCCCAAAATGCTTTTCTTACTGCTGTATTTTGGCTAAAACGTCTGTTTGTTTGGTTTTGCTTCATTTACTTGAGTTTAGCCAATGAACCACATACATATACATACATATACATCGTACACTCACTACATTGTATCTACAAATCCATGTATGCATGCTGTATATTTTTTCAGCATCATTGCACAATAAACTAGATTCGCTTTTATGCCATTTTTTTTCCATTCATTCATTTACAACTTTTTTTTTTTTTTTTTTTTGTTTGGCTTTTCACAGGACTTTTTCTTTTGCTTGCCACTTTAATCTTATATATCAGAAGCCAATTTTCCGTAAATCTGCAAAACGTGTAGCTGAGTTTTATCTGTGTATGCATGTATCTCATTATCTGCGTTAATTTAATGAGTGACTCTGCTGCTTTTACTTACAAATTCCCTCATTTATACTGTGCTCTTTTTCTCATCCTACAATTACCATATCTGCCTAATTTTCAACATCTTGTTACTATCAAATGTGACAATTTCTTTTGTGGTTTTTATTATGTTCGTTCATGAAATTAAACTAATTTTGCTAAAAGCATTTTGCCATAAACTCAATTAATTTAAATCGAGCTTCTGCATTTAGTTGACTTCATTTTTCGAGATTTTTTCTGCACTTGCCTTTTCATTTGTTTCGAGTTTTTTATCTTTTTTTTAAGTAGAGTAAAATCGTTAGTTTAATTTTATAAAGTTTACGCTTCAATTAATTGCATTGAAACTTAACATTTAAAACTATAAAACTGCTTAGCAGACACAGATGCTATGGGAACAGTAAGGAGAATAGTAAATTTAAGCGATTGGATTGCTTGATTAATTGATTTGAAACGATTATTTTCTTCCAATTTTAATTCAATTTCTTCCAATTTTAATTTAATTACTTAATCGATGAATTTTCAGCTGTGGAAAGTTCTTTTTTCTTCATCAATTTGGAACATAGCTTGGTCTGGTCTGATCATAAACTAAAACTTCACTTCAAAGTTTAAGTTTAATTTTACCATAATAAGAAAGTTTTTCATGATATTTCAGATGAAATCGGATATGAAGACTTCCTTTTCTTAGACGTGTGGTTTTCAAGAAGAAATAAAACGCATTTAATGTAATGTTGTGCCCAAGAATTTAGCTTTATTATAAAGATAAGGGTTTGCCATTATGTTTTAAAAATGTTTTCGGGCAAGTGGGCGCCGAGGCTGGCTCGAATAACTTCCAGCCGAGAGGCCCAATTTTGGACCACTTTTTGCAGCAATTGGGGACGTATGTCAGCAATAACGCGCCGAATATTCTCTTCCAAGGCGTCAATCGTCTCGGGCTTATCTGCGTAGACACATAACCCCACAAAAAATAGTCCAGCGGTGTTAAATCGCACGATCTTGGAGGCCACGCCACAGGCCCACAACGCGAGATAGTGCGCTCACCAAAAGTTTCTTTCAATAAATTGATTGTTTCGTTGGCTGTATGGCATGTAGCGCCGTCTTGTTGGAACCAAAGGTCGTCCACATCAACATTTTCCAATTCAGGTACGAAAAAGTCATTAATCATGGCTCTATAGCGTTCCCCATTGACTGTAACATTATGGCCGGCTTCATTTTTGAAGAAATATGGACCAATGATTCCCTCTGCCCATAGAGCACACCAAACAGTGACTTTTTGAGGATGTAACGGCGTCTCAACAATGGCTTTTGGATTATCATTACTCCAAATGCGACAATTTGGTTTATTAACGTGCCCATCCAACAAAAAGTGAGCCTTGTGAAAATCGGGATCGGTGGCCGTCTCCCCATTCAACGAACGTGCGACGCGCTTGATGGTCGCACGACTTCAATTCTTGCACGAGTTTGATTTTGTAAGCAAGCAAACCAAGATCCTTCCGTAAAGTCTTCCATAAAGTGGATGGGCACAGCTCCAATTGTTTTGCGCGATGGCGGATGGACTCATTCGGGTCTTCTTCGATACTCTGCTCCACAGCAGCAATAGCGTCTTCGGTGCGCACTGTACGGCGTCTCTGAGGATGCGCATTATCCACTAGAGTAAACGTGGTGCGAAACCGATTCATGGTTTCTCGAATTACCGACTCTGCTGGGCGATTATGTCGACCGAATATTGGACGCAGCGCACATGACACCGTTACTTTTAGGAGCAACCTCCACCTGCCACTTTTTGAATATTACATGAAAAACGTTAGCATTAGAGTCAATATTAATTTTAAACTCGATATTGTATCCTCTAATGGACAGAAGCATAAGATAATTATGAGCTAACCAACTTAAAAACGGAATGAGACGTGTGAAGAGTATTGAAGCTTTGATTCCCTTGTTTCTAGGAAACTTAATTGATTTATTGATTCATCATCAATTTCTACTTCGACAATTCACAAACCATCTTCATCGCAGTGCTATTCGTTCAGTACTTCAGCAGCACGTTCAAAAGCAACTTGGCATAGTCGCATATTTCCCCGGCAATGTTAACATATCCTCTGTATTTAAAATTAGTGTACCCGACTTGCGGCGATACACTCTTATTGTTTTTCGATGTTTGGAAGGGACACCATGCATTTTTCCATTGGAAGACAATTTTTTTTTAAATTGCTGATTCTTAAGTTTCGGTATGAAATACGGCAGCTTATCTTTTATACAAATTCACTCCGTACTTGAATTACAAAAGTGCACAAAGTGGGTCCCGATTTTGTATTGGAGCTACATCTGCAAGTGGCAAAAAGTCCATCATATCGTTCGTAAAACGCCGCCAGAAACTTACAAAGCCTAAAACCCAAAAATGAGCTTTAGGTTTGTATATGGTATAGTCCGAAGGTAGAGCTTGGCGTTCCTTCAAATCTCCGGACAAAGAAGTTTTAGCGATGGAAATTTTTTGGCTCGCAATATAATCAAGCAATCTTTTATATAAGCTGTCATTACGTTTAAAAATTATGCATTGCTACTGCGGAAAAGTTGTTCAATGGTTTATTTGAGTTTTTTATTATTTATTCACTCAAATATCAGCACTAATTTCTCAAAATATCGATTGATATTTCAATTTTGAAGTGCCCAACCAAACATGCATTCACATTTCAACTAATTTCATTTAATTATTGCCACATCTCATGTTGCATACAGAACTACATGCTAAAATGAACCAAAAAAATTAAATGCAAACAACTTTTCTCATTAAATAAACTTAAAAGTAGAAGAAAATTTCTTTGACGTGGTCAAAACGAGCCCAGTACACTTTCAATGGAAATTCAGCTCCACTTTAACTGCAATTTTCTCAGTAATTTTAAACGAACAGTGGAGTGGAGGGCAGTTGTAGAGAACAGTTTCAAAACGAAGAGTGTTGGAGAATGTGTGAGCTTGGCATATAGGAATTCGCATATATGAAATATAATAAAACTGTGCAACTTAAAATGCTTTTGTGATTCTGTATATGTTCAAGTTGCTCTAATAGACTTGTTCATTTAGTTATTTGATTTTAGCAAGAGATGCTCCAGCAAAGTAAGAAACTTTTCGCATATGAACTTTAATATTTGCATTTCTGAGCTGCATATTTTCAGCATACTTTGTTGACCTTTAACTTTGCAACTTAATTGCATGACATTTCATGCATATCCTTGTCATCATCATCATCGTTGTCCTTGGTCATGACTTTTGTGCTTCAAAGTAAAAGTAAAGAAATACTTCTGTAAATTACTTACCAACAACTTGTAGATGCACACGCGCGCTCACTTTGGGCTCGGTGGAGACCTGACACTCATAGGCGCCGGCATCGCGTGCCTGTACATATTTGATTTGTAGCGTCCAGTATTTGTCGGGTTGTTTGAGCGCCAGAAAGCGCTGGTCAGCAATGAAGACGGCTCTGAAAACGAAAAAAAAAAATAAAAAATAAGAGTGAAGCGTTACAAGCGAATTTCAGTCATATTTCTACAAAGCACTTTTTGAAGTGGTTTGAGGTTTTAGATGAGATAGTTATTTGCTTAGAGCTTCTTAAGTTTTGAGCCACTTCAAATTGCTCATTTCAATGATAACATCAAGTTCAAGCTCATTAACACACAAAATGTTGCGGTATAGTCAGTATGTTCTTGGCATACGCATATTCATATAAAGGATGTTTTTTAAAGGATTGCAGACGCTTACAAATTCCAACAAAAGTTAGTTTCGAAAATCGTATAATTGGTTCAATGTCTAATTTAAGCCTATTTTCTATATATACTATATAAATAGGCAAGCGCAAATCATTGACACTCTTTTTAACCCTATTAAACACAATATATTTTTTGTTGGCAAAAATGAATATTGGGAAGGAGCACGGAGGAATGTAATATTTTTTCTAAAGTATTGCGGTAGGTAAAACCAGCAGACGCCCTTGGCCAATCACTACTACTCTCTCTCTCTCTCACGAATCTCTCTCTCTCTCTCTCAGCTCTCTCAATTTGCTATAACTGCTACCTTTTTTGTTTCTTTCAGTTCCTTTGGTTTCAGTTGGAAGAATAGAGAAGAAATATTGTATATCTTTGTCATGCTGTAAAGAGCTATTCACATTGTAGAGCATGTCGATCGAGCAGCTCGACGTTAGGCTCAAAACTACTGTGAGCGCAACTGCAAACTTGTTGGCGAGCATTAGTTGAGTTTGTTTTTGACAGTACTTTAGTTGGTAAAATTTAAAAGCAATTTTAAAAGAAGAGGAATGTGCACATTTCACAGAATCTTGAACCCCGATAAAACCCACTTTTGCATTATTCGAGTTTGATTTTCAAGGATAAATATACTGTTTCGACAATACCTTGGCTTACGGTAAGTGGTGACGGATTCATTTTTTTTACACGGTAACAAAACGAAGAAAAAATCCACCCAACTCTTCATATAACTGACGAAATCAACAATCTATTTCAGGGACCTGTGGACGTATTCAACTTGACTCAGGATGCCTTCTCTGATTGAATTTTAGGTGGAAGTTTTTTTTTTATGGCTAGACAAGATATATCGTAGTCTGCCTCAAACCGTGGTGTGCCACTGACTTGACTGCAGCTTAACCTTCTGAGAAAAGCTTCAGGCTAGAGTGAAATTGCGCCTGGAATATGTAGCAAATGCTGAGAAAAAAGAAAGCTTTTTCCAACTTCGTGGTTTTGGTATACGAGTGTATGGCTTTTTCTAATTCACTTTATCTAATATGGCATTATCTAATTCGCAAATAAACTGCTGACTCAAGGTAAGAAAATTTTGAAAGGTTTCATTCTCAACAATCACATTCTCAAGATTTACTCTTTCGTTGTTGCTAACACGTGAGTGGCAAAATGACGTTCACTTTATTTAAATATAACAACCGTTTGTGATGTTGATAATAAATATGATATGATTTCGTTAAAAAGTAATATGTATGACCACTCTTTCAACAAAAATTCCAATCTGTAGATCTATAATCTGGATATTATATATTGTGCTTATATAAAGAACACTTTCTTATGCCAAAAATCTGGATAACAAAAAGTAAAATACATTATATGCACTTAAAACTTAATTCGTATGCTTATCAAATAATCTTCGTGCACATATTTTGTAGTAAAGTTATTTACAAAATTTCAAATCAGCTTTTATGCAAATTATCACACCAGAATTTATACAAAGGTCACGTGCCACGAGTTGCGTTCAACAGTCAACTTAAATTTTAAGAGCCAATTCAGAAGATGTAAAAATGCAAAACTATTATTAACACATTCTGTTTTCTTTTTTTTTCTTTTTCTTTTGGTTTTTTTTTTTTTTTTTGTTTGCAGCTCGTTGTCAAGAAAGTAAAATGTTGCAGGATTTTTCATTTTATGAGCTATACGCAATTCGCATTCGCATTCTATACATCCTGCTGCAGTTTAATGCTTTTGTGCCTGTCCTTGTACCAATCTGAATCCTCTCGTGCTGTGTGTCCTCATCTTAAGCTTCTGCTTTTTTTTCTGCTTATTTTATGTTACAATAAATTTCAAACGAAAACTTATGTTAAATCAGGTCACTTCCTACTAGCGCACTTAAAAAGCAAAAGTAAAGTTCCTAGCCCCCAAACAAAAAAAAAAAACAAGAGGAAACTTCAATTGGTAGAACCGAATTATTTGTACACTACAAAGGCTAGCAAAAATGCTTCAAAGTATTAAGAGAGTCGGTTGTACAGTCAGATCTAATTATTAATAAGAAAGCCAATTTTTTTTTTTTTTTTGTGACGGCTGTTACACTCAAAGCATAATCCATTTGAAAGATTTTCATTTGATAATATTTTTTTAAAATCGGTTGAAAATTCTGAGCACAAGAGACTTCAACAGTCATCATTCACACAACGAATCAAACACACATCGTCTTTGCATGAAATACAAACGCACATACACAAATAGTATTAACTCTATCACAACACTCAACGAATGCTAACCATTTCGAGCGAGCTGTAATAAAATAGTAGAAAGTAATAGCATGCGAGCAGTTAGTTGATATACAGCAGTGAGTGAGCAGTGAGCGCGAAAGAGATGAGCGATAGCATGTTTTAAGTTGTTCACGCTCCGCTATTATTTTGGCCACTCACTAATGAAGCGTTAGGTCGCATGGAACTAGCTTTTATATTACAAATTGACATTGAGACATTCGAAATTGAAGTTTAGGATTCTTGATTTTGGCCGAGTGTACTTAAAATTTCAAATACGATATGTAACCAATTGTTCTAAAATCGTCTTTGGTACTTACTTTTGCTTCCGCTACGCATCAATTCAAGCATGGAATACTCAATTTTTTTCTCAGTGTACTACTACTTTACTTTGTTACGAATTAAATAACAAACTGTAACACACTCGGACACTAGATGTGAAGTGTACAAAGAAAATGATATACTAAAAACTCAAAACTAAGACGAAACTTGTAGTATGTGGCAAACAAAACGCCGTACAAAATGTACAAAACCAAAGAGAGATAGAGAGAGAGAGAGAGAGAGAGAGAGAGAGAGAGAGAGAGAGAGAGAGAGAGAGCAAGAGCGAGAGAAAGCGCGGGAGAGCTAGGATAAAAAACATCCTGGAGAATAGAATAAGAAAATTTTAACAAGCAGAAGAAATATTGCAAATAATAGAGCCAAAGTAAAGAAGAAGAAAAAAAACAACTTTAGTACAAAATATATTATAGAGTAACTACAAAAATCTTGATAAGAATTACAGATCAGTATGGAGCAATGGTAGAACTCTGAACACAAGTTAAGTGCAAGTCTGGAAATATAAGAAAGAACAAAAAATGGCGCAAGGAAACAGCAAAAGTCATAAAATGTTGAGTTTTATGAGTGCAAAGCGCAAGGGTCTAATCTTGGTTTAGCATCGAAACTTGTTAGTACTTGGACAAGAATTCGGTTTATTCGGTGGAAATCGGCGACAGAATGCGAAATGCATTCCAAGCAGCATTTTTATATGAGTATTTAGCTATACTTGTATGTAAAAGTTCAACACGCGACGCAGACGGAAATATTTTTGCACTTTGGACAAAGTGCATAGGGAAATTGCAGTGCACCACTGTGCTAAACTAAGAGAAGGTGTACGTACCTACACACAAGTTAAGGCAAATCTAAGCCAAGGCAAACTTTATTTGGATCTTAAATTGAAGATGAGGGGGCTGCAGTTGAAGGTTGTTGCTAAATTTATTGCAACAATGACATTAAATGGAACTTATTTGAAGTACAAGAAAAGTGCACAACAGCAACAATATTTGCATAGTTGCATTTGCTGCTTGGGCTAGTGTTGCAAAATCATAAAACTAAATAGCTTTCGAAAGTTATATGAGTGTCCATTCGAGAATAAAGTGTATTTGTTTCCATTTAGTTGTTTGTTTAGTTTTATTTTAATGCAATTTGAGTGGAAAAGTTGCAATTTTTTAATGCCTTCATTTGGTTGAAGTCTAGATTTAGCGTAGAGTGAGTTACAAAAAAGTAATCGACAGTGCTATACTGTGGTAATTGATTAGAATATAAAATGTAGGTGTATGCAGCTTTTGATAAAAAATTCATATATGCAAAAAAAAAAAAAAAATGTGCAGTATAATCGCCTCGAATGAGTGTGCGAGAGTTCATTGTGTGTATGATGATTCGCAAGTGCTGGCATGCTGAGCAAAAAGTAGCATCCATTAGCAATCACGATTTTTCGCCTGATCTACATGCTGACATTGTTCTTCCTGGTTATCTGTGTGCCAGGTAGACACAATTTTCTACAACACTGAAGTTTAATGGGTTTGGATAGCAAGTATTTAATTTTTCCTTGATCACAGCATAACCTATGAGCCATGACAACTGCTCAAGCTCCTAGAACATTCATTCGGTTTATGTCAATGGTATAAGCATATGCGGGTAGCATCATTTGCATATGGAAGATCGTCTCCAACAGTCCCACATATGGGCATATCCAAGAGGAGATTAAAAAATTCGCACGACAAAACACCACCCTGCCTGACACCTCTATAAGCGTTAAAGGGGTTCCAATCATCAGGGATGCACTCATCAGACCATATCTTGCATAATTGTTAGTGTTCAGCTGGCAGCTCATCGGAGCCTGCCACTTTGTTATTCATCTGCTTTTATATACTGAGTCGACATCGTTATGGGCAGATGGCTCTATAAGAAATACATTGTTTATTAGCAAATTAAGTGACTTATCCATAGTCACAGTGATTGCTGTGCATCTAAAGCTAGCATTCAGTTTTTTAATACCAACATTCTCAAGCTCACGCCTTTCTTGCTCTTTTTTTGGGTTTGAAAATTCGTTTAGCCTTCTCCGTTTCTCTAGATCTTGCTCTCTAATCACTCGCTTTGTTCACGACTGCACAGTTCCTCAGTAGGCGGTTACTATCTCTGCAGTAGTTAGGCGACACTCCTCGTCATACCAAGAGTGCGTTAGAAGCCTGGTGTAGCCAATGTACTCGTTGGCAGTTATTCTTTCATTGCTTACATATATCTTCAGATGCCGGAACAGTTGGGAGAGTCTGGCTAAAAAGGCTTCAGCGGTCTGTTGTGATTGCAGCTTTCCGAAGTCTAGTTTTAATTGGATGTTGGGACGTGCGGCGCTCTTCATGCTGAGATAAAGGCGTATCTTGGCTGCGACAAAGTAGTGGTTCCAATCGATGCTGGGACCTTGTATAGTTTGCACATCCAACACGCTCGATGCGTGCCTTCCATCGATCACAACATGATCAAATTGATAAACTGTTATTTTATCGGGACTAGGCGAAGTAGCCCTGTGAATGTTATGGTATAATGTATTAATCATAAAGAGCTCAAATAGTTAGTATCAATTTTCAATTGAAGAAATTGTCTTTACGCTTATCCCATTTAAGCATACTGTCAGTTACATCGCCACTTGTTAGTTTAAGGTATGGCAATGCGCTTTGAAAGGATCCAATTCATACTCTTTATATACCTAGGACTTTTCTTTCTTTTTTTTTTAAATAAATATTTCTATTACTGTTTCTAACTATTTGTGCATGTCACACGAGCCGGAAACGTAAGTGTGCAATTTCATTGCATTTACTAAATCCGGCTAAAACTTTTCCTGAAAAACATTTTTCAGAAAATAGTTTATTTCTTTTGGTCGTCATTTTTCTTCCTTTTTATGTGTCTAACTCAGTTTTGCCTTATTTTCTTTCCTTTTTTCCTGTACGTTGCTTGGGCAAACATTTACAGCTTATTACTTTGACAGAAAAGTGAAACCAATGAACCTTTCACATTAGATAAGATAGCACAGCATGCAAGACACACAAAATGTTGAGGAAACATATACAGGATATGCAGCTGGAGCATAGCGTGTTCATTCATATGTGTATGAAGCAGCTGTCAGACTACATGAAGGAATGAATGAATGAATGAATGAATGAATGGCTGACTGAATGAAAGCATGAAGAAATGCATGATTGAATAACTAAATATAGATGTATGAACGAATGCAATGAACTTAAGTAGATGAATCAGAACAGAGCTTAGATGAACGTTGGCAAACAAACATAGACTATAGAAATTCAGTAAAGTTAGTGTCCTTACTGATTGCTTCCTGTTGCATAGTATGAGACACGCGCCTTACGCTTTTTCTTCTTTCACTATGTGAGGGAGCTAACAAAATTTCGATTAGTCGGTGATATTCAATTTCATAAACACAACAAAAAAGAAAGTAGCAGTTTAGCTAAGCTTTTTCAATAAGAAAAAAACAATTTTGTATATAAATAAAATACTGAAAATTGAGATATTAGGCTGTAATTTATTCTAGGTAAAGTAAATTAAGTAAGGAAATCGATCTCGTTCATATGACCACTGCGAACACGTTTGTAGCGATAGCTTCTATGGAGATACTTTTTCACCACACTTCCACACATATCGAACGGAACGTAGGCAATTCCAAGTTTGATATTGTTTCTGAGCTTCTGTAATGTTGCTGGGTTGTTGGCATAAACCAACAACATAAAAAGAAATCCAACGGCCATTCGTACCATTTCTCGATATTACACTGCTACGGAACTTCCTCTTTAATAGATAAACTGGTTGACCAGCTGGGTGGCATGAGGACCCATCTTTTTGGAAACACTTATGGATGCAATATTTTCGGTACTTCGACCGACGCGTTGTCTCACTGGCACAGAAATATTCAATAGTGTGTTTTTCAAATGAAAATTTTTTATGTCTCTATTGAAAAACCCTTTATATGAAAAGCTTATCCTTTTTTGAACTAAGCTTAATAAACTTCTGTTAACCCCTTGTATACAGTGTATTTCAGGTTTGCTTACATTGCCACATCCGTAGTCTTCACTTCACTCGATTGTACTGCAACCGCGTCCGTTTGTCCTTTTCTACTCTAATATCTTATATCACATTTATCTACAAACTTTCTTCACCGTAAGACAAGAAAGAACGTTTGCTTTCCTTGCGCTTGCTTTTTCTTTATTTAGTATCCGTACCATGTGCTTTAGTGTCCTTTACTATACACATCATACATAATAGCAATAGATTTTAAAGAACTTTTGTCTTCTCGCTTGCCGTTTACTTGCGGTTGAGTGTATGGTACGAGTATGTCTTTGAGTTTTATACTAATGGATAATAGAGCAAATGATGTGTTTACACTATCATATAAATGTCACGAACATTACACTTTTGTTTAGACACTCATTCTCTTAGTTCATTTCACTCTTACGTCCTGTCACTCTGTTATCCTTTTGTAAGTTGGACAAACGTTTAAGCAACTTTTTTCTCCATTTTGTTTCCCTGCCTCTTTTTATGTGAACAATAGATTATTTCTGCAATATCATGAGAAATGATAATATTCGTGTTGCATTTATTTCCTGAAAGCTTGCTAGTTTTTCTGTCAACTCTTTTGGCAGCTATTCTAATGCATTTGCAAAAGTTTACTCTTCTTGAAAATATAGAAAAATGTACGCTAGAACTGTTTAACTTTGTAGAAATTTCTATGTTTCAAATATATATTTCATAAGTTCATAGTCAAATTTTCGGCTTTTTCCCGAAAATATGATCTAGAACAGAAATCGGAAAGATGTTGTGATTGTCAATTTGATAAAATGATAAATTTTTCATGTAATACGCAAACTCAAAAAAATGTGAAGAACCCATGGTGAATGTCAATGTTAAAGTTCCAAGCACATAATTTCACGTACTTTGAACAAATCTGCCACAAAATTTTGCAATCTGCATTAACAAATCGATCTTTAGGAAAAATAATTGGATTCCTACGAACTTTTTCTTTTGGGAGAATGTCAAAAAGGAAAATATTCGCTATAAAATGGCAACCATCCCAGCGGTCAATGGTGGATCTAGGATAAGTGTTTTGGGGTAGCTCATAAGTTTACAATACAATTTCTTAAGTTATAAATAAAGCAGTGGCTATTTGATTTGCCGTTTTTTAGAACAAATTGAGTAGTAAGGGATGTATCAACTTTCTTATTCATAGGCACGCGTATGATAGAAATACAATCAAGATTATCTATGTGAGCGCTTAAGATGGAGAGAGAAACAGTGCGCACAAGAAGAACAAGACAAAGAAGGAAAAACAGTGGCATACGCACAGCAAGAAAGAAAAAAAAACATGTGCGGACAACCGTTCAGCACAAACGCTCGCTTGAAATACACTACCTTATTATTGTACCATGGCTATAACTCAAGAAGCACCTCAAGGATTTCGACGAATTGATATATTTGTGGTTCGAAATGTTAAATTAAATCAAGAAAGGAATGTTTATTGCTTGTATTTTATATATAACTAGTTAGTACCTGACCTATTCTCATATCTATATATATATATATATATATATAAGTTTTTATTTTATATATAAAAAATTATAGAATAATTTTTGGAACTTATTCAGATAAGTGGCATATACATGCATATTTTGTAAACAAATGCTGATTTTTGAATTTCATTAAAATCCAAATTCTATTAACAAAAATTTGAACGGCCAACGGTTTTCTTTCATTCTCTACCTCTCTAATATCGTCCCGCACACATGACCGTTTAAGGCAAACACATGATCCCTATACGATTTTGTAGCTATCAGCTTTTTATCGTCTACTCAGAGCAGCAGACGTGGTTAAAATGTTTGCGCTGTGTTTGTTTTAAACTAATTAAATAAATGCGTTAATTTAATCTTCATAAATTATAGGCAATGTGTAATTCCGATATATGAGCTATGTTATTGTAAAGTTTCATTAAAATACATTCAGTAGTTTTTGCATGAAGGAGTAACAAACATCCACATTTCCACATATCCACACATCCACACATCCATACAAACTTTCGCGTTTATAATTTTATATATATATATATATAGTATGAAGTAGGATTTATCTTTTTTTATCTGTATAAAAATCCATTTTTGTCTGTCATTTATGAAGTATACTACTATTGAAGAAGTGAAGCTTGCTATCAATACATCATTTGAAAAAAAAGTATACGTGACATGCCTCATATAATAGAATGAAATTTTTAAGGAACAAGGCACGAAGCGGATCAACCGGAATATTCTGGTTGCTCCAATGCCATGGTATTCTCAAAGAATACGCGATTTCACAAGTCGCTTATAACATGATGATCCACAATTTTATTGATTGGAAATATAATTGAAATCACAATAAAATTATTGATCATCAATCTACCGCATTCCGATGAGGCCTGCGAGTTATATACAAAAGGACTCCACGACGGCTTACCGGTCGCTACGTCGAGATTTCTGTAGAACCATGTGTAGTTGGTACTTGGTTCATTAGATGAAATAAAGGAATGAACGTAGTAAAAACTTCTCATAGCACATTCGCAATGAGACACACCGGTCGTCTTTCAGTGTTTCACAACGGCCATGTAAACCTTATAAGCAATGTTACAAAATATCTTCGGCTTAACACTGGACAGACGGCTTAATTGTCAACTTGTCATAAAGCTAGGGAGAGAGCGGTTTGATCTCAAACTCATCAAGATTTCACTGTTTTGAGTTACTTTATTTTGTTTCTTCTTTATTCATTTTTCCACGTCATTTTTCTAAATTTATAAACATTCATGTGAAACAAATATACGTACAGATTACAAATCAACAAAAAAAAAAAAAAAAATACGATAAACCTTTGATAATCTAATCATAATTATATTTGTATAAAAATTTTCCATTTCAAAATTATAAAATGCAAAAAATATCATTTATAATATTGTTTGCATCTATGCATCTCTATGCTGCTGTATTTGAAAAGGTTAAAATTGAAGAAGTTCCGTATCTGGTTTCAATTGGCGTAAAACCTAAATGCGCAGGCGCACTTATTTCACCATACGCGATTCTCACTACGAGCGAGGGTTTTGAGTTGTAAGTGTGCAAATTGTTTAATTAATAAATATATTCTTTAAATTTAAAAGAATTGTTTTATATTTTCATCCTCAACATCAGCGCAAATAGTCCAGATACAATAAATTTTGACATTGATAGACCTGATGACAAAATTGGAGTTGTAGCAATAAAAGAAAGAATTGATAGTTGTACAAAAAAAGAAAGGAGCAAATACAGTGTTGCTCTCTTGCTTCTCGAAACGCCAGTAAATGTATCGGAATCTCTTAGACCAATTGCAATGGACCCAGTCGATATAGGTCATGACACACGCTGCACGGTCGTTAAAATTGTAAGTATTACTAAAACATATAAGTACAAAAAATAGTATGTAAACTAATTAAGTTTACAGTTGCAGAGAACTGGTGGTCCTCTCACAGAACAAGTGATTTTAGGTGAAGAAAGCGATTGTGGATTGTATAGTAGCGAACAGGAATCATCTGATTTCTACTGCATATTGGGTAGCAAAGGCAGTTTTTGGGAGAATGGCAAACTGCTGATCTGCAAGAACAGACTTGCTGGACTAGAGCCAAAGGAAAATTCATTCGGTCCAGAAACTTATATTAAAATTACCAGGTTCACCGACTTTGTGAACACTCGTGTACCGATCTGCTCTGGAGTTTATATTAAGAGAATTGAAATTTGTATGTATAAATTAATTGTTGCACTTTTGTGTTTGATAGTAACGCAAGTTTAGGCATTTAAACTTAATGAATACAGCATTAAATTAAGTCAGGAAGATTCTAAAACGCAGAAGTGCTGAAAATTTAGGTTTAGTGGTCTTTGAAAATGCCTTTGATGATTGAGGAAAAATAAAACGGAACGGTTTTGAAGCCAACCCACAAATGTATAAACTGCTGCTTTTTGCACGAAATTAGAAGATTCCGCACTTCAGACTTCCGTTCTTGGGGAGAACGCATCTCAAACTATCTAAACAAAGAAATTATCTTGGTGTAATTCTGAATTCAAAACTCTCCTGGAGAAGAATCTCTGAGAAAAGAATGAAACAGGCAATATGCGTCTTCTACGTCTGTAAAATAATATTTGCAAAGAAATACTGACGGCAAACGTATTCCTATACATTACTTTTTCACTGGACTCGTCAGAATGACAAGTTTCCCGAAACACTGGAAGCAAGAAACTCTAAGAAGGCGAAACGAGCTGACAATCTTCATCGACATAAGTTCAATTGCATAATTCGCATTTATGCAGTTGAAGAAGCGATTTAAAGCAAAGCGAATGCTATAATTTACAAGCAGTTTATGCAGTTACAGATTAAGGTAAAGCGTGACTAAGTTTTGATGTTATGCACTGCAATAAATAAAGATCATGTGTAAAATACCAAGTGAGTTTCATGAAATTGCATTGGTTACTTTTTTTGCATGCTTGGAACAATTTCGCGAATTGAATACACTTATGAATCTCATGATGCACAATGCAAGTGAATTTATATTGCACAATACCACATATGAAATTTTTACAATATTCGAATTAACTTTCGTAAAATCTTTCCGAAAGTGAAACCCGAAATGGGCCAGATAGCGTACCTAAGTCATGTCCGAGCAGAGTTCGAAGCATGCGATACTTGAAATGTTCAAAATAAAAAAGAATTTTTTTTTTTTGTAATCTATACAGATAAATACAATTGGAGTGTCTGTTTGTAATATTAAAATAACCGCTTTTTACTAAATGCATATGGATGTATATACGGTACATATACCAAAAAATTTTTTTTACAATTTGTGTCTGTCTGTCCGTTTGTTCCGGCTAATCTCTGAAACGGCTGGACTGATTTTGACGGGACTTTCACTGGCAGATAGCTGATGTAATAAGGAGTAACTTAGGCTACTTTTATTTTAGAAATTTCATTATTTATTTTTATTAATATGTGTATATTCTATCAATCCGCGTTTGCTACAACAACAAAAAGATCCTATTTAAAAATAGAGTAGCCTGGACGTACGAACCATAGTACAAAGAGGAGACAAAGGATAGGGAAACTATGTAGAAACGCGTTTTATCTCTTTCTCTCGCAGCATTCATTTATAGTTGTCTCTTTTTCGTTACACTTTTCGTTTCAAAAAAAACAAATTCACACCGTGCCAAACACTTCTCCCACCAACGACTTAATATCACAAAGGCTGTATACACCAGATTTAGTACCTTGTGTCTTTTTCTGTTGATTGAGGACATAAAAAAAAATTCGCTCAGGGAACTAAAGGTTATCCCGGCCGAGACGTATAACAAGTGTATGGAAAATTGGATTAACAGTTGGCATGCTTGTATTGACTCAAAATGAGTCTATTTTGAAGGCTATAATAAAGATTTGCCTTAAAATGTATAAAAATGTGGTTTTCTAACAAGTCCGGGTCAATTGATCAGATGGTATATTACTGATACGCCGTGAATTACAATATAGAGTGGCCACTTATATCAGTGATTTTCCGTTGCTGTGATTGAATCAGGCGGTTGACTATCACTCAAGTTGTAGTGAATAGATGGCACTTGATCAATCCTGGGAAGAATTATGTGAAAAATAGATGATCCAGTCAATTTTTGAAATCGGAAAGAAAATCAGCAATAGTTGGGAGTAGAATAAACCCAAAACCGATGAATTCCTGAAATATCATCTTCCAGCCTCAATTTCCAAGATTTTCCCAATAATTCAGACTATCTCCCACACTATCGAATGGTTTCTTGTACCATTTTAAGTCAATCCTCTCTATGGAAATGTTTATTTTCCGTACTTAAAACCAGTCAAAAGTCGTAAATGAATAGATAACTATTATCTTTAATTATGAAGAATTACTAATAAAGTTGACTTAAGACATGATTTAAAATCTTAAATATTACTACTATATCAAATTAAAATTTTGCTATGCTTTAATTTTAAGAAAATTTCAGCAAATAATTTTACCATACAATTGGCAACAGAGAAAAACAAGTTAATTTAATGAACTGCAGCCATGAACACTTTGGTTTAAACTATGCACTGCACAATTATATAAATTTAAGTTAATTCAAACTGGCAGCTCTGTGGAATTTCTAAAATGCAGCAAAAAATGCAGAAATTCAAAATATTATTTCACATACTGTACTAACTACTAAAATATGCATGCAATAAATTCTAAGAATGTGGCTGCTGTTGATAGCAACAAAGTCATCTGAATAATTTTGCATGAAGCGATGGCTACTAAATCATACGTGCATAATTTAATTTAAATGACATTCGAGACAAAGTTATTGGTAAACAACAACAACAACAACAAGGAGAATGACAATGTTCCAAAATTCTATGTTTTGTTTAATTTCGCATATGCCGAGGGATGCGCCGATATAAGTATTTACTCTATGCGTATCGATACTTTTCTGCAATAAGTTTTGATTTTTTTGGATCGATTAATAATGGAATATATCGATGCTATTATTTGATATGTAAAAAGTCTTAAATGTGCAAATAAACGGTGTAGAGAAATACAGTGACCCTTAAGGGATCATTCAAATATTGCGTATCAAAATTTTTTTGAAATTTTTGATTTTGAGTGGGTGTAGAACATAGGTTGCCCGCAGGGTTTTGCGGCACGCTAGACAGTTGAACTATAGATGCCTCATATTATTAATTGGAATTACCTTTTGTATGTAGTTGATCAACTTCAAACCAATTATTATTTTTAAAATATTTGCTTTAGTTCAAACATGTTCGATGCAACAAAATAAATACAAAATAATTTTCTATATTTGCTTTTGTTTATAAAAATTCTCCATACCAACACTCAAACCAGATAGATGGATAGTCTTGATGACATCCCGTGACACACAGATAGCTCCAAATGAACAACGTAAACTAGTGAAGTGATATAAGATTGCCTAAGCAAAAATTGGTACCACTTCACTATTGATGAAACATAAGTGAACTTTCTATAAGCTTTGTTATAAATCAAATCTGCATGAACCACAAAGGTAACACTTGTGGAACACCGTTACAAATCATTACAAATTCATTTCCTATTGGACAAGGATCTAACTTTATTCAGTTTATTCTCTTCGTTCGGCTACTAGTACTTGTGTGAAAAGTATAAAAAATTACTTAAGAAACGTGTCATAACAAACAGAATCACCTTCTACTTCCCTATTTCAATTAACACTTTGTCACAAATTATCCTTAACAATGCATTCAGTATTCTTAGTTGAATATATATGCAAATTATTGCCATTTAATCACGTATTCCTCTTAAAATTCTACAAATGGCTTTAAAAATATACGTCGAAGGATTTAATGAAGTTGAGCACAACCTTTACTTATAGCATCGTTACTTTATGCCGATATATACAAGTAAAATATCGATGCTTCCCAAATATTTTGTTATGAGTAGTAGTATTGATTCCTTTATGCATTTGCGCATCCCTGGCTACGTCTCTAAATATATATTCTACATAGAAAGGCATTACAATGTGGTAAATGTGGGAGCGTCTGGGCGTATATTCATGTAGTATATATATATAAGTAGTTGAAATTGCAAGATTTATAAATTGCTTGTTTCAAATTAAATGTACCACAAAACTGTTATCGTCAGCTGCTCTTGGCTGTTGTTTAAATATTGACACTGGACTCAAATTGCATATCGAATTTGACGACGCAGGTGTACAAGTTGAAAGTTGAATGCAGGATGTAAGACTTCGATAGACTCACTGTATAAGTTTACATTTATTTTGTTAATAACACTTCCGGTGTCAATTAAGTCAAATAATGCTGTTGAGTATTGCATTTTGTTATCGATACGAAGGCTGAAAATGTAGCTCAAGTGATGTAACTGCTGCTGTAAACTTTAAAGCACAGCCTTTGGAACTTCCGTTCCGTTTCAGTATGCAGGCCGATAATGAAAGATACTCTATCTGTTGCTCTACTTAGTACATGCATTTTAAACTCTACTACAACTATTTACATTTCACTCAATATTTAATTACATGTAATTTTCACTTCATCAGTTCGAAAGTATTATTTGTACTGCAGCCGGCAACTATGAAATTCTGTTTGTCGTTGTACTCGATACATGGTAAATAAGTACTTACTCCTCCAATATTCGATTTTATGCTTTTCCAAGAATTTTACCAAAAGACAAGGACGAGAGCAATTAGATTTTGTGCTGACTTGGATTATTATTGTATCTGTAGATACTATATATATACGAGTATATATATTAATGTATGTATGTACTCATCTCTAATGGCTTTCATATGAAATTCAATACGCAAATGCATTTTATGCTTGATTTCAAATTTCAAGCGCACACAGCACTTTCAGCAGATCCTTTAACGATTGATTTGATTTGGTTTAGTTTATTTTGCATGCAAATGCATTATAGCGAAATATGCTTATGGCTTTCGATGCATATTTAATATGAGCAAAGAGTTCTAGACAGAAGCCACTATAATCTTAAGGCTATTCGAAACGTGCTTCTGCAGTCGCATTAAATATTCATCTCCGATTTTGAAAATTATACCCAATACAATTCGTGATGGCTCAACATGTTTTACAGTTCAATTATTAACTGAATTAAATAATCGTTAATTGAGGCTTTTGATAATTTAACCAATAATGCATATTATCGATGTACAACTATGTACCTATGTAATGAGTGTAGCAGGTGAGAGTATTTAAGTGTTTGAAGCTTCAGGAGATGCTGTGCAGTTTGTTATGCTAAATACTAAGCGCCAATTAGGGCAGTTACTTGAAATTGAAACTTATGAGTTAAATGAATATTTAAAATATTAAACTTAATAAAACAACTTTACATATTTTTAGCTTATGCACTTATGTGTATTGTATCGCAAAGACTCCGGGTTCGAAACCCGTTTAGGAAATTGTAGTTTAGTTTTTATTTGTAAAATTGTTTTGTAAAAAGAGAGACTGGCGGCCAAATAGCCAGTGTCATGATGTTTGTATCGTTTTAATGTTTTTGTTTATTAAGTTGTAATGGATATAATTGTAGAGTATACGGATAGAGGATATTGTATACAAGCACACAACTTAGAGTGACGTCCGTAGTTAGAGCATAGAACGGAAAGTAAATGTACAACTTACTGGCGGGTTAACAGAGTCAGCGTTGAAACCAGAGAAAAGTAATAATATTGCGTGGTTAAAATCATTCGATTGAACAGTCTTTTGGACAAAGCAAAGAGAACGGTTTTCCATAAAGCGAATCTGAACTTAAAAATTGTATAAAAAGTGTTGTGTGTGAGATATAACGAAAACTTCTGGAAATGCGGAGCCGAATCGCTTTCGGCTCAGAATCATTTCTATAATATACTTCCTATACTTCCTAAAGAATTTTATGCTGCTGTTTCCTTTGTGTATTCTCCAAATTTCGCACCATCAATCAATTTGTTCCAAAATTATCTTAAATTATCACTCACTACTTCCGAATCAGTGAAGAATCATCTTCCTATCATTTGTATTTCCTTCATTCGGTTGATCCAAAATGAATCCTTTTTTCCATATGCATCTTGTACATACTTTTTTTGATTACTCCTTATTCTTCCTTTTAATCCTTTCGTACAGTGTCTGTAGGCGTAACTCCAGAAAGAAACTCCAAACTCATATTGTATGGAAATCCGTTCTGCATATTTTCCTCTCCAACGTATTGATTTCAGTATATATACATATTCTTGATCAGCATCACAAGTCGAATCGGTATATCAATGTCCGCCTGCCGGCCCACCCTTCGTATATTCAAACAACGAGATCTCGGAGACTACCCATGATAATACAGTAATAAGTGTAACTATAAATTTAATTAGGTAAGTGATCTTTGGCAAAGTTTTAGCACTCCCAGCCTGAAAGATTAACTTACATTCATAGACGAGTAGAATCGATCCACAAATGGGGTTCGCTGTTCTTCTTTAACAAATTAACAATAATGAACTAATTGCCAATCATGTACACCTTAGTGAGCAAAAATTAAATCTTCTTTTCACTTTTTATTTAAGACAGTTTTATGTAAATATGTAGAAATGACTTGCAGTAGTAAAAATACCTTTCCTCACACATACGTACGAGTAGAAACCTCAAATTATTAAGCTGGTTATGTACTTGATTTCAATGCAAATTTCATACCAAACATTTTTCAAATATGCTTCAAGAAGTGCGCAACCAACTCCTAACTGTACAGGAAATGTGAGTAAATTTGTGTGGAAAATGTATGTTCATTGGCCGAAATAATTAAATTAGAATTCATGTAATGCTCATTGAAAACTGGCAGTACAAAAGAACAATGCACACACACACACATACACACACACACACACACACATAAAGAGAGAGTCACGCAAACACAGATACACTGCGTCATGCAGGTGTAGTGAAATTTGATTAGCACACAAAATACATATTCGTATATAAAGAACTACTGCATGATGCAATGTACTCAGGCAGTGCCACAACAAAATGCAATTTGTGCAACTAAATAAATCCCCACGTTACATGCAATCTTCCATGCCACCCAAAAACTAAAAGGTTACCGTGCGAATATCAAATGCTGCACTTCATTTTGCTACAACAACTGGTCACATAGTGACCCCAAATGACACCTAGGGTGTGAGCCTCGATTTTTGATGTTGAAAAACCGTTTTTTTTGTTGTAGATTGTTAAGAGGGAACTGTCTGTCTGTCTGTCTGTCCGTCCGTCTGGCGTTTTTTGTCGAATTGGGCAGTCGTTGTCACTACGCCCAATTCTCCATTGCAGCATACATAAAAATTTCTTAATTACCTGTCAACAGTGAGTATATGACCATCTCGTACACGTATCCAAGATACCGATTTATTTCCGAGTTGTTTCACCTGTAAAAGAATATAAAAGCAGATTGTTAGTTGAAATTCTGAAAAATTTGTTCCTACATATAAATATATTGTATATTGTACAATGAAATAGTAGAGAATGCAGAACACCACACCCATTCAAAACCAACACGTCTGGCTAGTTGGGTAAATAAGTGATGTGAGCGCATGCACCATAGGTTTTGTGTGAACCCGTACATATAAGTGGGTAGTTTTAAAAGTTAAAAATAATACACGCAGTAAAAAGTTTAATTAGATTAAATAGTCTGTCCGATCTTTGTTTCTAGTACTGACTGTACTAGATAATCACATAGTGAAAGTAATGGTTAGAGTCAGAGATCGTTAGAAAGAAATACCTATAAAGCATTTCACAATAATAAGGTAGTGTATTGAGCGCTGAATGAATTTTAGGGATTTTGAGTTTTCTGTAGCACCCGGGATTTTTTTTTTGCATTTTTTTTTTCGTTAGCCAGTTAGCACTAGTGACCACTTCTACGAGACTAGCCAATCACTAAATCAGCAAATCACCCAAAAGACTAGCCACTCAGCTGTTCAAATGGATTTGCCATTTCGATTGTTTTTTTTTCTAGTGAAGTGGCTAGTCTTTTGGGATGGGTGCGTGGCTGGGAAACGGCTGCAATTTCGCACCGCTTGCTTTATTTCGATGAAATCGTCGAGTTGAATTTGCCATTTATGCCGGTGAATACGCAGGGGCTGGTACCTACTTCTGGAGGTCGGTAAATTCACTGGTCGCGAACTATTGCCACCGAACTTCAGGGCATTTCAACATTATTTACGAATATACTAGATAAAAATGCACAAATACAATACTTTCGATAGTTAAACCAAATGTATTCGTACAATTTTAAAATATGTAAGAAGTTCTTATGTGGTGTTTCCACTAAACTCATTTCGCATTCTGCATCAGCTCGCATCGCAATTTTACCAAATTATTCAACAACAACAAAAAAATAATGGGTAACACTGATATTTTTCGCGCCCAGCGAATTGGATGTTTACTTTAAAAGAATTTTTCACATCCGATCCAAGAAGTTGTTTTTTAATGCACATTGCACGAATACATTCGTTTCATACTTTCAAATCGCTCGTTCAAGACTTTAATATGTACACGCATGCACAGATGCAAACAGGGTGCTGAAAACGGCAAATAACATTCCTCAATATTACAATTCACCCTCTTTGAGGTAAAATGCCGAAATTTTTAACTAGTTGCATAGGTGTACTCGTGTGTGTATGTTGAAAATGGAAAATAAATTAGTAGAACATGTTTTATGTGCGTGTTGCGACACATTCTGCTTGCTACTCATTTACGTATATTTAAGCTCAGGTTATGTTCAAGGACATTGTGTGCGTTGGCCGAAATGAAAAACTTTTTCCATATGCCTACATTTCTCTTTCACTTTTTTGTTTTTGTTGGTCCTTTTTCACATACCTATGCACGACGCTTGTTGCTCATACGACACTTTGTACTACTCTGAGATGGAGCAGCAACAGCAGCAGGACATTAGCCTTGACGCGTTTATTAGTAACTTCAGCCTGCCTGTCTGCCTTGTAAGGATATAGAGTCATACACACACAAACACTGATTAAATTTGGCACGAATGTAGTATGATTTTTCTTAGCACCTTTAGTGCCTTGTTCATATTATCCTTAATTTGCACTGTAGGTCTGCCTATGTCAATGTTGTTAACGAACTTAGTGTCTCTGTGTGTAAATGTCCTTGCTGTCGCACAGGTTACGCTTAGCTGGTCAGCTTTAATACACAGCTCAGCTTAATTGTACGCACACAGTACACCATTGTACACTGTAGCATGAAGCAAATGAAGTAAAGAACAGGATATTCCTATATTGCATATAGTCTATTTCTCAATTATTTTTTGTCGAAAATTCAATTATTGATTTAATGTATGAAAGTGAGTGTTTGTTTCTTTGGAAAAGCAAAGAAAAATCGATTTTCATAGAAGAGTAACTTATATTCTTCTTTCAATGTTAAGCAACAAATTGAGTTATTTGTTTAATTTTCTTTAGATTGTTCAAGTTTTAATTGGAAAAGATATGAAATTGAGAAACTTTTCAAAACACAATATAAGCAATTTTAGGCAGTATCGATATCAGTTGTGGTTCTCGTGCTATTTTTTTTTCTTTTAAAGCTGAAATATCTTAAAAATATCTTTTCTTTTAACAAATATGAGAAATCATATATTGAAAACATATCCATGCAATTCGTTCGTGTGAATCGCATTTTTTTCAAGTGCAAATTTCCTCGGAATATTTCGATTTTCTTTTCTTATTGAAAAATAGAATTATTTTTAGCTTGTCAGTTTAAGTTCATAAAATATTGATTAACGCACTGTTCAGACGATCACTTATAAATCGGAAATAGATTAGTAATTTTAATCTGTTTTCGTTGAGTTTTTTGTCACTTCTAATTGAAATTTGTAGAGTTTCGACACTATTTTCAATGCAATATGGCAAATGTGTCACATATATGTGATAGTATGAACAAAAGCATAAGATATATTAACAAATTCAGCGTCTGAAACTTTGTCAATTTTCGACCATCCGAAACACAATTGAAGTTTGATTTATCAAATCTTCGGTTATAGTGAACATTTTTGCATTCCAATCCACCTCCAAATCCAACTTTTAGTTTTCTAACAATTGCTATAGCTGCAAGTGCCCTTTTTTGGATATGTTATTCAACTTTGTGTGGTTTTGTCCTTTAGTAACATATACTTAGCCTAGTGTTCTACCTTTCTGATAGAGCGTACTGGTGAAGGTTACAGGCACAGACCATTGAAATTATGCAAGATGAACCGAATATGGAACAACTGCACATTGAAAGTAAATCCTTTAAGGTCACACCTCCTTATATCTCTTGTTCCTCTGCATTTGAGAAATGAATTGTATGTTGCCGAGCCATTAACAATTGCTAATTTGGAAGTAGATGTATGGAAAATCTATACTCCGTCGTCTATAAAATACGAGTACTTTAAGACAGTTAAATTTATATTCGAAAAGGAGTTCACAGTAGTGGTTAGGGGGGAGGTTATCGAACAAATGGAACAGCTTCAGCCACATTGAGCCAAAGCCCATTGACAACTCCTGATCACAGCAAGGTTTACGAATTTCTCAACTTTATACATTGATAAGGTTTATGAAACATTTGCTCAATTTCAGTTATGACTTAATCGCCCGATACCCTTCACACATTTGATCAAATGTTTGATGTGACGGAAAATCGGCGGGTGTATTTGGCCATTTGACTTTTTGATCAAATGTGTGAAGAAAATTAAAAAGTTTTGAATTTCGTCAAATATCTTCTTCTTCTTCCTGGAATTTTATCCATGCAATTTTTTTTTTGTTCTGTACAAACGTATGTGATTTGGGCGGGAAAATGTAGCTTGAGTTCAAAATACATTTTGATGCGCAGAGAGTAACACAGTGACAGAAAATTGTGTAAAATTGAGGAAAATTTATAAAAAAAAAAAAAATGAAAAATCACAACCACGTTTCAAAAACGTACTAAAAAATAATAATCCAGATTTGAAGAAATTGATTTGAATGGTGTGTGGGCACGCAGCAAATTACAACGTCACACATTTGATCTAATGTGTGAGTGGTGTATTTGGCGCTTCAGACTTTAGAACAAGAAAAAAAGAAGATTAAGAAAAACCATGTTCAACACGAGTATAGAAAAGATGATGGCAATACCAATGACCAATACAGCTCATCGATTTTTGTTGGCCAGCGAGATTACAGGTATTGACTTAAAGCTCATTAACAGGATTGAAATGTCATTACAAGTTCTTTCTTGCAGCAAGCCTTTTTCTAGAAATAAATTTGGAAACAAGTCGCTGCAAACAGTGGAACTGCACAATAAGAAATATCCTTTGAGAAACATGTTCCTAAAAGTTCACAAAATGTTATACCATGGAAGGGATTATTATCGAAAAATTCCTTGAATGAAGATCTTTTTAAAATGGTTTCAGCTTCATCTGACCCATTTGTTTCCAGGATACGGTATCAGTGGATGTATATTTGTTTTTTGCATTTTTTTGCCGTTTAATAACTTTTGTTTACTATGAATAAGCAGTTGTGAAAATTGACAGTCACAGACAATCGTAAAAAAGCTGCATACAATTGAGTTGTCACACAGTTTGCCAATTTTGAGGGCAAAAAATTTTAAAAGAAATTATTGTTTTTAACATTAAAACTTCAATTCCAAATACATTATGTTACTTCGAACTTAATATATCTTATAATCTTTAGTTTTTTTTATAAAAAATAAAAAATAGGGATGAGAAGAAATAATTAACATTACTATTTTTGAGTACTGACAACTCCTTGGAGACAGTATGACGCTAGGCAGTCATCAGTTTACGCAGTCATGAGTACGTAATTGATTTGAACATTGAAATCCGAAAAATGAATCTTTCAAAGTTCTTTGAAAATTTATTACGAAATAGTAACTTTAGCTCTCTATATCTTCGGTATTAGTTACTCAATTTAAATCGTTTCTTCACTATATGAAGCTTTGCCCGATTTCTAATCACACACAACTTGAACCACTATGCGACTGTTTTATATATTAGTTATTATTTTTCCTCAACATGATTAAGCTATCTATATATAAAAGTTAAAGCAAAAATAAGTTATAGCATGATAATATATTCCAAAAAGCTTTAACTAACGCTAATGGAATACCAAAACTCGAAATGTCAATTGCAAATGTATAGACAAGCAGCTGCAGTTTGAATCGGGGACGGAACCTTCAGCCATTTATATCTGTCGTCCAACCAAATATTTTGCCACTTGTGTAAACACACAAAAGTGTCGAAAGTGAAATGTCTAATAAGCTCGCTTCAATATCTAATGTCCCATGCAAAAGATACAAGGACAAACAGCCACAGCGAGACAAACAACTGTGTTTGATAGATACTTTCTAGTACGATATATGGAAGTGCGAAGGGCGACACATATGCCAACGCTCCATTTATCCACTCTGACTCTGACAGCATATAAATACATGCCTTGCCAACGACATCAACATCAACATCATCATCGATAGCATTGAAAAGCAACAAGTTGCCAAAGTAGTAGCAAACATTTCAACGAAGTACTTATGTACTTTAGAGTTGCTCGCAAAGTTGCCACATATCAACCATGAGTAAATTACTTCTAAATGTATGCAATGCTTTGCAAAACAAATCGCACAGCTCAACTCAACTCAACTCAAATCAACTCAATTCAATTCAATGCAACTCATTTTGATTCGGTTCGTTTTGGGGTAGTCAAGTCGATTTAAGCTTAGCGCAATTTGTTGATGGTTAAGTTCAGTTCGGTTGAATGCAGCCACAGAAACTACATTGAAATGTAATTAAATACTGCACATACATACAATATGTACATGTATGTAGAATCTATTCATAGATGTTTGCCTATAAAATGACGTCTGTGCACTTGATTCTAATGCAGTATACAATATATCTTTTCTAATGACTCGAAAATGCATTTTAGAGCGACAAATCAGTGCACTTGAAATATTTCGAATAGTTTCATTTTGTTTGCTTGACAATTTTACTGTGATTTCATTTAGAAAATTGCAAATTTGTTACATATATAGTTATTGATTTTTACGATATGTATATACGATTGCAATACGATTGCTTTGGAAGTACGACTATGTTGAAGTCTGATGAAGAACTTGATAGAGTTAATGTTGGCTAATATACAGAGAACTAACAAAGAGAACTAGCAGTTCCTAAAAATTATTTACATTGAAGCTGTAGATCGTTTACATAAGGAGAACTAGAAGGGAACTACCAAAAACTCATAATGCATGGTCAAAAGTCAGTTACAGTCCATAGAAAAAAATGTCATTTTAGTTTGAATTATTAGCCATTAGGTAGGTCACTGTCACTGTTATTTGCCAATGCTACCAAGCTATATCACACATTTCTAAATACAACCATATCCAAAATTCAAACCGAATAATATGAAATGATTTCAATGCTCTATGGATGAGTACAAAGTGGCAATTTTGCGCCTAAGAAGCGTTTTAAATTTATATATATATATATATATATATATATATATATATATATATATAGTTAAAGAAATAAACAATGGAAGGAATACCTCGCTCATTGTGGATTAATGTGAATCGCCGTTAGAGGGAGTCTTAGAGATAGAGAGCCACACAAAATAGGAGAGCAATGTGACTCCACTACATTTGCTATGGCCTACTCCCTGGGTACCGATTTAACTTATCTACCGTATAATATTACCTTGGACTCCAAAATATCGAGGTACTAAAATAATAAAAACTTTGTTACTTCTTTGTATTCGTAAGCCATTTTTCAAGAACACTTCATTCATCTGGTTTGTCAAATTCAAACTTTTCCAGATTACATTTGCGGAGTTGGCCTCAAATTTCCATAGGATAAACCGTAAACTGAATGAAAAAAACTAACACTGAAAATAAATTGGAATATTTTCCAGAGTATCCAACACTTGTGAAGATTATCATTTTTAAAATATTCCATTTGCAATCCACACTTAAATAATCATTTCGATTAGCTTTATCAAAGTTAACTCTTTCAACACTTGGCGCTATCTAAAGTAGCACAGTGCCACGGATTTCCAATTACAGAGCAACAACAATGGCCAACTATCATATGCAAATTTTCGCCAGACTTCAATTTTAAATATGTAATACAGAAGAATTCATTCAGTTGCAGCAACTCGAATTGACACTCTCGGAAGCAGGCAACGAGACTTACGGCTACAATTTGAAATCATTAGGCTACTCATTCGCAAAACTCAACAATTACGAACAAATAAGCTACTTCTTGGTATACTTTAAATAAGCTATTTTACCCTTGAATGCTTGGCTGCCACGCAAATGGCTGAAAATAATAGCGAGGGGAGTAGTACATAGAAAGCTAAGGAGTGCCTAGCACTCGCAGGAAGTATTTAGAATAGAATGCCAATGGCATGGGCCACGTTCAGCGGATGTCCTTCACCTGATGTCAAAAATTTGCGTAAGTGAAGCCAATTTACAAAAGGCCGAGACAACAAGACGCCATCGAGCTCAACTGAGCTGAAAGACACCAAGTCAGAAGTCACTCAACTGTACGACTTAATTCTGTATTTTAACTAAGGCCAGTGGGTTGGAAAGGGTGTACCCCAACTGAAAGATGGCTGAACGGAAGTTTGAACAGAGTGCAGAGCCATGCAAAGAAGCGTATCAACGTATACTCGAGAAGGATACTTGTACGTTGAGAAAAATAGTACAAGCTCAAAATGAAAAGCGAACGAGTAATTTGTGAAAATTGAGATGCGAGCTTTTCACTTTTGCGCCATCAGCCATCGAATGCTGATGATGATGACGATGATGATGATGATGATGGCTGAAATAACTTCCAGCCTATGGTTGATACGATTGGCAGCATGGGCTGAACCAGTGGCAGCATGGCTGCTATAAAAAGTTTTTGAAAGCACTTAATTGACCGTGACAACGAAAAATTAACATTGTTTTGGTAGAAAATTACACAATGGCATTCATCTTAAATATCTTTACTGTTGAAAATTTGACTTGCCCCAAATTAATGGGCGCACATTTTTCTTTGTGTTCTTAGGAATTTGTTGGAAATATTTATTGGCTGTGAATTTTAACTTAAACATTAGATGTGATGTACGATAGTTGCCGTCAATGGCACAGTGCTTTAAATAGTAAAAAATTGTACGCCAAAAATGAAATTGGAGCCAAAGTAAGCAAATTAATAAACTGCTAGTACATCGTAGTAGATTTTGTATATGTAAATTTATTCAGATTTTTATAGTAAACTATTAAGAGTGCTTCTTACAAGAAAATTGTTTATGTAATTTTTGCTGGTTTATTCAACCAACTGCGTGTGTGTGGGAGCTGGAAAAAAAAAGGAACATAGTTGTTGATTTGCAATATATAAGTAGGTATAGGCGACTCTCAACTCAATCAAAACCTGTACACATTCTTGAACTGCTAATACTCGTAGCCGTGTTCCCAAAAGTCAATGGTGATGCCTACATGTTAGAGCATTGTGTTTTATGAGATTGACAGCTTTTATGACTAAAAATTGCATTTTCACCATTAGCTACTTCTCGTACATGCCTGATTTGGCAGCACATTTCCAGAAGAATATCCAGATGGACAGCAACAACTTCGCTTCCAGTGGTGCAAGTTGGGAGCTTTACGAGCAATTTGTATAACTTCCTGACTTATCAGATCGTATAGTCTTATATTATATTCAGGTCTGGGAAGAATACTTATGGTATTCTCTTAACATCCGTAATCAGGAACTTTGTCCCATAGTCATTTAGTGTGTATTGATACTATGTATTTCTTGTCGAAAGTGGTAGTAGTATGGTGGTAGTAGTACTGTCATCAGCTCTGGATCTGGAGTTTCTTGGAATTGGAGTAACTTTGACCACCCAAAATTACCTTTGCACCAGAAGATCTGGGGTGAATAATTTGTTTCCTAAATATTAATCGTTAGACGAATCTAAAGAGTGGTGGAGCTGTTTCTATGGACCTGCCTTTACTCTATGCGTGCAGAGACTTAGAAAGGAGCGAACGATTTGCGTTATGTTTGATATAAACATCTATGAATCTTTCCAGGCTTTTCATGAAAAATGATGTTTGACTAGTAGACTTTATATTCTTCAGACTAGCGTGAGAATGTTGCCTTGCTTTTGGTACGAAAATTACAATACCTAAACTTCTTTCCATTTGGTTAAACATGGTTTGTTAGAGTTACACCTTAAAAATGTTAAATCGCCTAAGTATCGCCCACTTGATTCTATCTCAATTCTATCCATTGCTATGAAACTGTCTATGGCCTAGGGCGCTATTTAATTTAGAGTTGATGAGAGTTAGATTCAAAACAAAAACTTTATTAGTGCGCAATTTAAGTACTAATTTATAGATGAAGCTTCTTTGACATACACAATATGCAAATTATTTTGCATATCCTAACCAGTTTCTCAACCCACTGTAAATTTATCATAATCATCCTGAATACAATTTCCAGCCAAACAATTTGCCTAACTATCTCATCTATGCCATCATGCTTCAATTCGAACTAATTTGCACCTGTAAAGTTTCGTCTTTCAAACATTTTCAAAGCATTTTAATTATTTTTGGGTATTGAATTTCTAGCACGAAACACGAAAGAGTATTCGTAGCAATTTGTCACCTCAAATAATTAAGGGAGCTACAAAGTAATTGCGAAAACTATTAGCCCCAATTCATGTCAGGTAATTGAACTTTGCTTGAGTCAATGTTGTCAGCCACAACAACAATAGCAAGGATAATAAATATTCAACATCTATTAAAAGCTCATAAAATATTCGACCTGCAAAAACCAAATTATACAACATCAAATAGCCAGCTACCTCACCTCCAGCCCTGGCTATACTCGTAAATAAGCAACAAAACCTTCAGCGAAACGACCGACATCATAAAACTAATTTGTTTAAATTTTATTTCAGTTTTCGGCTTACACAATAAATTATATATTAACAACTTCTAAGCAAACAATTTACACATGCACATAAACAGAAAATGGAATGAAATGGGACAAACCGCAGAGAATATCCCTACTTCTCGACTTTTCAAATTCAGAATGCCCACCTCACCAGCGCTGTGTAAACAGCTTCAACAACAAAGTCACGGAATGTGAGATGCGCTGCTTATGGCTCATACCGCTTGTACACCCACTATTTAAGAGTAGATACAGCTTCAGCATTATCCTGCTCCATGTTCTTAGCCACCGAAATCAAGGTGCCAACTCACGTTTTAAGGCATCATTTTGGGAATTCTGTTTTTTTTTTTTTTTTGTGGAAATGCTTTGTGTATTTGTATTAAATAGAAACGCCCTCTTTAAATATAACTCACCGCACGCAACACAAGTCAACAACATACGCATTTGAACTTATGTCAGCTGCCTGGCAAATCAAATATATACGCAATAAAATTTAATGCGTTTTCTATTCTATAACAACAAAATATATAACAGAAATAACAACAAATATAAATGGGGAAAAAGCTGCAAATTAAATAAATAAAAATTAATTGCGACAAATTATAGAAACACGCATGCCTCATCAAACACGCAAAACGGTCGACCATGTACAATATCAAAATTATAGACATAAAGTTTAATGAGGAACCATGACACAGGATTACTTTACACACCCACGCGCTATAAATTTATGTTTCTAATTCCCTGCACTGCATAGTAGGAGTCATTCGATTACTCACCCGGCATGGTAGATAGGCATGTGTACCAATCTGTGTAGTGACATTCGTCGAAGCGAAGCCATCCATATAGGGTTCCACCAGTGCAGAGGTCGCTGACAGCGCTGCTACTTCTGGCAGCGCTACAGCTGCGGACAGTGACATTGATGGATATAAGGATACTGCTGCTGCTGCTGCTGCTACTGATGTGGAGTAGGACGACGACGCTGCTGATGTTGCGGGCGGTGCATAGCTGACGGTCAATGTTGATGTTGATGATGCTGTTGCCGATGCTGATGATGATGTATCTGATGCGCTTGTATATAGTGGTCTTGTCTCATATGGAGTTGTGGCTGCGACATGTTGATTGGTTGCTGAAATCCAGAAAAAAAAAACGCACAATTTCAATTAAACAAAGAATTAATTAAGCGTTTATAGTCGAAAAGTTTATAATATAAGTAAGGAGTCGGAGTATAAGCTCAGCAAAAAAAAAAAAGTCTTCTTCAAAACAAGACTATCAATCATTATGAAGAACAACATAAAGCTTGGTGTGACTCTGCTTAACTAATGGATTAGGACCACATATGGTTAGGTGACTACTAAATAATATTATAGACAAGCCTTACGTTTTACTGATATTGAGCCGATAACCATTTAGACTCCAGAAGCTTTCCGATAACGTTACCAATTGGTTATCGATCAGAGCACCGATTAAGGTTTTGAAAATATCGAAGATTATCGAAGGTTATGCTCATAACAATTATTCTAGAGCAGTGCATTGCGTGCAAAGATAACAAATAGTGAACATTTAAAAGACTATGACGGTGAAACCGATAGTATCCTAGTCTGACGAGAGGCCGAGCCATTTCGTAGAAATCGCAGAAATAAAAAGCAAATACGATACTGATAGTCAAGTGAGTAGATGCTAATTCAGAGAGCAAACTCAAAATCAATCCAATTAAACGAGTTTTCAAAATCATTTTTCATATGAATGACGATATCAGCCAGTTTCAAATGTCCAGGAAGTTATATTCCATAGCTTCTAAATACGAATCGCTGCATGTACAAACCAACGACTTATGAATCGTAATGTGCAATCAATGAGAAACTTAACCAACCCGAACGAAATCCTCGAATTTCTGGATGTTTGATTGACACTACAATTAATTGATATATTCGAACGTTTATTCGAGCAAAAACACATCAATTGGTTCAGTTATAAAAAGCCATTTCTTATGAGATTAATTTTTAATGTTGGCACCGATTTCAAAGATTGATAGAAGCCCACTACATGGATTATTATATGAAGTCGTTGAATGTCTTTATTTATTTATTATTTAGACTTCATAGTGCTATAAAAAATTTCTTATGAGTTAACGCACTAGTCATATTAATTAAAATAATTTGCGTTAATTAAAATAATTAAGAGTGTCCCGATTTTCAAAATATCACTTGCGTCTTTAAAAAAAAATTATAAACTAACCAAACCATCTCTAACAAGTTCTAAGTTCTGGTGAACTCGGTTCGATGCAATCAAACGACCAAACCAATGTAAAGACAAGGCAAATGAGCAATACAAACGGAGCAGTCTTTCGATTCATTTACTATTCAACATTGACTCTATCGGGTACGGATTTAACCACTACGAGTATTATATATATCACTGTATGTTTATCTAAGAAGGACCATTCGAGCAGAGCGGGTCTTTCTATTTTCACAACTTCTACAGAAGTCGCGGAATTTGATTCCTAGTCTATAAGATGGTGGCACGTAAGGGCTCTCACCATAATGGCAAAGATTTGTTTTGATATTGGTAATATTGGTAAATTTTGTAAGTTTACATTTTTTGTGTTATTAATGATTATTTCCTATACGGATCGTATTTAGTGTGTGTATACCGTGTGCTTTCCTGAAAAACATCTATAGTGCTCTGATAATTTATTAAGAGATATGGTATATTCGGCTGCAGTGGTTTTCATATTACTATTGTATCAGTAAAGCTCTTTGCTGGCTGCTTTACTGTCACAGATCCGCTTTATCAGCAGACCCAGAGCGATACGAGATTATTGCTAGTAGTGTTTTCTATGTTTCCATTTTTCTAGAATTTAAATGAATATTATTTAATTGGGTATACTTGTACCCGAAAAATTAAAGTCAGATTGTAAAAATTATGTGAAAGGACAATGGAGTCAATGCCTGTTTGTGACATATGAAGAGCAACAACATCCACAAAACTGTAGCAAATTAACACGTGACATTTTCCACACTCTTATACTACAGCAAAGTATTGTCTCGCTTGCAACAATAGCAAAAAAAAAAAAAAAATGATTACTCATACAGAAATACAGATCCACACACACATACACACATACACACATACACACACACACACTCACGCAGATACAGTAAATTACAGACAAATACGCGATAAATTCAATTGAGAAGAGCGCGAAGGAAATAAAATCTACGAAGTGCCGCAGCTGAAAACGACATTAAGCGCATTTAAACAGCAACAATGCTGACTGAATTCGACGAAGTACGTTGAACAGGAAGAGGACTCATTACCAGGTGTGAAATCGACTTAACAATAGAGGGCGCTATGTGTGTGTGTATGTGTGTGCAAAGGATAGCAACGAAGTGCGGCGGCGTATTTCATATCGATTCATGTGGCAAATGTCAGTTTTCGGTTTCGAATTAATCAGCCCCATTTAAGTGGCAGAAGCCGCAAAATGCGAACGGAATGAAAACAGCTCAAAATTTTCAACGCTTTACAACAAACAATTTCGCAGAAAAGGGATTTCCATTTCGAAACGCTTTCCAAGTCAATACCATGCAACATTTTGTGCTTGAAAGTTTTTTTAATGAATAACGTTCATTAAAATTGATTGTTGTTTGTGGCGTCGCCGTTGGTGGTAAATGCTGACTGCCAGCAGCAAGGACTGCAAGGACGACGAATGTTGATAACGACGATGATGATTGGCTTTAGCTTTGGCGGCTTTGTTGGCGCTTCATGAATTGAAGAAAGAATGATGACTTTGCAATACACACACACACCCACACACACACACACTTATACACCGACCAACTCAGCTCCAAAATATTGCTGCGTTTGAAAGTTGGTGCTAGTGTGGAGGTGTGGAGTTTTTTGCCGCATGATATTCGCTGAATTGCCAATTAACTGGCAAATTTCTCAAAATGAAATGAAATGATTTTGATTTTGTCAGCACACTGTAGAAGAAGACGAACAACGATTTTTTTTTTTTTTTATTTCGTTGCATACTTTGCGAAAGCATAGCCTGTCGTCTAGTTTGACTTTTGGCATCGATTTTTACAAGTGCTTTCTGACTTAATTTTTGACTGATGACTTTGCAAAAAGTTCTGCCCATCATTTTTTTAACCCTCTGCAACTAAAATACTTTTATAATTTTATGTATTTAGAGTGCATCGGGACGCTAGTAAAGCTGTGAATAGGTTACCAACGCATGCCTGGCTGTTTAGACACCTATATTACTGTCTGTAAAAATGCCCACTATTTGTGTGTATGTGGGTGTGTGTGTGTGTGTGTGAGTATTGCAAAGTCATCATTCTTTCTTCAATTCATGAAGCGCCAACAAAGCCACCAAAGCTAAAGCCAATCATCATCTGACCATCTAGTGTACACGACCAGAAAACTAGAACAATATTAAAACTGATGAAAATTCATTCGCTTGTCGTCCTTCCGCAAAACTGAATTTATATCCCATGACAACCTAGCGAATTTTGCAAATGGATTTGATTCTGCATCTGTATAATTGGTTGTCACAAGAACTGAAATATGACGACCATCGTTATGCTGATTGGGTATTGAAACAGATGGAAATTCATTCTGAAATTCATCGGAAAACCATCTACTCCGATGGTGCGAATTTCTGGCTGAATGGTTTCGTAAGTAAGCTAAACTGCCATGATAGGAGTGCTGAAAATCCACATGTCATTCATGAATCGCTTTAGCATCCACAAAGAGTAACAAGAGTTGTTGTGTATTATGGCATGGTGGCATCACCGGACCATATATCTTTAAAAATAGGGAAGAAGCATGCATTACCATGAACGGTGATCGTTATATTGCTATGATATCTGACTATTTCTTCACCGATTATGATAAAACCGATGGGATATATTGTTTAAATCCTGATGCGTATAAAATTATCCGTTAAATAAAACTTTCTAATTGAATTTTGGTTCAATAGTTCAAAATCACAACAAAATTATCTAATTTCAAAATGTAGAGGAACATGTCCATCCATTATCAATTAATGCCACATTGCCAACAAATTTTAACATACACATTAAAATAGAATATTTGAATCTTATTGCTTAAATAACAACAAATCTCATAGTATAAATTTAACCTTCAGTAAGCTAACTGTGAAACCAAAAACTTGAAACCCCTTCATACGAAAATGAAGATTCATGTTGATTATAAAATCTTCTTCAATACATCTTAGAAAAAGGCGATAGTGTTATTTGGGCATGCTTATTAATAGATGTATATACTGGTCATAATAAAGGAATCATAATAAATTTGTTTTCTTATAAATATCTTTAAATGTGTAGAGAGTCGTGCATCGTTTAGTCATATTTGAAGGCTAGATACATGCAAAATCACTACCGTTCAATTCGAGTTCATATTGATATTGAGTTTTTGATTATATTATTTCCTGAACTGATCTCACGAAAACTAGAAGCACAAGCAGGAGACAAGTAAATGGTTACCATAAATGTATGTACATGTAACTATTATACTTAAATTCATACCTAAATTCAAAGAGTATTCATATTGCCGACATATTTATTATTTGATAAAACTACAAAGGGAAGTCTACGCCCACGGAATTCAATCTGTGCTGATTTAAATAAGTTTAAACGCTGCTCTAACTTAGAACTTGTGCAAAATTTCAGCGAGTTGGAAATATGCTTCAATCATGACAAGCAACAATACCAAAAAAGCTTACTAAGCAAATTTGAGTGCAGATTTCAGACTAACAAGTGCAAGTTTGAACAAATCAGTGAGAAACCATGAAATACAAAAGCAGCCAAATCATTCAAGTACAGACAAGGCTTTGACAAATCACGCGTTGCTGTTAGATATTTTCCAAACACACAAATAGACAACCCGTTGAACACCCACTACAAAAAAAGAGTCGACAAATTGCCAAGTACTGAGACAAACAAAGGAGAATATATTGTATATGTATAAACTACGAGGGCGGTTCAAAAAGTTAACAAAATTAAATATTAAGCTAAGCAGCTTTGTAGGAAATTGCCAGTCAGCTAATTAAATTTCTACTTAAATTTTCAACTTTGACTGGTAACTTAGAATAAAATACTGATTCACAGAACTAAAAACCCTTCAGCCTTGTTAAAATATGATTGTTATCTTCTACAAATTTATCGCCACGATTTGCAGCGTCGTTAAATTTTGGGAATAACTCCAACACAACGTTTTATTTGACGCCAATTGAGTTCATTCAAAAAAAAAAAAAAAACAAAAAAAATTAGTGCAAAGTTTTGATACTTTGGCTACAAGCAATTCTCATAAATGCGCCAGTAAGCTTCTTAAAATGTACGAACATTGGAACACTTTCAACAAAAAGAGGATCTATGATCTATGAGATTGTGCTCAAAAATATTTTCGATAAGAAGTATGGCAAAAATTTGTAGGCTCTAAAATTTCAAATAATGAATGTCAGAAAATCCAGCAGTTTTGCTTGAAACCAACTCAAACATCCAAAAATATGTCGATTGTAAGATCTTGGTGAAGACGGTGTGGCTCTACATCTTAAGCAAATTGTATATCAAAGACAATTTATTGTCTAAAAATTGTGCTGCTTCGTGCTCAATTTACCTCGAATGCTAGAGAACGTAATTGTATTTTTGTCGTTAAACTTAACATCAAAGCCTGGTATGGATGTACGAAGTCTTAGAAATGCTCCCAAAATAAACTTCGCTTAAAATATTTAAAAATGAAAAAATAATTTGATTTCAAATGAATCTCACTTTTTACTGGCAATTAGAGAGCAAAAGTGGCAAATTCAGACGTATTCTAACAAGAATTCGATGAAAAGATTGCTGAATGCAGCAATTTCTGGTGATGATATCGCTAATAAATCGGCCGTTTCATCGAAAAACACGAAATTCGAAGTTCATGGCAACAATCTTCCCGAATATTGAGCCTCTACGAAGGTTGACTCTTAAGGGAGAATGTATTTTCAATATTTTTTAGATTAGCAACATTCACCTCGAGAGTATTGAAAATGCAAAGACTGTTGGACGGTTCTATTCTTGAATGTTTGTTTCTACACAGTTTGTCTCTAGCGCTTACTTGTTGATCCATCCTCGTTACCAATATTCCAAACATAGACTCACAAACTGCCACAGATAGCAGAAATTTTGTACGTTGACAATTGAACCGCTTTGATCTTTCGCTTCTTTAGCACTTTCTATGAATTCATTTTTTTTTTTTATCTACTATTCCGGCTGTGTATCTTGGCGCAAGGACTCCATCCTAAACGAGCAGATATATGTATATATGTATACTTCTGGGTAAAAAATACGGATCCGCTCGTGCGTGTATAGCAGTCTGCATGGCAGCGACTATGTTGACGACAGTGAGTGTTTCAACGTTGACATTGAATGCTTGAAACCTTTTGTCAATTACGCGCTTTTCTTGTATGTGTATCTGTATATATGTGTCTTTGGTTGGCTTTGTGTAAGTGAAACGATATATGTAAAACACTTCATCTAGTGGAACAGCCCACAAAACATATGCTCAAGTACACACACAATAGTAGTATATAACTCAGGCTGCATGAAGTTCGATATTCAAAAAAAGAAAAACAAAACAGCTGAAATCAAATTGACGCGCAAATCACAAAAAAAAAAAAAAAAAAAAAAGTGGAACGTATTTTGTATGGCAATGCAAAAATAGATATACATATATACATACTATTTAGATGATATGATTGCCGTGCTGTGTGTGCACACGTCTGTTAGTACTTCCGCTCGAATGCGACTCTATGTCCATGTGTGTGTCTGTCACTACGTCTGTGTGTCTGACGTGCACCCTTGAGTGCCATCAAAAGTCCTTTCGCTTGTACGTACGTTCGCCTGCTGTTCGGTCCAATTAAACTGACGTACGAGTTGTCAAACTCAAAATCATTTTATGCTACAATCGTCGTTTTAATTGGAGCACAAATTTCGCACAAAGCATTTGTCTACCCTTTAACGCAGCGTGTGTTCAGTTCGAGTAGTTATGGTTTATGGTTTGTGTATGTGTGTGTGTGTGTGTGTGTGTGTGCGTGTGTGTGTATTTGTGTGCATGTCAGCTGTTTTATGTGTCCACATGTGCCACACACGTCATCGACATCGTTTTAATTTTTTTCATGCGCAACGTTTTCCTTTTTTCTGTTTTGTCATTTTGCAATTTTGCCATTTTAATTGCATATTTTTAGGTGCTGTTACCATTGCACGTGATTTCATTTATTGATTTGTATTCTACGTTCCAAATCACTAAGAATTCGTTGCATGTCTGGTTTTTAGTTCAAGTGCGGATTAATTGCCCACATCCGTTTTGTTAGAATTGCTATACATACTCGTATGGTGTATGGTGAGGAATAGAAATTTTTCAACGCGTGTATTTCATTGAATTTGAGTTGGTAGTATCTGAAGCGAAATTAATTGCGTCATAATTTTAGAGAGATTAGTAATGATAGCAGATATAAAACACGCCGCCTTTAAAAACAAAAATGAGAAAAACGACAGACTCATTTATTACTAAGCCTAAAAAATTAAGAAACTGGTAAGAATTTACGGCATTAGGCTGACGTCGTGTGCACGCAAGAAGCGATACGATTCTACGACGCTATATCGCGCTGCAACCCACTGGTTGAACTTTCTTATGTGACCGCTCTAATGGTGTCAGAGTACAAGCGAAATGGAAAGCGAGTTCAAGCTATAAAGCGATATCGAATCGATAAAGCAGTTTCGAAACTGTATTGTCACTTGACTTTGCTTTTGCTTTATTGTTCTCGATTCTTAATTGCTTGATTTTGTTGCTGTTTATGCAATATTTCTTTTATAACACGATTTATTAGGACTACATATTGAAAAAAAAAATTTGGGTATATCGGTAGCGGGCAGGATGGCTATATCGTCAGCAAACGTAGTAATCATGGTTTGTATATTGCGAATAACTCCGCACCAACAAGAGTAACTGAGGCGGCAGTAGACCATTGAGTTTATACAAGAGGCCATCATGCCACACTCTATAAAAGGGTTGCCTTACATTCTGATAATCCGTCACCACATTCTTCTTGGCCTGATATCCGTCCAGGATGAAGTTCGTTTTCTGCTATCTGAGGTGTAATCAAACGGCCGAAAGCTGGCCTTCACACCCACAGAAGGGTCGAAAAATACCAAGCTGTCGCCTCCGGAGTCAAATGCAGCAAATGATTTTTCAGTGTGGATAAAATTTTATCAGATACTGCCGCATTGGTGTCTTTGTATGCAATTGAATCTTAAATAAACTGCTCCTTTTGCAATCGAACTTGTGCATCCAAACCACGCTTTAATATAAAGTAAAACCAGAAAAATACCTAGTTTGAATTGCTTTCGAAAATTATAGATTTTTAGTCTGTAAATTGATCTTCCCATAAATCTGGATTATTTGTTCCACCAAGAAATGCGATTGATAGATGATGAAGTTCTTTATAGAAAACTGCATAGATAAGCTTAGATCCTTTGTTGGATGACGCAGTATCGGAACTGATGATCATTTCTATTTACAATATTCCAACCATTTAACGCATCACAAACAGCAATTGCAATATTTTATCTTATGGAAGGTTCTACCAAGGCAGCAGTTGAAACATGGTTGTCCTAATCCGGATATCATTTCATTTTCCATAAACTTGTACCAATGTCTCAGCGCTCGTACTTTCTTTCAATGTTAATTTAATGATCAACATGTTGTAAAAAAACACTCACCGATTTGACGGTAATTTTGTCCCTACTATTTGATGTCTAATACGTTGAACCACGTTGTACAAAAGGATAAATACGCAATTTACATTCCCTGTTCTGCTCATTCCACAAATCTTGTTGCACAAGCATCAGTTGATTCCAGTTAGGAAGCGGTTTCATTTTTCTTTTTCAACAGTTTTGCATTTTGCAATGCATCTACTCAGCGTTGGAAATTATTAATTGACAAAAATGAAGGAAAGTATCAAAACTTGCAGTTGCAACATCTTTCTGACACAAGGTGGAATGCACTCGCAAAATCAACTGCAGCTATACACGCAAATTATAAAGAATTCATTGCTGATCTTGAGGAAATACATCTAAATGAAAACAAAGAAGGAACAAGCAGAAACGAAGCATACGGAATCATCGAGAAAATGATAGAAGTGATGATTGAAATATTCAAATGTCACAGTTGTAGTTACTTCTGGATTCTACTCTAGCAGATTTTGACATTTACATTAACCAAATTGCACGATATACAGAATTGCGAACTCAGGAATAAGAAGAAGTAAAAAATAAATAAACGATGGAAATCTACCGATACACTTTCTCCTTTAGTTTCGGATTCAATCATTTCTTTATATATATGAAGGAAATTTATATTTAATTATGAGGCTCCCAATAGATGGTGATATTCTAAGGCCATCGTTTGTTCAAAGTAAAACTTCGTTATCCAACCACTGAAATCTTTTGTCAAGCATATAAACATCTGATAAAGCCAACTAAAGGTTGAAACTAAAATCGATTAAAATAACTAGAATACGATATCAAAAAATTATAATATCGTAGTTAGGTATACACTTATATACTAACTGTATGACTCAAGTATGAATGCCAACGCTTCTGGTTGTATACACATAGATCATACGCTTCGTACTGTCCATGCAGAAGAATTATTACGAGCATCAAAAATCACTGGGGAGCCATAACAAAAGAAAACTACACTCTACACCTTGAAAAGTGCCAACCATTGTATCTGCAAGGCTGGCAGCCAAGTGACTAGGTAAAAAGTTTTACGACCCCAAGCAGCGAAAACACAAAACTACCGAGCAGGAAAAGAAAGTGGAACACAGGCAAAATTATTCTAGCAAAAAAAAAAAACAAAACGAAACAAAAACTGAAGGTGGAAACAAGTGCAAAAAAGTGTTATAGCCACTTTCACTGCACTACTGAGAGCAGTACGCACGCTGTGCTCATTTGTCACCAGGATCATGTAGTTAAACATGTGACAACGCACCGTGCTACTCAAAAGTATACACCAGCACACATGCACATATAGGTATAGTGGCAAATAGACAGACAGACGGACAGACGGAGAGAAGGACATTCATATGCGAATAAATGCATTTGCGCAAAATGAGGACATGAACTCCGCCGTGGGCTATATTACGTTAAATTTATACATATATATGTGTGTATATACGAAAGTAAAAGTAAAACTTAATGCTGATTACCTCAGTTTGCTCCTTTAAAGTTTTGTGTACAAGGATAAGATTTAGTTGAAAACTTTGAAGCGAAGCAGAAGCTGCATTTTGACTTTAATTAAAATTTGATGTTTTACTTTCCGTTTGCAGATAAGCTAAAATAAACGTTTGTTTAATGTCCTTTTATTAGAGAAAGAAGAATAGACTAACTAAAGGGTGTTTATATTAGAGATGTATAACTTTTAAATGAATTTAAATACTGAGATTATTGGGTGAACAAATTAGTTCGGTGCGGTTTCAAAAGATGGCTCTGGCTGTTGTGAATGTTTCGCCTGAATTATTCAAAAGTTAGAATTGAACTGCACCCAAGAGACCTTGAAAAGCGATTATTCACTTACGAGCAGCTGATTCAAGCACAACAAAGTAAATGTTTTTTACATCGAATTTGTGACTGAGAATGAAAAAATACTACGCTATTCCCGGCCAATCGTTGCCATCGTACTCAACGTCAACACCTTAATGGTTCGAAGGTCATGTCACGTATCTTGTGGAACAAATGATGTGTGAGCCGTGCATTACAAGAAAAACACCCGGAATACGAGGAAAGACAAATTTATTCTTCTGAATGACAACGTTCGGCCTCATGTCGCAAAAGAAGTAAAAAAATATTTGGAAACACTCAAGTTGGATATTTTTCCGCACCCGCCGTATTCTCCGGAGATTACTTCATCTGATTACTGGTTATTCCGACGGATGGAGCATGATTTGATAGGTCAACGGTTCATTTTTCACGGTAAGTTAGATTACGAGTATTTGGGTAATTATGTTAACTCAAATGGCAATAGCGTTGCCATATCTGACCAATTTATGACAGTTGAAACTGAAAGTGGAACCTCCACAGAAAAAAAAACTCCCTGTATTTCCATATCTTGCTCGCTCTTTAGTAACTTAATCGCTGTCTGTTTCATTCATTCATTGAAATAATTTCTCTGCAGAAATATTTAAACAGCCGTCGGCAGTTTGGTTTTTTAGCATACTACGATACCTTTAAAAAATTTCTACTGTTGTCCTTGCAGCTTAGGCCGCAGTCTGCGCTGTACTGCACTGCGCTTTCATGCCACTCGCTCGTTGGCATTTTGTGAACTTAATTAAGGTTAATTAACGCTAGAAAAATATACACAAAAGACAAATTGGCATACATTCAAGCGCATATAACTAACTAACGAAAGGCATAAGGACACGCTCGGCTGCAGCCGAAGCGCTAGTCAAAGCTAAAGAAATTTTTGAACGAAGTCAAAAAATTGAGCGAATGAGTAAAGCATTGAATGAGTGAATGAGTGAATGAAATGAACAGAACAGGAAATGAGTTTTCAAAAGCCGGAAGTCAGTAATTATATACACGACTCCATTTTTGTCCTTTCCTCATTTTAAGCGTGCTACCTGCTTCTTCTTTAATACGCCTATCTTTGTTTAAGTGTGGATCTGTATGTGTGTGTCTGTGCGTGTGTGTATGTCAATACCTGTATGTGGATGTATGCATCTGTGTATATATGCAAAATATTAATTGCGCCTGGGAATCGACATTCAACGATAAATTCTCTATTATTTTTTGTTTTTGGTTTTTTTGTTTATTGCTGCCATAGAAGTCATATGAAATTTTATTATGCTACAAATTGAATTTAAATGTTTTTGACATGAATTTAGTATGAGCATTAAATATTAATTGGTGCTCTCGAGTGTGGCTTATAAGTATGGGTATATCCTGCAATTGGATTTTAATTGTTTCTACGATATCTATTAAAAGTAAATACAAGACATATATATTTATATAATCGTTACATTCTGATCAAGCTATGTAGCTAAAAATGTATATGCCGCATATAAACTCAATTTAAACTGAAGTTGACGAACTGCAATAACTTAGATTAGATTAAATCTCGAGCAGGAGGAGGTATATGTGTCCGTAAAAACCACTTCCTGTCACTCACTTCCTGCCCCTGCCCCGTTATAAACTTTCAGACAAACTAATAATACCATTACCATCAAGGTATACGTGAATTGTATAAAAGCAATTTATTTCTATTGGCAAGCAGAAATGACTCCAACTCGTTTTAACAATTGAAGGTCACTCTCTTTACTTATGAAAAATTCAATTTAGACGGCCCAGATGTATACCGATATTATTTTCAAGATATATGAAAAGCTGCGATGTATTAAGGCCTCCAAAGAGAATAATTACTCTAGAATAATTAATTACTAAGAGAATAATTACTATTACCAACGTTACAAAGGCTACATATCAAATTAATAATATGTTATTTAAATTTTTAACAATAAATATTCTTTATTCAAGAGTAAACATACTTCAATTTTTAAACTCTTCACAGACAGTGTGAATAGTATTGTAATTCTACCACAGAATTTGTAACGCATAAAACGAAGTATTGGAGACCTTATAATGCAAATATATACATATATATATATATATATATATATATATATATATATATATATATATATATATATATATATATATATATATATATATATATATATATATATATATATATATATATATATATATATTTGAATTAGATGCGAATTAGCCATTTCCGTCTGTCTGTGCGTACGCTGTTTGTATGAATCAAAACTTTCCATGATAATAGGCTGAAGATATGCCACAACTAGCATTCCATGCTTGATTTAAAGTGTACCCACTATACAAAATCACTGCCGTCGTTTCGAATTTTATATAAAAAACTTTTTCATTATATATATTATCGAAGCTAACGTTATAATTGGATCTTAAAATCATAATGGCACTCAGTGCTTTTGCGTCCAGCTGATTCATAATAAACATGACGCTCACTTGCGTTGCTGGAACTACGAGAGTAACTTTTGACAATTGGAATAGTACTGGGAAATTTGGTAAATTTTCTAACCAAATATGGTATCAGCTGTTTTTGGTTTTCCTTTGAACATTATGCATAATTAAATATTTTTATTAGAAAGAAGTAAACGTGAGAACCGAAACTATTCCGGTACAGTTCTTAAATTTTATTTTATTTCGGCTTTAAAAAACAAATTTAAATAACTACCTACTAATGAGTGCTACCACCTTTTTAGCTTATGACTTTGAAAATCGGGTCCTTCATAGTACAGAAGTACATTGTGGTTAGGTGATCTAAAGTAATCTCGCTCAAAGCGAGTAGAATTGCTAGAGTTGCCACATTTATGTGGGGAGACTATGGTGGCCAACCGTTCAATTTCCTGTTGAAACCCAAAACATTTCGGATTTATTCCTTAATTAAAACGCTAAGAGGCCCATTTTATATACAAAACTAACATTTTTTCCATAAATTTGACCAAGAAAACGAGTTATATTTTAAGTACCTTAAGAGAAAAATTTAAAAAAGTATTTTAGTTATATGATTTTTACTTTTTATACTATTCATACAGAGTATCTAACTGTTTGTCTGTCTGTCTGTCTGTTACTGTCCGCCCTATGCCCCAATTTTTTAAATATGGGTTTGAAAGTTAGTATGTAGACTTTTTATAACCAAAAGCAAGTGAATTAAATTAATAATATTGATATTGTTTAAAATGTACATTTATATCAGTAAACATTTGAATACGCGGAGACCAACTGTGTAACGTATTCCTTAACATTCTAGACGACCACGGTTCAATCCATGCTCGATACAAAATTTCTTTAAATTTTAATATAATTATTTCTAAAAATTTCAAGCGCAACAAAATTACTCACAACCCATTATAATACCGTTATAAAACCGTTATAAATTGCTTCTTTTTTAAATTAAGTCTCGTATCAATGGAGGTTACGTTTATCCTTTCAACTTGAAGTATATATATTATATACTTTATTATAATTATTTCTTATAATTTCTACAGACATACACATAAGCTCATGGAGTTAAACCAGCTGGAAAAATTATTTGATGAAGTTACAATACCTCAACAATTTGCCATTAAAAATTAATGCTTGCATTAAATCCAAACGAAGCAAAAATTTAATATAAAACTAAATCAGTGGTTTGACTTTAAATGTAAACTTATTACAACAATTTTTTAATAGAATAATTTAAAAAATTTCCGCACTATGCATATGGAAAACCGCACATTTACGCAAACACAAAAAAAAAAGAAAAAAAACCTAGCAGAAAAACCAACAACTTCAGAAATATTCAAAACTTTCAACAACGACGACTGACACTGACACATGCAAATATGTTGCGGTCTTCGGCTGAACTTTTCAACCATTCAACCTTTCATTCATGCATGTATTAATTTATTAAATTTATGTATGTATATACATTGCGCTCAGACACTTGTTTGTTCATACATTCAGGTACATTTTGCGGTTGCTGCTGACATTTTAGTGTAACATAAAATTTACACAAAATGATGTTAATTTCTTTTTAAACAAACTAAAAATGTAATTTATAAAACAAAAAACCAGAAAGCACAGCACTAGATGGCATAGACAGACAGACGGACAGACAGACAAACAGACAGGCGGACAGACAGACGGATAGATATACGGACAGACAGACATGCAGACAGACGAACCGACGAATTGTAACCGCAAAACTATTAGGGTTTATTAAATTTGATAAAATGACTGCATGGCAGCTACACGCGCTTGTGGTTTTGAATTTCATAGCAAATATTTAAACAAATAAAATTAGAAATGTAAAAACACAGAAGCGTATGAAAATAGAAACACTAATTTTGATATTAAACGAAACTAATTTACAAAAATTAGTTATCAAAAATTTTATTTTGTAATAAATCTGAAAGTGTTCACTTTTGCATTACGTATTTATGAAGTGCAAAAACATTAAAACCGCAATTAAAAATTTATTGAACTAAAAAAAAAAAAAAAAAACAGAGATAACGCACGTGTAGCAAAAAGATACAAAATGCGCAAACAGATTTCCTTTTACATCAGCGAAAAATCAAGCTTCGATTGCCTGAAACAGCATGTTACATCATTTTCGGCACCTTCAACACACGTTGAGGTTTTTCATGATTTACAGACAAAAATTAGGCAAAGCAATTTTCCGGCAAAAAGAAAGAAAAAAAAATTGACAATTTGTAGTGAAAAGCCTTAAGCAGTTTCTAATCTTTACAGATACGATTTTGCTGTGCGATATGTTCGTTTTGTAGCATTTGAAGGTCGTCTGATTTGAGCGAATTGAAAGGCTAACTGATGCACATAAAGCATTGGAGCATGCCAACGAAATTGGATTTGGCACGTTACATGACGTAAACATACGCAAAGCACACATTCGCATATAGATAGAACGGCCACATTGAGATACATCTGTATACACAGCCACTCACACGCACACACACACACACACACACACACACACACAAATCGTAGCAAGCAAATCCGCTTCGAGGCTGAGTGCTTCTACAGAATGTTTCAGTGTTATACCTCAATGCCAGCAATGCTTAATAAAACGTATCAACAAACGAATCAAAAAAACGAGCAAAAACTACAAATTCGAAAAAACTGAAGCATTAATGCACTTTACAATCGTTCACAAGAGTATCTGTAAGTATCAAGAGTATCTGTAAGTATGTGCCGAAATTGATTGGTTGGTGTTTTTATATGGAAAACTAACTTTAAAGTGGGTGTGGTGGCATGGAGAATTTTTGACACATAATTTTCAAGAACATAAAAACTTTAAATTTGAAATAAAGCTACTCATAGTATTAATAAAAGATTTATTAAAAAAATGCTTATTAAAATGAAAACAGTTAGCAAACTATTCATCGAAATCATATTTTAATTGAAGTCGAAATTGTGCCAGGACTGGCAAACTGTATGCACATTTAATAAAATACATTTTCGAACATTCATTTTAAGTATTAAATTGATTCGACTGATTTCGATTGAAATCTATTACACCTCAGTTCATAAAACAAGCGAGATGCATCATAGAAACATTTTCGTTACTGTGTTACAAACTTTAAAAGAATGCAAAATACCTTACTTCGCTGGTGAAGCGCATTCAATAAAAAAGAAGGAAAATTGCCCTTGTCGTTAATAGTGTTTGCTGAAAGCTCTGATGATATGCAAATAAAATTCAAGGTAACAACGAGCAAGGCTTAACGATGAAAATGCAGCTTTTTCACTGAATCAATAAGAAAATCGACTACGATGCCAAAAAAATTTGTCATGGAAAATGTTTTTCCATCAATCTACAAACAACCAATGCTTCTACCTCATAAAATGTTTAAATTTTCAATGGAGACTTTAAAATCAAAGCGATAATATTTGCCAAGTGGTTTTATAAACGAGGTATAGCTGCTTTATATACAATATAAAAAAAGTGTGTGTGTGGAATTTGCACACGGAAGAAGTGTAAATTTGACCAAATATTCACACTGTTAAAATCGAATTTTCAAATCACAACGGGTAGAGCATCTAATTCGAGATCATAACCACTTGTTATAAGTTATGAACATTTGAGTGTGCTAATCTCACACTTCCGTTGCTATGTACTCACCACAGTTCTGCGCCATCTATCGTCCTACTCCAACCTACCATACGTTTGTGTGGTCATAAGTTCAAAAAATAAAGAAGCGTTTTCGAGGTATCCTCAAAAATCACGTTTTTTTTTTCATTTGAAATGAATTTCAGCATCTGCTTTCTGTCCGTCTGTCTGCCTTTCATGTTCCAGCTCAATGGTTGTCAAACACAAGCTTAACCAAGCATATCTCGCAACATTTGATAGTTGTCTAATGCAAGGAGGTACCGCTCAGAAAGAGAAAACCTGCTTAAAAACTACAAGCGACATCCGACGCCAGGTTGGGTAGCGCTGCGACTGCATTCGTGACATCTATGCCCAATGATTCTTTTTATTTTTTTTCCGCTGAACACACTTCCTCTTCAAACCGAGAATGTCAATAAAGTGAATTAAAAAAAGTATCAAAACTCTATAAATTCGTACTAGAAGTACAGCAAGTTTCAACATGATAAATTTTACGCATCCGAACGTAGGTTTGTTCCAATTCCATTGTTCCGTCCTAATAAATACCAAACTGAATGTTGATTTTAGTTCAAATTGTGCTTTAAAACACTTCAAAGTAATTTTTTCAGAGGATGTTTTTTTTTAAAAAATGGTAGAAGTCGTTGAGTTTTTGATAAGTAGTAAATTATGTATTTTATAAAACTTGAAGCATTATAAGTATAAGCAATTTTTAGTGTATCTGTTTATCTTCATTCATATTTTTTTTATATCATAACCATTAAAAAAGAAAAAAAAACTTTAAATGTATACAAATGAAATTTTACCTGCTAACAACAAATTACGCTACTTTGCAAGTTAACTACAGCGGAACAGACACACACAAGGGGCGAGAGAGGATGCAGCGTATCCTTGCCTGTGCAACTTAAGTGCGCCATAAGCGACTACAAACAAGTTCGTTGTATCTGTGTATAAGATGTTTGAATGCGGCGTCAACTGATTGTCGACTGTTGACTCAATGACTGAATGACAGAATGACTGCTTGACTGATTGAACGACTAACTGTCTGACTGACTGAGTATCTAACGTAGGTAGATGCTAAAATTGCTGAGAAGTCAACGATGTGTTGAAGTTTTATGCGTTTTAAAATATTTGCAGCACATTTGCAGCAGCAGCAGCAGTCGTAGTTGAATAGACGCTGAATGTCATGATGACGATGTCGACGACGATACCACAAGGACCCAGCACGCAGGATGCTTAACACCTGCAAAACTGTAAAAGGAGTAAGCATAAAATACTAAGTTATGAGTTAAACCTTTACGTACTTGTATGTCGGTATGTATGAGTACACCGAGAAAAAAACCCAATGAATATCATATTGATATCTACTTATATATAAACAGGCAAAGGGACAGTAGTTCATTACCATTTTTTACATGCCTTAAATACAACTTGCTCGCGTGATGTTTTTTTTTTTTTTGTTGGAAAGATAATGAATACCGCCGGAGCACAATCCATTCCACAATCCTTTTTTATATGTTTGAAAATGTTTTTTTTTATGCAAAAAATCGGATTTGATGTCCATTTCATATCAACATTTTTGCGGTGTATATATGCCAAGGCAAAGGCAACTATTGCAGCCGCTCAGGCACGCTCAAATGCTTGAGGCAAACGCAGAAGTTAAGTCAGGATGCAGGACGTTGTGCATGACACATTGCGGAAGTTATGGTTTAAAAACATAAACGAAGAAGCACCCATCATCATTTTAGTTTACTGCCAAGCGTATCAAATATTTTGCTTGGCTCAGCTTAGTATAAAAATAAACTAACTTGTATAGCAAAAAAACATAAAAAAAGAAAAATAATAATTCTAAACGCAAACTCAGACGTACTCACACACCTGTAGATACGAATACGTGTATTATCGTAACATATCCTTGTGAGTGCTTTTATGTCGTCATTACCACATCGTAAAATCCTTAGAAAATAATGCTGCACGTTTTTTCGTATTCAACTAATGATGTATGCAAGCGGTAATCGTCAAGTTCTGTTGGCGTTGGCAGTTTACTTTTTTTGTTCTGCTTAAATTCAGTTTCAAATGTTGAAATTCTTTTATGAAATTTTTAAGATTTATTTATTTAACATGTTCGCAACACGTTCAGTTCGTAAAAACATGCGTCTGCGGTTTTGAACACAAAAATGCGTAATAGAAAATTAGCGTAATTTATTTGTAATATCTTCTATTTTACATTTTACATTTTTTCATTTGCTATTCAGTTAATTTTAAATGTATTTTAAATGTACCCATTGGTTTTACAAATTGAAAACTAATGTCGCTGTTGCATTTTAGATAATTCTGCGGTTGCACATGCCAATTAATGGTTTCGCTTTGTGTTGTTAGGATTTTGTGCAATTTATCAATAAATAATGCTGCAAACATACAATATTTGTATTATTAGGCGCAAACTAATTTTCATTTTTATTGCAGTTTAGTTTTAATTTATAAATGCCTACTTTAATTATTTATAAAACGAGTCAATGTATAAATATCTATAGAGATACAATTATTGATTTCAGAAGCAGCACTCTTTATATAATAAGCGGCTTGATTTGTTGGTTTGGAAAGTTTGTATCAAACGAAGCTCTTCGAGCATGTAATAGATCCTTCAATATGTCAAAATAATTGCATTTAAACTTTTCTAAAGATTTGATTTGGTTATATAGCTCTATGGCCTTTGCGGTTCTCTAATGCTGCTTTTCATGCGCCTCTGTACCTTGTCACAGAGATGCACCATGATTTTTTTGAATATCTTTATTGTATGCTTCACTTCGTTGTATGCTACGAATAATTTGTATGTGTGTGAGAGAGAGAGAGAGAGAGAGAGAGAGAGAGAGAAAGAGACAGGCACAAAAAGTAAATTTTCTTGCCGTAACAGCGCCATAGAGCGCCTTGTAACTTGGAATGTAGACTCTCGTGATCGTTGCTCAGTTTCTAAGTCACTTATTGAAGTGAATTAAGCACTGACTTCATATAAATATTAATTGTAATGTCATGGCTTCCAATGGACTTGGATCGATTGTAAAATATTGGATAATGCTGCAATACTTTTCAGAAATGGGCGTAACACAGCACGCTAATATATTGCAGTAGCTCTGAGCGAGATGAAATATTTGAAGGACATTTTGTTTGTTGACGATGGCACCAAAAAATTTTTGAATTTATTAGCAATAGAAATGAGAAACAAAGCAGTTCTGAATACTTTTAAGTCTTCAAGACTTCAAGTTTGGATAATCCGACTCTGCTATTTCCACTTTAGACAAAGTGAACCCACTATAAGGAGTAGATCCCATACAAACCTGCCCCCACTTTTTTTTTGTAAGAAAATTGTATTTGTTTTTGTTGTGAAACGACACATTCTATGAATCTTTTGTCAGTTTAGAAAATCAAATAAAAAAAGCAAAATGCAAAAAAATCGTTTTATTTATTTATTTATTTTGTTTGAAAGGTTGTGACGAGTAGGAACGAATGTAATTTTTACCTAAAGTATTGCATCTAAGGTAGGTAAAAACCAGATAACGAACTCATCCATCTCCATCCCTCTCTCAGCTGTCTCAATTTGCTTAAAAATAGCAACAAAAAAGTCAAAGTGAGTGACGCCATATGAATAAACAAGAGACGAAAATGTGTTGTTTCGGTTTGGCACCGCTGTGTACAAAAACAATGAAAAAGAGGAATTTGATTTGTCCATTTCTTTATTCACATCTTTCTATACACATTAACGTTAGGCTCGAAACTGTTGTGGACGCACTTGTCAATATCTTGGCGAGCATTTGTAGTGTGTTGCTGGTACATTTTTAATAGACGAATCAAATAAATATTTAAAACAAAAAAGATAACGACCGAAATATAGACCGATACATGCTCACTTATTGCCGCTCTCTTTTTGAGCGGCTCTGATTAATAGAAGGCGAAAACGTTTTCCGTGACACTGCAGTATTATTATCTGTTACTTTAAGACAAAAGATCGATATTGGACCACTGGGAAAGCTAGTTTATTTTAATTTGCCTTTGTAGGGTGGAAGAAATACATCGGGATCGCAGTTAAGAGTTCGTAAAGCCAAAAATAAATTATCTTTAGTAGTTTTATATAAGTCAGATTTTGACTCAATTTCATTCAATTTGACAAAAATTAAATTAGGTAATTTTTCATAAAATTTTACGTTTCTTGAGATATTTGACTTTAAAAACATAAAAATATAAACTAGGAGAGCAAAAACTTCAAAGATGCTGATAATTTCAACATTTTCTGTAAATTTTTTGCTTATCATGCAAATGATACATGCCAGATTTATGCAAGGTTGGTAAATAATTATATTGTGGAACATATGTAATTCAATGCATATCTTCTATATAATCAAAATTTTTCCAGATAATGCAACCAGTAAACATCGAGTACGCAGAATGTTCGCCGGCAAGGAAGTGGAGATTGAAGATGCGCCATTCATGGCCGCTTTTGGTGCCTCAATCGAAAACAAAACAATAATCTCGTGTTTGGGCGTGATTATTGCAGATAATAAACTGCTTCGATACAAAAGTTGCACGTAAGCGGCTGACATCAAAATGTGTTCCTATTAAAATTAATTTCAAGTTTTGCACTAGTGCCTTAAGTGTTTTTACGGGAACTTCTGATTTAACTAAAAAGGACGAACGAATTGAGTTAATGATTATCGAAGAAATTAAAAACTGTCCCGCTGATAGAACCGTAATAAACGCAATATCATTAGTGAAAATATCGCGCAAAATAAAACCGACTGATAGATCAAGACCCATTGCAATTGAAGAATCCGATATTGAAGAAGGCTCAAAATGTCACGTTTTTGGTTGGGGTCCAATAAGCAAGGTATGCATTTGGAAATCTCTTGAAGAGCACTTTGTACTTGATAATAATTTTTACATAGCGTAAAGAAATACGTGCTGATATACTGAGAAAATCGGAAACACTCATTGTGGAGCAAAATAAATGTAAACACTGGCTGGGATCGAGATCTAATGACTATACATATTGCACCCAAGGCGGTTCGCCGTGTCAATCGGAACTCGGTGCTCCACTGGTTTGCAATAAAAAATTAGCTGGAATCGCTGTGACTGCGGCTTGTAACGATGCAGAGAGTTACACAGTGTTTCTTAAAGTTAACAAATTCATGGAATTCATTAAGGAAGAAAAGTCAATTTGTGCAAAAGCAGATGGTAAAAGAATAGAATCGTTTGAGTGCGTACACTTAAAACTTTTATTAGCTTTATTGCTGCGCTATATACTTGGAGGAATTGCTGTCATTTAAATTGTCTTTTTAATTTCTAAAATAAAAATAAAAAAATAATTTGATTTTTAATTTTGGTAACACAAAATTATTGAACGATAATCAGGCTGCTTTGGCTACACAAATCTTGCGATTATGTACTAAACCAATCGTTTGGCATATGCCTCAAATTGTTTCCACGCCTCTTCTCAATTGGGTCTTAAAACAAAAATTGCAATCGATCTAAACAAGCTCCACACAAGTTGTAAGATGTGGTGAAATTAGATGGTTACAAGAAACTAGCAAGCAGAACGAACAGACACGGACAAATGAGCTGAATAAATGTTGCAGTCTTTTGATACTCTTCTCATTCAATATTGCTTGTCTAGTCCGTCTCTCTCTCTCTCTCTCTCTCTCTCTCTCTCTCTCTCTCTATCGTATAAAAGAACAATACAAGGGGAGTTGCAACGCCAACAGGTATGCTAGGTGTTTAGTTCTACTTGCAACAGGAAAGCTTGCATTGTAGATCTGGTGTTCAGCGGAATTGGCACAACCTGCAAGATGTAGCCAGCGGCGCAGATTTGAAGAGAAATAGGCGCAGCCAAATACGTAAGAAGTATTGACTTCAGATGCAATAGACTGAGGCTTATTGCAAGAGTGGCGTAAGAGCCGTGTTTTCCAACATAAGAATTGGGTACTGCCGGACTACTGGGAGTTATGGGCAGCGGTGCAGAGTACCTGTAAAGTGCTTGTTTATAAAAGCAGAGCACTGCTTATTGCTGTTGAGCTACAATCTGCGAATAGAGAGAAGAGCACGAGTTGGCTCAATAAAACGCAAATATTTTTCGCTTACCAAATATGTATATGTATGTACAATATTTATTGGAACAGTATGTGTGCTCAGGGTGGTGGCTACAGCAAGAACGAAAATTAGAAGTGGGAAAAGGAGGAAAGGTTGACAAAATTGAGAAACAGTTAACTATTTGACAGATTTTATATATCGATACATTTAGAGATGTGATTATAATTAACTAGTTAATTTTATTTAGTTTAGTTAACGTATCTGGCGTTAACACTAGGGATTGTACTTTGTCTGTTCGTCATTATGTGGAAATGGCCGCATATCTCAATGCGGGGGCCAGCTAGTAATTTTAGAAAATTCTAATGGCGTTCGACTCAAACATGCCATCAAGTCTTTCAATCCACATTTTATAATACGCTCTCACCACGGCTATGAAGTGGTATCGTCAAATCATCTCGAAGGAACAGTGCGCGGAGAATCGGCTGTACAAGTCACAGCCATTTAACTGCAAACAGTCACTGGTAATCTTAAAATTGCCACTGCTTACTTACCGCCACGACATCGCAAGATCCCAAGACATGTTTCAGTTCTTATATAATACAACGATTTAATGCAAAAACACCAATGGCGGGGCTGAAGAACTGATAATACTAAAGGACGTGAATTGCTGAAGAAGAATAAAAATCTTCGATCTGCAAGACCTTTGCTCAGACCACTCTGCTTTGGTCATTCACAGCAACGTTCCTGTTAACTTAGTTCCCATTAGACGAAGTTTTATCAGTAAGCATACCGACTTGGCGTTACTGTACTGCTGGTTACACATTGAGCTCAACACTGATCAGTTTGTTTATGATACAATTTAAAGGCTTAACAGAAAAGTATATATCGTTAAACCTCTGAGAAAACAAATAAGTTTCAAACATATCAAAATTATTCGTTATATTCAAATGATGAGATCAGAGAGTTGATCGTCGAAATAAAAAAATTACGGCAAATCTGGAATATATAATAATGCTTTAATAGAGCTGCAAAGAAACTAAAATCTAGGCTCATAGATGCTAAAATGATGCTTTTAAAGATTTTATTGAAAATGTTGAGAGAAACCCAAATCTTTCGCAGCAATTTACTCCTTTCTCTCTTTGCAGTAATGTTGAAGATGAAGTTGTGAATTGTGCGCTTAATACATCTTGTTGGCTCAACCCTTCTGTCACTGGACAGCTAGATACATGAATAGAATCCGCTGTATCTGTCCCTTCGCAAAATGTTCAAAATGTTTTATTTTTAAGAATCCAACGTTATTTATGTTGTAAAAAAGTAATTTGACTATAGTTCTTCTCGGACTGATTGCGGTTACGGCTGCACGTTGTTGCTTGACAGTAAATATATCAGTTGAGTGAAGTGCTTTCAGTATATACGGATACTTTTAAGTACTAAAAGTATGAGCATTGTCGACTTCACTTGGTATATTTTTGGCCATGTTAGTTCATGAGTATTTGCAAATCCTGATTTATTAAAAAAAAAAAAAAAATCAAGAAGAAAGCTAAAAATAACTTTTTCCATGCTCACGGAAATAAACTCAGTTAAGTGAGCCAAGCCATTAGGCGCCATTTGCGAATATAAAAACAAATAGTAAAATATTCATAAACACACACACACACACACACACACACACACATCCAAACACACTAATATGTGCATATATGTATACATAAAAGCGCTGAAAAGTATGCTATTATTCTTTGACAAACAATGGCGAATTCTTGAGTTTTTTTTCGTACTGTGAAAAAAAAAAAGATACAAAAAAGTGAAAAAAGGAAGAAATGAGAAAGCCACAAAACAACGTGAGAAGGTATGCAATATAAAGGATACATTAATTTGATGGAATGCAAGTAAAGAAGCGAAAAAGGAAGAAAAGCTACGGCGAATTGAATACAGGAAATGAAAACTGTGCGCGAAAAAGAAAGATACATGCAGGCAAACATTTCTTTGGTAAGTTGAGTTAAACAATATGCATAAAGATACTAAATTTTTCATATTTTTAATGTTGATTAGTTTTAAATTGTTCAACATTTTTTCAATTCAATTTAAAACACTTTTAAATATTTTACGCCTTCGTATAAAAACAAGTTTTTCATAGCTGTCTTTAATAAATTATGCTGGAAAAAGCAGCTATATATTAGGGATTTGTGAATACATCGATGATTAATCTTTGGGATATATCGATATATGGATCGCCAGCGAAAATAAATCGGTTCTCTTAGTTAAATCGCATTTAATATATCGAAATATGTTTTACATTCCCTACCAGAACCACGAACTCACTTTAAATCTACATATACTTGGTACATAATAAAGTACATAATACACATTTACCGAACTTATGTTAGTACTCGCGTATAGTAAGATCAAGAGGAAAAGAAGTGTACTCTCAGTATGATACATAAGGATAAACTGGTAAGCCGCAGCATTTGCTTAAACGGTCACAAACGAAACTATCACAACAACAACAATAACAACACAAACTGAAGGATACAGGAAGCAGCTATGGAATATTTTCAATGGCTTCTTATAGAAAGTAACTCAAAAGCAGTAGGATATACGAAAAAGAAAAAACTTAAATCATAAGTAGGCAGATAGAGAAGTGCAAGATGCATTCTAAAAGTGCAGGATATGCTTTATGTGATGGAGAATATATCCGGTTTATTATGACAAAAGTAAAGGACTTCCCATTGCTGCATATTCTGAGGCACACACAAAATCACTGCCAAAATATAAAAGCAAACATATTCCGAATCAGCTGCACTCAAATTTATAAAGAAAAGTTTTTATGCACTTTTTTCTTCTATTTCTTTTTTTGTTTCTGGCAAAGACGAAACACAGCAGCGAGTCAGTTATGGGCAAAACCAGGCAGGCGTCTGCCGCTTTGGGGAAAACCAAAACGTAAGACGCTACATAATTCATGCTAAAGGCAAAATAAACTTGCATCATTATTTATTAAAGCCAAGTAAAGTCGGTTTCATTTGGCAGAGAGTGCAACACTGTACTACACGCTCTTCAGCTAGGTTTAGCTGTCATTATGCGCCAGGACTGTAATTGAAAAGGAGACGCGCTGGAAAAGTATGCAATGCACTACCGAAAACTGAGTGACCCAAATTGCAAACTGTGTTGCCAGACAACGATGCGAACGATGACGACGACCAGTCCGTGTTTGTGCTGACCTGACTGACTGCTGCGCGTGTCCTCAAAATCCTTTTCTTTATACCATACACACATATTGTAATATGGTTTTATCAGCTGGTCAGAAAGTTTGTAACGCATTAAAAGGAGACATTGTAGATCTCATAATGTATAAATATTTTTGATCAGCTCGACGAGATTTAGTCGATTTAGACATGTTTGTCTCTTTGGCAATCTGTCTGTCCGTGTGTCTGTCTGTATGTCTGTTTCATATTTGACTGAACACCGATATAGAGGCTTATTTTGGTCCTAATCAGATGGAGTATACATATCAATGTGCCACGCCTATTTTTAGGGATGGCCCATATACAAACCCACTATCCAGTTTTTGGTTTTGTTATAAAAAACTTATTTATTACAGTTGATATTGACTTGAAATTTATATACACTACTCTTAAGAAGGGATTATCCACATATATATCAGTAGGTGATACCCCGCCTACTGTTAGGGGTAGTCTCTATACAAACCTAGCACCCACTTTTAAGTTTTTGTAAGTAAAATAAAAAAAAAAATTTAATCAATGTCAACTTGAAATTGGTTATGGTGGTTTCTTATGCACACTAATGGGTGTGTCCCACCCAGTTTGAGGAGTAGCTCCCAACAAATTCACCATTCACGTTTAGGTTCTTAGGTTTAATAAACATTTTGTTTCTCTTTATAGCTGCTAAGTATACAATTTGAAACTTCGTGTGAATGGTATTAAAGCTTCGATTCCACCGAAGTTAACGTTTTTTCTTGTTTTATTTTTATTTTGTAGAACTCAAATGTTGCCAGCCGCCAGGCGCTGTCGCCTCACTGTTCCATACAAACATTAACTGAGTGAATGATGCAGTTGCCTGAAGTCGAGTTAAGTGTTTTATATTTTCGTTTACCAAATAAAAGTTGCATCCTTCGTTGAGAATTTTTTTCATAGATTTTATGTTGCACAGTGCACCTGACTTTTACGTATCCTATATACGCTCACAGTCATAAATATGCATGAAATACACACACACATACGCACACACACCGTTTACATTTCTATTAGAGTTTTTAAAAACACTTTTAAAGCTGAGATTCAAAATTTTGATTGGTAAATTGCACAGATTGAGCTTGAGTGATATTAATGTCAGAGGAAAAAGTTAAAACTTTTGTAGTGTTTCAATAAACTTGTATTAAAATTTTCATGTATCACTTCATTTGTGGGAGTGTTTTGTCTGTGAAAAGTTGTATGTAATGTGTAACTATTTCTGCAAAAGAATTTTAAATGGGAACAAATTCGATATCTATTTTGGTGGAGTCTAGTTAAGTTAAATTAGGCTAGGGTAGATAAGGTTAGATAAATTTAAGCCTACCGGGTTAAGGTGGTGTCATATTACTATTCCTAAGTTTTTTGTATATAAAATTAACTGAAATATTTAACGAACTGTAAATGGTTCGCATATTGGTCATCGATCTAAAATCTATGTAGTAATGTGCTCAGCAGTTAGACAAATTTTCCACTAATTAAAGTGGAAGACAATCTCGTACGGTTATTGATGTTCAACTCCTCTACTACTTAACTAAAGGTACAATCGGTAGAGCTGCAAAACTATCGATAGTGGCACCTATCGACAAACTTGAGTTCATAAAGAAATATATTGTTAATTAAACTAATCGAATCGAGTCGCGTTACAATAAAGCAAGAAAACTGACATAAATCTTTTAGCCATTTCGGAGATTTTCTTTTATTCAGAACTTATAATAAGAATTCGTTATATGGTAAAATAAATCATCATTTGTTGTCCTACATTTGCTGTATGTATGCTTTAAATAAAATAGTACAAAATTATATCATTTTGATTTCTCTTTTTTTATTCTACTTCCTTAGTAATGTGCAAAGAAGTCCCACTGTGATTTTGGGGCTGAGTTTTTAAAATCACATTGATTGTAATTGTATATTCTAAAGAGCTGTAATGGAAACACGGTCGTGATTTCTCGGTTGTCAATGTTCACTACTTTGTTGACTGATTTTCTCCGTTGCGCACTTGTGAAAGAGCATTCACAGTTTTAATGAACAATCTGTTTCAAGTTTCCAAAGCGCTGTGATTGCAATACAGTTGTCATTGTTCCGTTGTCAATTGAGAACTCTTGATGTTTTGAATGCAAAGTAAGAATACAAATTTTTCCTTCTTCGATCCCGAAGTATATTTCATTTTTTTCATTCATTTCAAGTTTTTCTTTAAGAGAAATGTATTTGTTTATTTTAGTTAAATTGTTTTATTTAATTTCAATATTCTTATATGTTTGCAAAAGAAATCAAATCCAAACAAGTTATGAATCACAGTTTGCAAATCACAGTTTGTAAATCACAGTTTGCAAATCACAGTTAAGAATTACAGTCACACTCACTGGGATTGGAATATCAATACTATCGCATGTCCTACTAATATATAAATTCTCCTACTAATATATGAATGCTTATGTAGCTGCTCGAAACGCCCTGTTAACATAAAAACTTCGCAGAATTATTGCTTCTGACTAAGATAAGAAAATGATCTCTTTAGTTATTTTTTTTCTGATTTGATCATTTTACAACTTGATTTTGATGTGAAAAATTTATATTAGGAATACATGCTAGAAATATTTTATTACTTTAGCGTACCTCACAACGCCATTTTGCATAGAACAATGTAAAAATAGCGATGTGGAATCGATTCAGAAAACTATTGATAGTGTAGATAGTGGCATTGAATGTTTTCGAGCTCTACTGGACGAGCAGTTTGACTGTCAGAGTAAGGATATACGGTCGACTCCTGAGTATTAAAAATGTTTACAACATATATAGCAATTCAATTTCGAAAAGTTCGTGTAAATGCTAACTGCATTCTATATATTGTGTGCAGGGCTACCGTTTTTTCGAACCTCGCCTCAAGACTTTCTGCTATCACGTCTGCTTTCAATGGCTGTCAAACACAAACTTAATGATGCAGATTGCTCAAAATTTTACCGTAGTCTAATGAGGTAGTATCATGCAGTTTAGTTCTATTAAGTATCAGTCAATTACTCATAGTTAATCTTAAGTTAAAAAGTGAGGTTGTAAGTTTTAATATTCTTGAGCCACCAGAAGATGAATAATGCTACATTAGCCATCTCTTATTATAACACTGGTATATCGTCTTGCTTTTATATACAATAAATGTACCAACAGTAGTTACAAAATAAAATTCAAGTTGCTGTATTATGCAAAGCGGCACTGATGTTAATTCAGGAAATAGATGCAAATTTTTTTATGTTTCGCAGTACTTCTCTAAAGCTAATGGAAGTTTCGTTTCGCTGTTTTCATTTCATACTAATACATATTCCGCATAGTTTCGCAATATTGGTTGTGAAGAGTACAAGCTCTGTTTTGGTAGGGTTTGCGCATAGATCACATAAGTATTGTACATTATAGTACATCTGTAGTTTCTATAAGGCAATTTAAATTTGACCACAACAAGACCGATGGAGATTACCAATATATGTCATCAGCACACAGAAAGAAAACTTTAATTGCAAAGCAAATTGTTATTCCAACCATAAAAAATAAAGTTTAACAACATCACCAACATTATTCAATAAGCAGCATATCAATTTCAATGTGCGCTACAGATACGTAAAATAAAATTTTTTCGATTTTAAGTTGTGTCACATGAAAATGTGAGGATTTGGGCGAACTCCACAGAAAGAGTGCTGCTGTTTACAGCTTAATATTAATTTCATTTATGAAAGAAGCAATTAAATTAGTTTACCAATAATGTATATAGTGAAAAAGTAAACAACAACTAAAGAGTTGTTGGCCAAACAAAATGCATTGTTTAGCAAACGAAGTGTGTGCGGAAACAGTGCAAATAAAATTGAAAGTATTCCAATTTTAACATTTCTTAAAATGGCAATAATTTGCTAATGATATTTCTTTTTGTTCTTAGTCTATCAATAGCAACAACGAACTATGACAGCTTCTGCTATCTTATTGGAGTACAGTTATACTTCGAAAGTGAGTGAGTGAACAACAAAAATTGGCAAGTGACAACTAATTTAAAAAAACCGTACAGTATCGAAAAAAAATTAAAAATAAAACACTTACAAAACAAAACTACATTTCACTGAAAATGATCACTATCACCGAAGAAGATCGAAATATATTGGATTAAAAAAATAGGAAAATAAAAAAACAATTGTTTTTTTCTATTGGACCTCGCGCCAAGATGAATAATGGCTGTCAATATTCTGTGCTTATGGGTTCATGATGATTTGGTTGAATTTTATGTTTTATGTTTTTTTTTTTTTTATTTCTATTACAGTCGGAAATATTCAAAAGCGTTGTTAGCCAACAATGTAAATAGTGAACAGAGATACAACAACCAAGGTGTTGTTGGCCAATATAAATAGTGATCGCTTTCGTGATGAAATTGTTAAAGAATTGTTATGTATATGGATAGATTGTTTCTTTAAAGTAGAAAACTACAATATATATATTTAATGCGAGTATAAAAGTACGTTTTCCAGTGTAAGACTGAAACCATTATATGCCTTCTTTTTATGTAAACCAAAAAAATATTGCATCGCAGTTTAGATTAGTTTAAATAGCTTATATTTACGAAAAATGTAAACTATTCTATAGCTCTAATCAACAGTAGTTAGATACTTATAGAAAATTGACTGCAATATATTCATGGCAATTGGCTTACTAATGGCATTCCATGCTCAACTACTAAACAACTACGAGATAGAATGCTCTGCGCATTTGGATACAAGAACTAAAAACCAACATCGAGGTACTATTTGGAATATATAGTTTGGCTATCAAGCTAATATGTCCCAATGGTTTGTCGCTGGCGCATACCAAAGCGCAGCACTTTGACTGTCATTTGCATTTAAAATGTGTGATTTCGTTGCGCCAAAGAAGCAGCATAAAAATTCATCTGACAACGAAATTTTACGCTTATATACATACGTATGTATCTAGTAGTAGAGCACATTTCCTGTCTATCTGCTGAATCTTTTTAATTTTTTTTCATTTATAAAAGCTAACTGGAACAGCGCAATGGCAACTGACGCCGATAGTTGTGACATCAACTAAAAATTACCAAAGCTAGTCGACGTAAAGGAGCAGCGACAAACGAGACACCATATATGCAAATTATGCGCGGATCTCTGTCATGAATTGTCAGCCATTTTCCAAGTGAAATGCTTTGGCGTGCGCTCTTTTCCTGTATGATGTTTTCGCTCAATAGCGTCGCCTGATGTCGTAGCTAAAATGGCCTGATGCTGTTGTTGTTGTTGTCGACGACATTGCATCCTCGAATGTGGCTGACAGGCACTAGTCAATGCGATAGTTAGATAGACAGACGGACAGACTGAGAGTCGATGTAGCCTCTGGTTATGTATTGAGTTGGCGGCTCTGTGGCAAATAGCACATAGCATCATGTAGTCTGGTTTCTATTCGCAAAACCATTGCCGAAACTAGACCGCAAATGCAGCGCGACACTGTGGATTGTATATCTACAGGGTGCTTTTAGAGGTTCAATTTTTCGACAGGGATTAAGTGTCACAAATTGTTAAGATCTATCGTCATTTGTCCACAGTTCATTTTATTATGAATAGAGTAACGCCGGAAGAATAAAATTTATTTCGTAATTCGTTCTTCAGTTCGGGAATGTTACCGTGCGTTATATGCATTTTACGGTCCAAATATTCGTCCATTAGAGCGATTAATTTGATTAATCATGGGTCGTTTTCGCACTACGTATAGCCTAATTGATAATTCGCATTCGTAAAGACGTTGTACAGTGCACACAGAAGAAACAATTACTGCTGTAGAGCGTAGTATTGGAGGACCCGAATGAGTCAATCCACCATGGCGCGCATTAATTGTAGCTGTGTGGATCAACTTTATGGAAAATTTTACATAAAAGTCTCGGCCTGCGACCTAATAAGATCGAGCTGGTGCAAGAATTTAAGCCAACAGACAATGGTTTAAGCCGTACGTTCGTTCAATGAGCTAAAATTCAATTAGAAGTCAGTGATGAGGCTAATTTCTGCCTCAAAGGGCACAAGCAAAATTACCGCCTTTTGAGCAAAGATAATCTTGGTGAGCTTCTCGAGGCACCGTTACATCTATTATTTCGTGCCCCAATTGAATGGAATGTTTATTGGAGACATATTTTTTTAACAGGAAGGACCCATTTGCCATAAGGCGCGTTAAGCAATCAACTTACTGAAGGAAACGCGTTACTTCTCCAAATTAACCAGTCAAGTGGTAATCGGTATAGTGCTATTGAACACCATTGAAAATTGGCATTGGGTACTATGCGAAGAAACTAGCAACTTTGAACGACTTGGACATTGTGCAAACCATTGCAGAGAAAAAGTGGTCGGAAATTGGAATTCCAGAAGGTGCCACATCCAAGCCAACCATGCCCACATGCCTGAGATGATATTTAAATACTAAACGCATAAAATAATGTTTTTAATAAAACCAATTTTCAGTTTGAAATTATGTAATCTCCGTATTTTAGCCAAATTCAAAGTTCTACATCTCTCAAAAAACACCCTGTATATATACGTAAGTACGTAGCTGCATAGAGTTTCATACATCGAATGCTCATACGCCACGTATGTCAGTCTATGTTCATTCTAGCGTTGCTGACGTCGCAGTTACCGCTGGAGCTGGTGCTGATGCTTCTGCTGCGCCGCTGCGCCGTTGCTGCTGCTGCAATTGCGTTCGACATGAATATATCTGCGCTTCTAATAATGCTTTGAAATTGGTTGGAATTGCTAATTTTATCTTGCATGCATGTGAAATTCGTTTCCATTTTTAGGTTGATTTTTTTTTGTTTTTTTTTTTTTTTTTTTGTATCTTTTCTGGCTCGTAACTTGCCAGTTGCCACAGTGCGACCTTTACTCTTTTCATTTGGCTCGCTTCGCCCTCACTAACGATTTTGGTTTGCTGCATTTTCTTGTGGCTTTACGGCTTGAATTAGTTTAGAGCCGTAGTCTGAAAATTTAGTTCAACTGCGATAACGTTTGCATTCATTTTCTTTCCATATTTCCAACATCATTTTGATATGAACAGTTTTTAAATTATTTCTGAAAATAAGCCTCTTCTGACTCTATAAGTAAAATACACCTAAACACAGTCTTCTTTATGTTGTTCGAATCATACACTGAAACCAAACAAGGATTTTCATTTTTGAATTGAATCAATATGGATATCAATATGAATAGCAAAAATATGGTAAGTACGGATTTTCTTAAGAACTAAAATTCTTCAAGCTCTACTGACCTTGATTTTAAGAAGAAATAGAATTGTTTTGAGTACTATTTTTTTCTTTACCCTACCGAACACAACATGTATAAAACATCTTGTTTAGATGCGGAAATATGAATTTTTAAAGATTACAGTAAATTACAAAAAATATGAAATTCGTACTTTTGATGTTTTGCCACAACAACAAGAAGACGAATTTCACAAAATATTATAGACCTCTTAGAAACCTTTCAAAATATAAGAATTTTGTCCAAAAAATCCAAATCTAAAAATAAAAAAAAGTGGTCAGATTGATGTGACACGAGTTAGTAGTCCGGAATATCGAAGCCTCAAGCTACAATGCACGGTATTGAGAGTTTGAAAGTTTTGGGATGGCAGAGAAAGTTTCTTCAATATATGTGAGTGTACAGAGTTTTCGATGGAGAAATTAGTTGACTGTCTTATTCTCAATGTGGAACAACACGCTTGCTGTTTGGCAATCAGATCAGATTGAAGGAAGTTTAGAAACACGTTAAGTGCTTCTATTGGTGTGGTGTGCAGTACGCCATTGATGGATATTTTAGAGCGGTCATCAGAGTGATGACCGAGCACTTTCGATTCCAAATGCTTTCTTTCGAATCTATAGGGCTACATTAGATTCTCAAGAGAATCTAATTTTTATTTTTTCGGTCCAAGAAGCGTGCGTATTCGTTATTGTTTATATCGAAATTTGTACAGTTCGGTGTTGCTCTCCCGTCTTTTACTAATCAACCCTGTACTTAATGTATTACTCAGTCATATACATCTGTTGTAGTTAGGCAACGTTACTCATGCACACTATTGCATATGCAAAATTTGGTAGCACCCATTCCAATATCAACTTTATCATCATAAAAATAATAATCTTCGCACAGCAAGAGCAAACTAATAAATATTCATTTTTAATAATATGCATCATAAAAAGCTAAATTAAAAATATTTTATTGTTTCGTTTAATGGCGGAAAAATAGCCAACGTTTCGGTTTCGCATTCGGTTAACATTTCTAAATGTTTTTGGTGGTCTTTCATGGTTTGGAAACAAATACGTTGAAAATGTTTATGCGGCACATAAAATGTTCATAATAACGAAATCCAATGAATATAAATAACGACAAAACAATCCGTACAGTAACAATAACAATAATGGCAAAATCCTGTCATAGACTAAGAGTCAGCGTTGTATACGGACACGAATACTCGTACATATTACTATGGAGGTCCTTGCCGAATGTATCTGTATCTATATATGTATATACGTATACATGTTTCAATGTGGGCGTCTCTGCCTTTTTGTCCACAACAATTTAATCGAAATAATGGAAATGTCTTTTTTATTGAAGATTTTCATTTGGATTTTCCACTTCAATTGTTCCTCAATGCTGCTTCAATGTTGACAATGTCTATGTGGAGTAGACAATTGACACCACCGATCTGATGATGTCTCCGGTTGTCTACATTGGCCTGGCATTTGGTCTGTTGATGAGAATTTCTTGTTGTATAACGTACTTTTGTTATTGTTCTGCTGCTGATTTCCATTAGTTGTTTGTTAGTCTAGTAGTCAAAACTCGGTCAAAAATAAAAAATAAAATTGCGCTTCTATTTGTAGGTGCTTTTTAGCTTTAGTTTGGTTGTTTATTCAAGTATTCATTTCAATTGTTTTTATCCTGCGACATCATTTGACAGACACTTTTTTTGAGTCAAATGTATGAATTTAGTTCAGCGTGTTAACTGTTTCTAGTTGCAAAGTATATTTTTTTTGTGTATAATGGATGTCAATGTAGCTTGTGATTTGAGATTGAAAAGATAAAGATTGGATAGTGGTACGCCCTACTTTATTTTAATTCTCATTTACCTAAATTGACAGTTTTAGTTGACTTACTTTTTCTAAAATTTGTGAAGGGTCACAAAAAACTGACAAGCAATTGTTTTTTTTTTAAAGCTTATGCTTATGAAGAAAATGATGGAGAGAAGGGAACGCGAATTGCACTTTGAAAAATTCCAAAAAATACGCATCTATTTTAAGAACATCCGAAGCTGAACAAGAACGCGAAGCATGTCTTATGCAGCTTCGTGACATGAACGCTGCCAATTGACAGACAAATTGGGTGGTATTGATCCTTTAATACTTTACTAAGATAAACATGCAATAAAATAAAAACGAAGTTGAATGTTGTCTATGGGCACACTTCATCACTTGTGACAACCGTGAGATATTAGTTCAACAATTTCAAACGTGATTTTTGATAAGATGTGGTTAAATAGGAAATCGTTAAAAAAGTAAATGACATGATAAGCGATGCTTACTGAGCTAAAGTGTGGGAAGTAGCAGATATTAGATACCAAGCGTAAGTCAAAACATTGGATTGATTCGCTGTTCTATCCTCCTGAAAGCTAATGAGCATAATTTTTTGGAATTCGAAACGAATAATCATTATGTGCTTTTACAAGAAAACAAAAAAACGATAACGATGAGCAATTGAAGGAGATACGTCTTATTTGTTTTATGAATTGCACCGACCTGGCTCCCTGTAACTAAATTCTACTCTCCAACCTGCAAACATGGCACTTAGGAAAAAAATTAAGTCAAACAAAGAGTTTATCGCCAAAACAGAAGCATACTTTGAAGATTTTGACAAATCGTATATTTTAGAGGTATTCAAGAAGTGGGAGAAAATTTGGGATTACGTTGAAAAATGAAATATAAAAAAATCGGAAAAAGTTGCACGTTCATCCTAACACGTGTACTTATTGATCAACCCACGTAATATTGTAAATTGACACTGAAAATTTATTGAAATACCCAAATTTCCATACAGTACGTGCAGAGTATAAAATTGTGGAGCATGGAGCATTTGTTTATTACTAATTTGTGACACTTGCAAGCAGCAGTTTCATACAATTAAAAAAATCTCGACAATACAAAATTTTGAAAAATAGATCAAGAAAGCTTATATGGCATCTATAACCTATGGTATATCGATTGAAACTAATACAACAGCAGTCCAAGATTTCGTGGTGAATCAGTTTGGTTGAACAGACGAACCCTTTCTCACCATTGCCAAGATGAAGCAAAAGATTTAACATTTCACCATGATTGAATTTCAACTCACTCATTTTGTAACGAAAAATCATTGCTTTAAGTTGCTTTGTCATGGAATTTTCGGAAAAAAACTTTATACACTCCATTTGCACTGAATTGGGTACGATTCAGTTGCTTCCATGGACACTTGGCAGAAATTATATTCGGTTTAGCACATTTTTCTTAATGCAAATTCGATTTACTATAATAATATATATTGATCAAAAGTCCATTAAGAAATACAGAGGTAATTATGTGTTCTTCATTAAATATAGTACTAAGCTATATAACACACAAATTCCGTACATTAATTCATAAGATCGCTTTACGTTTAGCTATCGTAACAAATCAATATGCATAAACTTTTATACTTTATATGCAGAAACCTATCAGTTTACTTGTATCTACATAGTACATACTCGTGTGATTGGCATAAATTACTGAAGCCATACCTGCTCGTAAATGCAACTGCTTTCAATTTGTGTTACCACAATTTTCCATAAAATATTTAAGCTGCCTGCCAGCAGTGACTTCTTCATCCACACCCACAGTCTGGCAGTCTGACACTTTGCTGCAATGAAGATCTCCAAGCACGTGGTTTCACTTTAATAGAATTTTCACCGGATTCAGTCGCACACTTACTGCTGTAAGTAGCTATTAGTATACATTTTAAAAATAGACTTGAAGAGGAGCACCAGAAACAGCTGCAAATAAAAAAAAAAAAAAAAAAAAATCCAAAAAGAAGAAGCTAAAAAGCAAACATGGAAACATAATTCATGAGACGAATGCTGAGAGCAGTTTTGTGAATGTTGAATTGTAAATTACCGAGGGGGCAAATGAACAAAAACAAAATGCAAACGAAATGAAAAGAAATAATGCCAGAAAAAAAAAGATGAGAAAAAAGTATCTAAAAGAAAGGAAGCGCGAACAAAAAAATAAAAAGAACAGCAGCAACTTTTAAGTAGCAAATATCAACAACAAAATGCGCTGCTGTAGGGTGGGCTGAAATGTTTTCAATAGAGGAGATATGCACCATGCAGCAATAATCAATTTTCATTGCAATCAAAATGGGCAAAGCTCAACAAAGGAAGCCACATTTGAAGTAAAATGGTAACTGTTCTTTAATAACTTGAAACACAGCATTTAAATAAGTAGAAACATCTAGCATAAATCTAGGGTCGACTAGAAAAAGAAGAAAACAGTTCAATAAATACGAATCGCCATCATTGTCCTTAACTTCTAGTGGATCATAGAGGTTTAGTAATATTTCGGATTTGTGCTTTATTCAAGTTGTGCCAGTGCAAAGTTCTTTCAAGTATATCAAATGTTAGTAATATATTTACATATTTATCGTTCCTCGACATAAAACACATGAAATTTCTTACTTTCGATGTAATACAACAATAATACATATTTTCTTAAAATATATAACGATTTGGTACAGCTCTAAGAGACCTTTCAAAATATGTGAACTTTGTCCATATTTGGCCGGATTTCTCTAGAAGTTTTTATGTACCATCTCTCTGTCTCCCTTTTATGTACCATCTCTCCGTTTCCTCTCTCTCTCTCTCTCTCTCTCTCTCTCTCTCTATCTCTCTCTCTCATTCTTAACCAAATCTTTCCAGCTTTGTTCACGTAGCGCATTATAAAAACTGCTACTCTAAATTTCCGCTGGCCACTTGTTCGGAAGTATTACGGAAATTGACGAGCTATGGTCACCATAACTTCTCAGCACACCCACGAGTTTAGTGAAATATGTTGATGCAAGTGAAGCCATTAAGAATTCTGTTGAATTTTATGTTCATCTTGGGGATTTGTAATACAAACTACACCTAGAACTCCAACTCGCACTTGCTGCTTATTGGCACGCCCATATTTACGCCCATTTTTTGCAATGCTGTCTATGTGTCTGTGTGTGTGTGTGTTTTTTGGTGTACTAGTATTCGTGTTTGTAAGGTAAGCGCGGCTTATGCAGCGTCATGTCCTGCTGAGCTGGCGCCATGGGTGTGCGGTCTGTGTGTGTTTGTATGGCATATATTCCGCTGTTATTTTGCCTGCCACTCTGCTCTAAAGTATGCTACAATATTTTATGCCATATTGATTTTAGCTTTTTTTTTTTAATTTTTTTTTTTTTTGTTTGTTTTTTTTATTAAACAAGAAAAACTTTTGTATTTGTTTTCTTCTTTCGATTTTTGATTTCATAATAATTTCTTTTTAAACTCACTGCCAATGATGATTTGCTACTTTTCTCTAGTACGATTTAGTTATACACCCACTTTTCATACCAAATGCTGCTTTTCTACTAGTCACTTTCTGTTTCCTGTTTAAGGCCTCTTCCGCTTCTTGGCCATCTTTATATGCCATTTTGTAACTTTTGGCTTTAAATGGTGCTAGATTGATTTATTAGCCAATTTTTTGTTCTTCCTTGTTCATTTTTATTTTTAAGCATATTTCATAAGTTTTTGCTGGCGTTCCAGGATTTTGCTGTTCTTGTTCTACTTTCTTGTTGCATTTGAAATTTATTTCCTTGGCTTAGCTTAGGAAAGTGAAAATAAATTGGCTGAATTTGTTAGCATTTAAAGCGATTTGTAGGAAAGTGTTCATGATGTAAACGAAACGGAACACTTATTTTAAAGCGGTTAATGCAATTCCAGGTGAAATAGGTTAAAAGTGAAAAGTAGCTTGAAAAGACTTTAATATAGGGCTTTTCAATAGGAACATATCTATTTTGTATTTTAATAGTAAAGCAGCCTTAAATTCTTTTAGGATTTATCAACGTCGAAAATTCAGTCAAGATTGCACTCATAAAGTTGCGACCGCCGACTTAGTATTTCGGTAGAAATTTTAATAATTTGCAAACGTTGCTCATTTGTGAACATGACAATAATAAACATGTAAACTTTGTCTGACAACAAATTTTATGGTGCATTAGTATTAAAAGACAAAATTCGTATGTTCCTATTGAAAACCCCTAAATAATATGAACCAGAGGTGCCCAATCCATTTGAATCCATATGCGCTTCGCGCTCAATTGTTTTTGTACTGCACTTCAGCATACGTTGAGCATTGACGGACACACACACACATTGCTCTTTGCATTAATAGTATTAGTTACACAAACAATTTCATCGTTCTTCGTTATCTGCTTTTATATATCAAACTAGAAAACAATAACAATGTCGCAGGCTTCATGGATTTGTTGTTTTTTATTTTTGACAGAACACGCACACGCAGTTCTTTGAATAAACCATCAAATTTTTTCATTATGTTTCGTTGTTTCTGTGTATACCGAATATGAAAGCATTAGAAATGTATGTATTCGTGTGTTTACTTGCATTTGAAATGTTTGTGCAGCCCTGGTATAAATCATAAAAGAAAAACGTTAAACTTTAATTTCACATCAAGTAAACAATATTTTAGATTATAAAAATTGAAACTAAACGGCAAGGACTATCATAGTAGTCAAAGTGACCATAAGTTCAAACAGCATTGCCAATGAAATCAAAAGTCAGCTCAAATGAAGTGCTGGCGGTGTTACAACTCAGGCGGCATATATTTCTTCACGTCCAGAGGCACTTAAGTACTATAAAAGCTCACATTATGCGCATACTTTGAGTTTTTTTTCCTGTTTTTTTTTTTTTTCTTTTTTTGGGTTATTTTTTTATGCATTGTTTTAGCATAGGTTTTCTAAATCATTGTCTTACTTTTGAAATACATATAACCTCGAATCTCAAGTGTATATAAATTATGGCAATAAAAATAAAATCAACATTTTTTTTTCTTCAGTTACAGAGCAAACATTTCTGTTTTGCTTTTTTTTTTTAGTGTTTTATGTCATAGAACGAAACGAAATATATTTACTCATGCAAGATTTTCACTGGTGTTATAGAAAAGCTTACAACATTTCATTGGACATTATTTTGTTTCACTGTTTGTGCTTTTCATTTCCGTTTTTGTATCTGCGCGGATACAAGCTTGGATTTTTATTGCAGTTTGACTTTAACTTTGGAATCTAGTTGTTAGATTCAGTTTTTTCGTTTCTTCTTTTTGTTCACGCAGAAATAAAATACCATTTATAAATAATATCTTTACATCCCGTTCCGTTGACAAATTTTATGTACTGATTGTATTTTAGCTTTGCCCTTTTGATACCCTATAATCACACGGTAAAAGGACATATGAAGCTTGTAAAAATTTTTGGAACAGCTAAAAAGAGGCATCAAAAGCCGGATCGATTTTGTAGATATGCAACTATTTCTGGATGGTGGTTTGTCCATTCCTATGAACGCCTATATCTCAGATATTGGAAAGCGAAAGCCAAAAAACTGATATATTTTAAGACTTTTTCTGATGTCTTGGCTGAACTTGCTATAAGCAACAATAAAAATAATGAAATTGTTTCTTCGCTATTACCCGCAAAAATGTCGAAGAACAACTAAAATGTGCATATGATCCTCTCTTGCTTATTATTATTATTATTATTATTGGGTAGAAGGCACTGCGAGCTATACAGATCTATTGTACCCGACAGTAGACGACCAACACTTCAAGTCCTGCAGCTTTAAAGAAAATACGAAGTTCTTTGGGTTTCCTTTATGTAATGCTATTCGTATTACTTGGTAATTGTCTACATGTTTCAGCTTAGTCAAGGCTGGGAGAAATTCTAAGTTTTCGGCGTTTCTTCATTTTCTAAACAGAATTTACAAGTGCTACGTGCCCTTTCTGCAGTGTCCATTCAGTAATCCTGATATGATTCTCAGAATGTTCTTCTTGAGTCTATGGCAGATATAGGATCATCTGTTACAATAGGGATCTAGAATTTATTTTCCTTGCCGTATGTATTCATAGTTATACCAAAATTCTCTCCCAGGGTTTGTTTTCTTCTCCCTTTACTGACACTCTGAGTGGTACTAATCCTAGTCCGCAAAAAATCTCTGCCCCATTAAAAAAACTGGTTGCCCTACTTGTTACCAACTTGTCTGCCTCCACGTTTTCCAGTATATTCACGTGTACTTATAGCCAGTAAAGAATCTGCTTGTTAAGTTGTTCTAAGGTGTTTAATTTTATACTTAGTCAAATACTAACTTACACTGGATCACCTTTGCATTTAATGGTCTGATAGACTCTCGGAGAATTTCGGAGAATAACATTAAGAACGTTAGTGAAGTTGACGACCACTTATATTCAAGCCAAGCAATATTTTCAGCAAAAAATTGCATACAGCGATATATGTGAATGGCATCTTTTAACATCTTTACACTATAACAACACATTTAACAACATTTTTCCCATAATCAGCTAAATATAAGAGCCATAAAGTAACAGAAAACTAACTATGTATGGCAAAACACTGAAAGCTATGAAACTTAACATGCAACCATGCGAAAAATTCACAATATTTTTAAAATGCGCATTTTCCAAGATGGTCTGCAATAACAAATATTTCAGAGTTTTATTTTCTTTCATCTTTGTGCAATTGCTAAATGCAACTGCAGTATAAAGATGCTATGTTCTTGCTTACAGAGTATCTCGCAGTCGATTTGCAGCATTCTGTTTTTGGTCCTTGCAGCCTTAATTTGCAATTTTATTTTGTACGGATTTCTCTTGCGTCGCAACGGAAAGCGAAAATAATAAAATATTATTGCGTCGATTTGTATGCATGCACAACAAAACCAAACAGATACATATGTATCTGCAATGTCACAAATGTATCTGTGTAGCTCTGTAGCTGTGTAACTGTATCTGTGCTTGCGTCCAGTCGCACTTAATCTCTTCATCCCACTATCTGTCTCTTTCTAGGTCTATCGCGCTGTTAAATTTGTTGGACATCAATTTTTAGCGCAAGTAGAGTGTATCCATGAATTATACAAAATATTTATAATTTTTTTTTTAAAGAAAATAAAACAGCTGCCACATTCAATCAATACACTCGACTACACTTCACACTCGTCTAGTTTCGGCGTATAATTCTATAACAGTTGCCATACTAACGCATTTAAAATATTTCCAACGAATTTTATATTTGTATAAATCGGCTGTTTTTTTGTTGCGATAGATCTTTTCACTAGTCTCGGTGGTATAAAATGTTTCAACGTTGTTGTTGTTGATGCCATTTCTCGTTTTCGATTTTCAATTTTCTTATTTATTGTGTTTGTTTCAAACGTTGTTTCACTGGAAATGTACATCCACGCACTCAATGCCATAAAGCTCCGGAGTTTTTTTTTTTCTTGATAATATTTGTGCATAAATCGAATTGTATATTTTTCGTTCAATAAGTTTCTACTCCCACTTAAATGTCTCGCCGTCGATTTTATCTATTCAAATGTTCTACAGTTTCGCTTGAAGCAATTTTGAGGATTCGCTTGTCGCGACGTTTTTCACAATAAGTGCTTTTTTATATCATTTTGTGGTATTTTATTTTTGTAAGCATGGCAAACAAATGTAACAAATGTGATAAGTCACCTGATTGTCTGTTAAGCTATCCTTTGCTGAAGGTAAATCGAAGTTTGAATATATTTGTGTTAAAAATATGTATAAAATTATTGACTTTTAAGTTGCTGCTTTAAAGCCGATCAGCATCAGGTTTACCGAGAATGCTTTCAAAGAATTTGTATCTAAATGTTTCTCTAAATATAAAGAAGTGAATATATTGTGTCATAGTATATCTCGGCAAAGTGTTTACAATTGTTCAGTGGCGGATCTAAATGGGGGTTTGGTGGCTTGGGGCTTGAAAATAACCAAATAATTAATAGCAATAGGGAACAACAAATATTCATAGCTGAGACTCTTTTGTCCGAATTTGAATTGAGGGTCGCCAAATGAAGAAATCATCCTCATCCTCAACTTCATTAAATGGAAATTTAGCAAATTCAATAAAATGGTTGATTATTTTCAATAACTTTCGATGTACGATTTTACTTAAACCAGCGTCTGAAGTGAACTATGTGAAATGCGCGTCATTTAGTCACCTTTCTAACGATGTTTTACCTTCTGATCAAAAACTACCAAATAATTGTCAATAAAAAGAAAACGTTTCAATTATTCTTTGATATTTACGTTAGTACCCTCAAAGTAATTCTCTTAAGATGAAATATACACAATCCAATGTTGCTTCCAATATTCACGGCTGATTTTTGGAATACATTTCAAAATATTTCACAAATTTTCTTTTTTCTACCGAATAGGGTCAAAACATTTTCTGTGGAGTGATAACTTGAGTCATAGTGGCAGACCATATCAGATAAATACGGAGCTTGTGGAATGACATTAACACTGGTTTTTATCAAATAGTTCTGATCTGTACAATAATTTAACAATCTCAAAGATCCGATCCAAAAGAGGCCCCAAGGTAGGCTGCTATCTTCCAGACGATTTCCAATCAAATTTTCTTAAATAGATACCCCGAAACTAGATAAATCATCAACCACATTGCAGCCCATTTTGTATGCCTGTGTTTTTAGCATTATCGACTCTTATTTAAATGATAAACTCCGGCTGTTCTGTGATCGGGTTTGCCAATCAGTTTCGTCGCTGGTTTAAGTAACATCGTAAATCGGAAAACACAAATATGTATACCGTTCTATAGGTGAATGGCTCAAATGAAAACAAATTAGTACATTTTGTATATTTTGTATATATAGTACATTTTGTATATATATAAGTATATTGTTATGTAAATATGCTATAAAAACCGGCAGGCATAAAGACCAAAACTTTGATTATAACTCAGGAATTTTTTTTTTATAAATCGTTCCTTCTCCCCCCAAATACTAATTCTAGATACGCCACTGCATCTATCCCAAAGTCAACAAAATTTCTACATCTTTATTAAAACTATGCCATGTATATAAAATCATATGCATAAAATCATTTTTCATTTTCAATCGACTGATTTACAATGTAACTACAATGTATCGCAAAAAGTCACAAACTAGAAAACTAATAACTAAATACAATATGTATAGTAGTAGAAAGTAAAACAAAAATGCCATTTTATCAATATTAATGAAGTCATCGACAGAGATCTATGAATGGAAATTCTGCTTATGTTGTGCAATATTGACAGATGCTTTTATACACCTGTCACATGTGTCCAATGTTGTTCTATGCATCTAGCTACCATTTACCATGTAGTATGTATTCGTATTAAACTCTTGAGAAAAACACAATAAAAGCATTATTCAAGCAGAAACAACAAAACCAACAACAACAAAAATAACAAAAACAAATCCAATAACAAAAGCGACAAGCTTATTGACAAGCCTGGCAATAAAAATCCATCAATATCATTTATCAATAAGTTTCGCACTTTTTACCGAACCCGCCATTTTTATCTAGCTTTATACTATACATACTATACGTATGTATATACTCGTACTATTGTATATTCCCATCTATAATTCTCTATTCATTTTGACAGGTTGCTGTCAAACGTTACTATCATCAATAGAAAAAACAACAACAACAACAAAAATATTGACTAGAGCTGTCGCGATAACCAGCAAAACAAGTCGAACATTAGCAGAAAAAAAGGACACAAAATGGCGCCAAAGCCTGCATAAAATATGTGACGAAAAAAAAAAATTATTATTAAGTGTGAAGTTCTAGAAATAAGTGTTGAGGAAAATATGTCAATTGGCCAGCGCAATTTCACACATACATACATACACTCCAACACACACAAACATATGCACGAATGGATATTTGCCCGCTGCCATTTGTGTTTTACTTGGACGCCATTTGCAAGCGCTTGCCTGTGAGTGGCGCTGCCACACTGCATAAATGTCAAAAAGTTCGAGCTATGATAAATGGATATAAAGTTCCACTCGCCAGTTGAACAGTATTTAAAAAAAAAAAAGAAAAGACAAGCAAAAGAAAACCATTGAAAACTGTTCAAGTAGATAGTTGTGCACGAAGTAAGCTGATGATGAAAATGGCTTTGTAAAAAGTTGCAGCGAAGAAAAATGATGCAAGACTTCACCCAGTTTCTGTTGTTGTGTACTTTGTTGTTCGCTTGTTAAGACTGATGATGATAAGAAAGGATAATACAAGCCGCTGTCAGCGACACCTTTGCGGTTTTATAAAAAATAAAACTATAAGAAATTGCTTGATGAAAGTGGGCGTGAGAGCTTTTGACAAAAAATCAACGTAAGTATTTATGCATACTCAAATAAATTACGATAAAACCGTTCACTCACAGATAATATGACTGTTTAAATTATGCACGCGTCTGCTGCTTAATGGATCATTCTAACCTTCTCACACAGTTTGAAAAATATTTCAATATTGTTACCATGTGTGGTCTCCATAAAGTCTGCCTACCTTGTTCTGTCAGTCCGTCTGTCTATCCGACTATTAATTGTTGCGCTTGTTTTGGGATAAAATTTTCAAGATATCCTGCTGTAACCCGGCATATATGTAAGATAAATGGTGTAAATCTTATGAAAGCTAGGATATATACTTATTTATATTGCAGTCAAATATAGTATCCATATTGACACGACATGCCCATTTTTTAGGGATGCCCCCATACAAACCACTTTTTTGTTGCAGTCAATATCAACTTATAAAATGTCATGGTGGCTTCCTATGAACGAACGCTTCACATGAATATCAAAGGGTGTGTCGTGCCTATATTGAGGCGTAGGCCTCAACCTCAACCCACCACTGACTATATATCAATAGTTACTACACAATTTGAAAATTCGTGTATATGGTAACATAGTTTCGGTTCCAGAAGCTTTTTATTCTTACAATTTCCTTCTTGACAGTTGGAATCAGTAGATCACGATGGATTGCAGAGTATCTGACATAGTATGGTGCACCAACGAGCCTACGCAGAAGCTTCGACTGAAGCCTTTTCAGGATGTTCACATTGCAACTGGAATCAGTGCCCCGGCACTGCATGTCATGAGTTCATACCGGAAATTGTATTATCTTGTACAGAAATGACTTGCTTCTCAAACACTTTTGTCATCTTAAGTTCAGCAGAAAATTCATCTTGAATAATTTGTGATAAAGCTACACTCTATTAAGCTTGATAAATAAGTAATCCAGACTCTTTAATAAGTACAGGATCAGGATATAGACGGAGGTCCTAACAGGACACTGTAGCATTAGCCAAATGGCTCAGTACTACTGTCGTTGCTGTGTTGATGAAAAGGAGATGGAAAGGATCCAACCCCTCCTATGTATCTTGTACAGAAATGACTTGCTTCTCAAACACTTTTGTCATCTTAAGTTCAGCAGAAAATTCATCTTGAATAATTTGTGATAAAGCTACACTCTATTTAGCTTGATAAGTAAGTAATCCAGACCCTTTAATAAGAACAGGATCTGGATATAGACGGAAGTCCTAACAGGACACTGTAGCATTAGCCAAATGGCTCAGTACTACTGTCGTTGCTGTGTTGATGAAAAGGAGATGGAAAGGATCCAACCCCTCCTATGTGCACTTCTTAGAAAATGGATCGATTTATCGGAAATCCATTCTTTGAAGATCTGTAAAGTCTGGCAAACATACCGCTGGAGGATATGGCATGTTTCATTGACGCTACGGAATGTATTCAAAGGCGGAGAGCGTCAAATGGAACTAATTGAGATACCTTTCGGCTGGGTTAACTCAATCTTGATCGATTAACCTAACCTAACGAACCATCACAACTAATGTAAAAAGTCACGTTATTAAGGTATAACTTTAATACCAAGAAGTACGGTGCAGGCAGCAGAGATTTAAGCTTGTAAAAAGTTCAGGATCTCAAATGTTTGGCGAACATGCAGAGTGGAAGTCAAACAGAATTGGTTTACAACTCGACGATGTTGCTCTGGGTTCTTCTGAACTCAAGCTTATGGTCTGGAATCATGTGACATTCGTGCAGATTTAGCAACATTCGAAATATTCTTTCAAATATATTCGTACAGAACACTCAGCAAGCTAATCAGACGATAGGAGCATGGTTTATGCTCAGGTTTGCCAGGTTTGACAAGAAAATCTCGGTGGGCTTGCATTGAGCAGGGAAGCGGCTGAGTCACATTATACCATTGTAGATTATCGTTATATGCATGAAGGCATTATTGTTTCAAGATGACTGACCTCGTGGAATCGTGGGGCGAATCGGAAGGTACATTTGAAACGGAGCATAAATGAAATCTTGGTAGTCAGTTTAGAAGGCCTTGATTTAACTAAAATTTGTTGATTATATATAATATTTTGCATCTGATTATAAAAGATCTGTACACCAAAATTTCAAAAATTTAGTAACTATTTTGCGAAGTTACACGCTGGGGAACTCAACTAACTACTAGTTCATCATTTTTCCACTCAGTTGTCTTTTTATCTTCTGTTGAAATGTTTATTCAACTGTCTGATCATAGCTACATATGTTCAACGTTTCCAATACTGCATTTTTAATTATCTGTTTTAATATCTATTTATCAGTATCTATCATTTTCGTAATGCTCTATTCATTAACCACTGTCTATCTGTCCGGTTTTCTATGCAGCTTTCCATACGTCTATCTGTTCATAATGTTCCGATCTTTTGTACATGAAGCATACAAACCAAATCTTATTTATTCCAAAGAACTATACACAAAGAACTACTACAAAATTAACACGAAAACAAAGAATTTAAAAAAAATTTTGTATACAGCTTACTAGAAGCATCAACATTTAAATAATCTTATTTTCCTCCTTAGCAGTACTTCTCCTACTTCAAGTTAACTGACAACTTCATGTCTAAGTTAAAACTTCTGCCAGCAAGTTTTGCCAAAATTTCAAGCGCCACAGAAATGAAACTACTATGGAAAATATTTACAACTGTTCGTACACGAAATTCTAATTGGAAGTATTTCAAAATTTTTAATTAATTTCACGTAGCCTTCAAACAATTCTTGCGCAGTAAAATGCAAATTAAATTCAATTTTGTCTGTTCAGAACCAAAGTTGTAGCTGCGCCGCAACTATTGCCACCACCACCACCGAAACCGTATTTTGCTACCAATAGCAAAAATCGAATTGGCAGCACTGTTGGCGAAGGACTGCAGACGCCAAGAGTCAAAGCCAAAAACTGCAGCTGACAGCTCAATTTGGTACAAGTGTCTCCTGAAACTTACTAAATGTCGTCTTACTTTTGTTTACAATGCACAGCGAAACGACAGTCACGCCCCTTACCGCCCACAATATGAGTATGTCATACGACAAATATACACACTACACGGATATAATACATTCCCATACAATATCTGATAAGCTGCGCCATACATTTGCATACTTCCGGCAATTTGTTTGCTGGATGCAATTGAACAAAAGCAAAAAAAAAAAAAAAAGGAAAAATTTAAAACTGAAATGGAAAAGCTTCGATAAAGAAAAAAAAAAAGCTGCTGTAAAAATGCAATAAGCGCGCGAAAGTACAATAAGAATAACAAAAAACAACAACAATAGCTGGAAAAATGACTCCCATTGTAAAACATGAAAATAAGTACTAAAAAACAACAACAACAACAAGAAAAAAGTGTACAAAAAACTAGTGTGAAAAAAGTAAGAAAAATGCTGAAAATGCTGCAGTTCTTATATGAGTAGTACTCGTTGTCCTTATACGATTCGAAGTATTTCGAGCTGAGCTGAGTCGCTTCGAGTTGAGAGTTGAGTATCTGCTGTGCATACAAATTATTATACTTTTACCGCATTGTTCTCAACGATAGAAATGGAGAACGATAGAGTACTCTATGCTATTATACATGTACATGGTTTGTTTATGAAGTTTAAGGATATTGCAAAATGTTCACATTTATATTGTTTGGAATGCAATAAGTGCTTCATCAAATAATTTAATAATACGTATATCAATTCGACTTAGCTTTCCACATATCTAGTTTATATGACAAAATGTTTGAGATTTGAATGCAACGTCATCTGATCACTTTCTACCTGATGTTCTCAAATCTTCAATTTATCATTTGTAATATACAAGCGTACCCGGCGTACATTGCTATGCCGATTACGGTAAATCTTATTTCATCCAGTGCACTTTACCGAATATGATTGCGAGCACCCACCCCTCCAATTTTGGTGTCGTTTCGTAGTGTGTATGCTAATTTTTTTATAGTTAGTTTTGAATTTACTGTATTACAAACTAGGTCAAAACAATTCTGGAGGTGAGTTAATGTCCACCATGGTGAGTTTATACTAAAGATGACGTATTCCCCTCAGCAGCGCTCTTTTTCATTTCTTATTTATCTTTTTTCTTACTCCTATTTATTTGTTGTGGATTGTTCATTTTGATTTTTGTTCCGAGCTAAACGCATTTAAGAAAGTCACTACAGCGGAATACGTTACATTATAGGTAAATCCACCGTGATGTCTATTGCATATAAGCAAAGTATGAGATATAATAGCGCACACATAGCATAACCACCGGTCGCCACGTGATCTGACCTGTGCCTAAAAAGTTGAGCTCAATTGGTTAGACGGTTTAGTGGGTCTATAGATAACATACCCACAAACACATGACATTCATTTTTATATAGGTACTAGTTGGTCCCCGCGACGTTGTACGCGGCCTTCCCCTTTCCTCTGCCACTCCTTCACCCTTCCCAAAAAAAAAAAAAAAAATAGAAGGAAAATCTAAAAAATCCAAAAAAAATTTCTGTTTAACCAATCGCCACGAAACTTCTCAGGATTACCCACGGGATAGATAATATATTTATTTTTTTGCAACATTCGCCGAATCTGTCTGATTGTTTCTTATACCCAATTATCTCCAGAGAATGGCATTATAAAGCAAACTTTTGGCAACCCAAAATATTTCCTTTTCTAGTTTCTTAGTTCACACTTGTAAAGCTGGTTGTGACATAAAATCGCTTTCTGGAGGGGTTTTTCTTAAAATATTATAAGAAACCATTGGAAAGATTTGTAGACATTCGGAATCAATGCCCTAACCGGACCATGGTTTTTTCGCTAGTCATCAGTTTACAATTCCAAATTTCATTGGAACATGTATATCACACATTGTCTTTCCCAGAATTGATCAAGTGACACTTCTTCACTATAATTCATTTGGACTTCAGGACACATTTAGTTACTGAAACATTGTTCTTCTAGTGTCAATTTTTGGAGAGGATTGACTAGAACTAGCAATAAAAACGATCGGAGAAATTCCGCGATAGTTGCAATCATTGAAACATTAAAAGTTTTCTTATAAAAATCTTGTGATTAGAGGCTGGAAGAAGTTATTTAATCTAGAGTAATCAGATTTGTATTGATTTTAGTGGCAACTATTGCCTTCCCAGTATTGGTCAAGTGACATATCTTCATGATACATATTTGTACTGCAGCAAATAAAAGAGGAAATCGTAAGAAGAACCATAAATAGTTGTGTTCCGATGTTGATGTCATTCTCTAGAAAGGATTGGTTGCAAAAAACCAAAGTAAATATTAGAAGGAAGCATTCTATGTTTCTACATATGTAAAAGAGACCAGATGCTAGCAAAGATAAGGGCATACTGGTACTTCTTTAAACACGTATAGAATATGTTAATCAAGTAAAGACCTACCAAAAATATTTTTAATATACAGAGTTTTCTTAGAGTTTTCTGTGAGTTCGCGAGCAGCTCTTGAGCTACTTATTATGATGTGACAGCAGTAGATATAAGATCCACTGGAAAAATTGGTGGTGCCACGCTTGTAAGAGAAATACCAAATTCGATGTATCTTAGTAATTACGTTATACAGACCGATGACATTTCGTACATAGGTAAAAGGCACCTGGAGATATAAGATCCACACAAAAAGTGGGTGCAGCACCGCTTCCAAAAAATAAGATGGCGGCGGTACAAAGTTTGATCAGATTTGGTACATATTTAAAGGACATCGTGAAAAATAAGAAGTACTGGAAAAGTTTGTGGTGCCATAATGTAGGTAAAAGCAAGAATGGAAGTAGAAACGCATGACACTGGTACACTGGTATACAATATATAAATAGATTTTAGTATATAAACATTATGTAAACTTTCATATCAGACCTTCTATGCCATTATTTATATGTACTTTTCTTTCATTTTGTTGCACTCAACTGCTGCTACAACAACAACTACGCCTCGCGCGCCATGTTTATTTGCATATCCGCCATTTTTTAGTACGGTTTTCTTTACTAACGTACTACAATACTATTTTTTATGCCACCATTGTTGTTATTGCTGTTGTTGTTTTGCTTTAAAATATATTGTTAACAATATTTTTCGGCAAAAAACTCCGCTGCAGTATAAAATTTTTGAAGTAAAACATTTGCAAATCCCATCATCATTTGAACATGTTGTAACACGAATAAAAACATATTCGTATACTACGAGAGAACAACAAATAAAATTCATAGAAAAGAAAAAACCAAAAATATTGGTAAAAAAAAGACGCGCACAACAACAAAAAAAAGCAAGTAAAACATAAAATTTCGAACATTTCACGAATGCATTTTGTTTAATGTCACTAAATATTTTAGAGCGACATTTGTTGCAGGTTTTATTATATTTTTATTTTATTTTATTGTTTTTTTTTTTTTTCTCAATGATTTTAAAAGGATCAAATGATTTTGAACAAATGTTTCTCGCACTGGATTTGGACAGCTATTAAACTCTAAATGAAATATTTGTATCGCTCTGCTGAAAAGATTTGAATATGCGCTTAACTCGTTTGTCATTGAAATATAAATTTAATTTTATTTTATTTAAATCTTAAAGTAATGTTGCTAAAGGGCAAGTTAAAGTATATAAATCCTACAGTAAATCAAAATTTATTTGCACAAAATATCTTCAATCAAAATTAAAAACTGTTTTAAATTTTATATTTGACATTTCATTTGGCGACAAAAAGCTGCTTTAAGCTCGTTCGTATCTTAGATTTATATTCTTACTATACGCATTAAATATAATCTTGATATTATTTCAACAATTAAGATTATCTCTGCTGTACGGTGCAGTTCCATAAAGTTGCCAAAAACTGCAAAGGAATCAAAAAAACTTAATGCCAGCGAATGCTGTTAGTCTTAAGTAACTACTTTGAAGACTAAAAATAAATTTCCCAAAAATGCAAAACAGATTAGGATACAATAAATTCTTCAATAGTGCAATCAAAAAAACGGTATCAAGAAAAGGAGATGCCACTGACTTCTTTAATTCAACTATTCAATTTTGTACTGCGCTGAGTATTTTTCATTAATTTTAAAGCAATGATTGCGTCAATCAACAGTTTCAATCAAACTTGCCATTACAAACATCCAGCATTATTACTAGCGAAGGAGCAGCATTTAGTTCCCTCAGACTCCAAAACGTCACCGACCTGAAAAGTGAAGACTGTACAGGCCATATGAAGATTTTAAAACCATTCATGAATGAACGTGTATCTAACAGACGCGATATTATCAAAACTAGTATTCAGGAAAATTCGAGAAATTCAAGTTCTTCATACAAGACCGACCGATTCCTAGACAACGAATCCATTTCATTTTGAACAGAGTTCGTAAACATGGTTTACTGATTAATTTAAATTTGAAAATGGTACAAATGGAAATCTGTACTATGAAGATATGTGGTAGACAAAGACTTCGAAAGTGAATCTATGAAGGTAGTTCCAGAAGTATTCGACTTTGTAATTTTTGAATAAGTTCTTTTTTTTGTTTTGAGAGAGAGAGCTACCACCCTCTACTAGACTAAGTTACAATATTGAGTTGTCTACATCATATTTCTTTTACAGCCATTGAATGCAGAAAAATAAAGAGACATGAAAGACAGACAGTCGGACAAAACTAAGAAGGTTGCCGCGCCGATCTGAATTACCTATATCAAAATAACACCTGTGTTATCTGTGTTCTACATATATACATATGTATAAAATGAAAGTATGTATCTATGTATATATGTATCTATAAACCTATATACCTATATATATGTGTATGTCCGTTATTAACAGATACACCTTCTAACCATTCGCCGTGAAAATTGCTGTGTATATGCTTTTCGGAACAGAGAATGTTTTGCCGATATAAAAAAAAAAAATCGTGATTAATAAATGGGGGAGGGGTTTTTTAAAGTAAGGAGAGAGGTGGAAGGGTCAAGAAGAGGTGTGGGAGAATTGGAGATAGAGTAAAGGAGCATGTGGAAAGATTGACAGGAGGATGGAGTGGCAGGGGGAAGGAGTGACAGGGGAAAGAGTGGCAGGGTGAAGTAGTGGCAGGGGAAAGGGGAGGGTCACGTACAACGTCTGGGGACCAACTACTAGTATTTTATAAATCTTCAGACGAAAGCTCGGTCATATTGATAAGTTAGTGGAGCCTCCAAGCGGAATATGAAAACTCAATCCCAATGTGGTACTCAACTTCAGTAATAATCCAACATATTCTGTACACTGCCATACCGGATATACCGCAAAACTATTAGGTACTTGTGCAATAATCCAGGTGATATTCTACGCATTTAGAAAAATCTAACCTCAATTTCACCGACTCTTTATCGCTACTATGGCAGCTTTTAGAACATTTGATGTGGCACCCAATCTCATGTCATATTTTGCAATGAGACAGCAAGCCGAGAGAATTCCTATCAATATCACTATATATGTATGTTTAGTTTATTCACTGCACTGAACTACTTTGGCCACGTTTTATTTGGGTTAATATATGTGGTTAAACTGAACCGCGGTGAGTATAATGTCGTTTGTAAGAAGCAGCTTGCAGTTCGAAAGAAACAACCCAATCGAATTCTTATCTCGAAAAATGTAGGTCATTGTCCTGTGGTCCTTCTCCAACAGCTTGATACGTTTTGTATATCATTTTCGTTGGCACCCAAACTGTACTGCTATGATTACCTACTTAAAATATCTGCAGCATTCAGTGATTGCCGTGATATAGTTTAACAGAAATCAAGTACTTTAACTGTCTGAGTACATTATGACACCACATTATGCTTGAAAGACTCTGCAAAGGTCAGGAGACATCGATTTCCAATTTACTCCAGTTGATTGAATTGAGCTCTAAGCTGTTATTAATCTCTCGATCTAAACAATCAGGATTTCTGAACTGATCTGCTTCTGATTTCGCTGTAATATATGCTGAGCGATTTTCCTTTCATGTCGTTAAGCATCATTGAACGGTTCAGTTGTAAGCTTTCCGTATGCCATGAGGCCAAATGCAGTATCCTTTCCTACTAAATCCAAGAGATATTCGTGGTTTCCATCTCTTATAGTTAACCTTGTTATACCCTGCTAAGGGCAAACCTAACCGAAACTATTAGGATTAACTACATACTATACATACATACTATAGCAGCCACTAATAAAAACATAAATAGACACATGGCGACATTTGAAGTGGAAATTTTCCATGTCTAAATTTCATTTTAGATGCTTAAGATAAATTTTAATGAGTATAAATCTACTTGACTACACTCAACGTAACTCAAGTGGACAGCCAACGGCGGAGGTCGTGCGCTGTTTCAAGTGCTTTATGAAAGTCACCAAAAGTCAACACGATAAATGCACTTCAAAGTTTTCATGCACGCATGTTAATACACACACACAGACACACACATACAGAGACGCATGAGTAGCATGCATGCAAATTATGTGAGTGTCATAAAATGCTTTAACCCACATACAATTTTAGCAGCTAACAAATGTCAACTACGAGTCAGAATGCCTTTGTTGCCGCCATTGCCATTAGTTGAACGCTGCCGTTTTATACCATACCCTATAGAGATCAGACGACTCAGCTTTGAGAAGAGTTTTTAAGGGGACAACCAGTGCCGTCATTTACAGCATTTTTCAGAACAATTCATCGCGACGCTTTTGAACAATTGTGAATGGCACAATTTACGAATTTACGATTGTTAGTGCCGCTCTTCAACAACATCCAACAGCCAGAAACAACAACAACACAACTACAGACATTAATAATTGCTCTATGGGTACTTGCTGCCATATGTAAACGCGAGTTAATTGCTCTTGCAACAACAACAACAACAACACGAAACAATAATGGGACATCATAAAGTGGTTTTGTTAACAAGCATTCATTCATTTACTCCGCCGTAGTCGTAGTCGTTGTCACCATTACCACCGACCGTCACCACTTATTCACGCAACGTAAAGCTTCGTCCTTTGCCTTCTTAGTCCCTTGCCCATTGGCTGTTGTACGTTTTTAATTTCATTAAATTGTAAAATTTGCTAAATTGCACTCAATGCCAAAAGCACAGAAAATTTTTATTTCATCCACTTGGAATTTTTTTTTCTCCACTACTACTACTGATGCAACTGCTGCTGCTGAATGCTATATAAGTCGCGTTTATTTCGAGTACTTTCATGTGTAAAATGTTTTGTACGCCTATTAAAAAAGCAAACAATTTAATTGAGTTTGTAAAATTTAATGCAGTTGATTTCGGCTTAGTCTGCACATATTTTTTATGAACTCTGCATATTCCCAATTAAGTCGAGAGTAACTATATAGCTACAATCAATATCATCAATTGCGTTGCACTCATTGTATATCCCCGGCATTACGCAAAGGGTAGCTCGATGGCAAATACATTAGCGGATGCTAGTGGAGTCACTAGTCCCGAACTGCATTACCGATGACTAGTGAATTCACTAGCTACAGGTAATGCAGTAGGTAGCCAATTTATAAATAAAACAAATTATCCTTATTTTTGGAAGTGCCAACTGTCTGTTATTTAGCAGAATTTGATGTTTATTATCTGAAGTAGCTAAATCTCAAATTCCTGACGTTATGAACCAATTCCCGGATTCGGATTCTACGCAGCAAATTAATTCGGAAATGACCATCAGCTTTGCAACAACTAAACCATGTTGACCTGTGTTATTAACCACGTTATTCAGATTTTGTCATAAAACTTATTTTAAAAGTTTACACCTACTCAAACTGTGACAAACGAGGCATTTATAGATTTAGAGTTGCAGTCATCGTGCGGCTTTGAACGATAGACAGTTGTAGAGCCACCTATGTAGTATGCAGTCAACTCTATGTACTCGAATATAAACCAAATAGAAGAAAGTAAGTATCGCGCACACATTTTACAGCACTGAATGCTTGCTGAGATTAACACCCTGGCATTCATAATGCTCTACACTTCTTTAAAAACTTCTTAAAATGGAAGGCTCATTGAATTTTCAAACTCTGTGTAGCCAAACTTCCCTTCGGAAGCCATGTCATATCCTTAGAACACTGTGCGCTGTTGTAGACTTTAATTAGACAGTGATTTAAAATATATAGAAGATAGAAAAAAGAAGAATAGATGGACAGGACAGAATCTAAATGGAGGACACTTTCCTTCACTCGTTGCATCATAGTACTTCCTGAAAACTCGTTATATGGTATATTTTCTCCAGTAATTACTCGGAGAACTTCCGAGAAAGTCCCCTGCTTTGACTGCATAGTTCATCTAAACGTTTTACTTGCCGTACTGGCAATAAGTGCCGCTTGTTGCGGCAGGTGTTACCATTTGCGACTAAGGAGATTGCAACAAACTGCTTAACCTGGGAACTAGATAAGAGTAATATAAAACTGCTCAAGCAGCTCGTTAGAAGATACGGGGCAGCTGTTTACAGTCTTCGAATTACTTGTCAAAGTATCAAGTGATTTTATGGCAGACATTTGTCTCAGAAAACGTTGATATGTCTTGATTCGACATCTAAAGCCGTTCTATTTGGATGCGGTAGTCATTTAGTGACGGTATAAATGGTTTTCCCCAAAGTATTGTCCAGTCGCCAGCTAAACCATTAGACCAGAACTTGGCCCACCTTGTTCTTAAAGCTGCAGTGATTTCCAATTGTTTTCCCGTCAATATGAAGAATAGTGTCAAGAGCTCCTATTAGAGTTGTGCCCGATACACGATACTATGCGCCGGTCACTATACCACGACCCCATATTTGTTGTCATGCCTGAACCTCACACGCGTAAAAATTCACAGTGTCTTTTCTCGCTCATTATCATAAATTAAGGATCCAAACCAATCCTTCTGTCAAGTACCAGTACCATGAAGTTGGCTTTACAGCTAAAGAATTTCTTTTAAACTTGGTGAAATGAGTGCATCAATCTTGGATTTTCTAGTAAAGAACACTTGCTTTATTTTAGATGGGTTTACTCCTAAGCCAGATTCCTCCGCACATAATTACAGTTTATTCAGAACGGTTTTCATAAGATTACAAAATATTGTCCGCATAGGCAAGAACGATAGGCAGTAGCGGTACGTGTACTACTAGGCTCCATAGAAGGGGTCATAAGATCCTGCCTTGAATTGTACCCCTTTCAATGAATTTAGAGAGCGTTAATACGCCAAGTGAGAATTTTACAACACTGTAATGAAGCATCTGATTAATCAGACTTACTGTCCGGCTATTAACTTCCAGATGCTTCAATGCTTCATTAATGTATTGTTTGCATAAATGTATTGCTGTTCTCATAGATTTTCTTAAGCTCTGGCATCAGCTTTCAGGAGTTGTGACGCGATGATATTGTTTGGACCCGGTGATTTGTGAGGTTTGAAACTTTTGATGGTCCAATTTATATTTTCGTTTGTTAACATGATGTCCGTAGTTGGAAAGCTTCCGGGAAATGATTACTTATTAGTAAATGTAGTGATTCCTTGCTGGAACGGGTCCAGCTATTATCATCTGACAATACAATGAAACGGAGGCGCTAAAAGCATTTAAACAATCTCCTGTCTACACTTTTGTTGGCTGACGGTATCTAATTCGGAAAATTTGTTGAACTACAACATGTGAAATATGGCAGTGTCCAATGCAACCTACTCTGCGCTCAGTGTTTTAACTACTGCTTAACTGACAATGAAAAAATTAAGCAAAAAGACAGACAGACATGACTATATTCTCCGCTTGCACTACATACATTCGAACAATAAGTTTGTTAGTTCATGTACAAGGTGTAAAAATTAAAAATGAATGATTTTGAATACCACATCAAACAAGCATTGCAAAAGTATTCGTCACAAACAGTTTGCTTTGTTTCAAATTGTTCAAAGAAAGTCGCTTTAATAATCTACATGACAGATTAGCATATCATATCAGTATTGTAACTTTATGAATGATAAATATTAATAACTGACTTACTACACATATCACTCGATCCATTTATAACTAAAGATTAAACTGATTTTAATTTTTAAAAGTTTCTTTAATGGGGGCTACAGCAATTGAAGCGCACTTTTGCACTTTGTACTCGAGCTGAAATTACTTTATAATGTATTTTAAATAAATATCTCGTTTACTTACCAATGGTCATATAAAAAATGCCGACAATGATAAATTGCGTCATCTGTGTGCAGGCGAGTGTTGAAAAAGGCGCAGGACGATGGCGACGTAGGATTCGCATTTTGGAACGATTCTTCCAGAGGCGCATGTCGAACTCAATGTTTTTATAACCGCTACGACTACGTAGCCAAATTGCAGCGAAAATGTTGCAGCAAAAATACCAAAAAGTAAAAACCAAACTCACATACACGCTGTGAAAATGTGCACTTATGCAGAAATAATTTCGATAGCAGCAAAGGCGCTACTTGCAGTGCACTTATACAAAGAAAAAAAAAATCAAAAATGGGAAAAACTCAGTGCATTTCCCTAGGTTTTCTATAGTATAGTACGTTTATATTGTTTCGGTTTAAATGGCGTCGAAATGCAAAGTGAGCGTAAAGTGAAGCCGCTAAAAAACAAACGGCGCCAGTGCCAATAGTCAACGTTGCGTATGCGCAATCTGAAAGCGAAACGAATGACGACGTCGACGTCTTTTGAACAATTTTTGTGACGCTTTTTACACACAGTAACACACACAAGCACACACACATACACACACAGAGTGATACACTAAACAAATTTTCTTTGTTTTTAAATTACACAGCATTTCATTTACAATATTTATTTGCAATGGCGTTGCGTTTCAAAATGACGGCGTCGGTTGGACGATGGCGTCGCTTTCCTTTTTTATTTTTGTTTTTTTTTTTTTTTTTTTGATTGTGTATAAAAGTTTTTTATGTCACTGTATCTTATTTGCTTTCAGTTATTGTTTCACACTTTCATTTCCCTGGCTACAGTTTTTTATGCCTTTTGTTTTTTATGTATTTATGAATTTTGCAATATATACATCTATATGTATATATAGTATATAGTACACATATAGTGTTGTTGTACGTTTCATACTTTCCGGGGACGGTGGTTTTTATTGCAATTTTATCGTCAAACTTTTCTCGTTCGCCTTACGCAAGTTTTGCTTTTGATTGTGTGTTTTTCAACACTAACTGCTACAGCAATAATTTCCAGAATTTCGCGTGCTGTTTTTGGTCTGTTTCGGTTTTATTTAAAACTTTATACTTATACATACATTTTAGTTTGTTTGCTTTTTATGATTTTTCATACAATAATATATTTCATATATTTCGCTCGTTGAAAACTTTCGCCACTTCATTTGTGCACATAATGGGATTTCTTATTTCAACATCAATTTATTTTCTTCTGTCCTTCAATTTTACTCTTATTAGAAATATCCTTTGGCTATTTCTGCTACTTTTCGTTTTATCCCTTTGTGTGCTTATTTATTGTTTTAGTATCTAGTAGATACACTTTCAGTTTTTATTTCACATTTATCTGCAACGAAAAAGAAAAGAAAAGAAAAGAAAGGTTTTTAATGTTTCGTTAATAGAAAATCGATTTATTTTAGAGTCTTAAATTTCAAGTGATTTACTATTATTGTATTTACTATAATCATAGCTTTGTGTTTTCTTTTATCTGCTAAATTAGTTCGTATCCAAATATATCTAAACTTCACATATGTAATATACTATAAATAGCTGCTTTCGTTATATGTACAATATATACGTGTATATATTGTATATCTGTATGAGTTTTATTGCCTTTTGAGAGATAATTGGTTTGCAGCTCAATTAATTATCTCAAGTTTCGCCCTTATGCGGATTATTTATCTTATTGCAAAATTACAAAGCACAAAATCTAAATTATGTTAATCATCTTGAGCATGCATTATAATCAATATTGCTTTTAATTAACAGCCTGCATTGCATTAGTTTGCAGTATGCCAAAAGCGCTTTTTAGAAAATTAATCCGCTCGTATGTATCTTTTTAATTGTATATGTTTGTAGCTTATAGTTTCGTCAGACGTTTTCAGAAGGAGATTAATTTTGAAGTATTTATGCAGATTAAACTAGTCTACAACCAAAAAGTGAATTTGATGATATGTTTTTCTTTTATACAGATTTTGTGCTGCTGAACTCGAAAATAGCCTTAAAAATATTTGAAGGGTTACGTTTTCGCATACAATTTTTTGGACTTTTTAGGTGCTAGGTATACTATAAGCTAAAAATTGATCAGTGCAAATATTTAGTACTCTTTTCGAAAAATCACAGCCTTGATTTTCATAGATGTTCCACATATACAATATATATTTTATTTTCTCCACGTAAAAAATACAAAACTGAACAAAAATTTAACGAATTCTATTATATTCGTGTTTTAAAAGTAACTCTTTCTTCTCTTCGGTTAAACCGAAGATCTCATTCACACGAAAATTTAAATTGTTAAACATAAACGTTGGTGTGTTGACTTAGGGAGTAACCAAAAAAGTGGGCGTTACACGTCCACTTGTGAATGTGTATCAAGCGATCATCTATAAGATGGCACAATATCGAATTTCAGGTGGATATTGACTTTTTTATACAAATGCATAAAAGTGAGCTGTGAGTTTGTATGGGACTACACCAAATAGTGGGAGGGACACATCTTTTTGTGTATGTATATGAAGATAACGGAGCTTCTTCAGGTCATCATAGACCTGATCTTGCCATCTTAATCTCGGACGTCCTCTCTGATGCCGTAGACCAGTCAAGTTCAGGTTTCCGTCGTATACCTTTAGTGCTAGAGCTTCGGGGTTCATTCGGATGAGGTGACCAGCCTAGTGCAGCCGATGGAATTTAATGCGTTGGAATATGTCAACTTCATCATACAGCTCATACATCTCGTGGTTCATACGGGTCCTAAACTCGACGCCAACTCTAAGGGGACCAAAAATCCTACAAAGAATCTTTCTCTCGAACACTCTGCGAACACTCTGACATACTGCGCCACACAGCAGGACCGGGATTATCAGTGTCTAATAGATTTTTTTCTTCGTAGTTCGAGAGAGGCACTACTTCTAATTTGCTTGCTGAGCCCAAAGTAGCAGCGATTAGCAAGCGTGATTCTTCGTCTGATAGACGAAGTTTTCTACAACATTGAAGTTGAAATTCTCCATACTCACAGACCGTCCGTGACGCGCTGATGGTCTGCGAGTGGACACCAAGTACTTCGTCTTGTCCTCGTTCACCGCTAGGCCCATGAGACGTGACTGTTTCTCAATCTCCGAGAATGCCAAGCTTACCCGCAATTCGTTGGTTGCAATGATGTCTATATCTTCAGCATATGCGAGTAGCATCACTTCCTCATGGAAGATCGTGGCCAACCGTTATAGGATGTACTAAATCAAAAGATTGAAAAAGTAGCACGATAAAGCATCACCCCGCCTGAAACTTCTCTTGGTATCAAAGGGTTCGGAAATGTTCTTTCTCACTCTGAAGCTGCTTTGTGTATATGATAGCGTCATCATGCAAAGACGTATGATCTTTGCTGGGATACTACGTTCAGATAGGGTGTTGAAGAATTTCGTTCTTATCGGCGTGTCGAAAGCGGCCCTATAATCGACAAATAGGTGGTGTGTGTCTTTATTGTACTCATGGGTATTTTCCAAGATTTGGCGTAAGGTGAAAATTTGGTCACTGGTCGACTTCTTTGGTCTGAAGCCACACGTCGAATGCTACCATATGAATTATTAAGTTGATATTGACTACAATAAAAAAGTTTTTCTCACAAAAATTTAAAAGTGTTCGGTGGGTTTGGGTGGCCCCTACCCCAAAAAGTGAGCGTGACGGGTCAATTTTGATACTCTATTAAACTGCAATAAAAATAATTTGATGTACCAATTTTCAATATAATATAAGAACTGATCCCCAAAAAATGCGCAACAACATACAGGCGGCCAGACGAACAGACGGACATAGCTAGACCGACTCGTCTCGTCAAGCTGATCAATAATACTTTACGGGGTCTACGATGCCTCTAGCTAGTAGTTTGAATTTTAGCCATATTTTGGCTTGGTATTCATTTTCCGCAGTATTTGATAGATTCAATTACTTAATATATGAATTTGTATTCAAAATACGAACATAATGTACAACATATTTAAAGAAATTAAAATCAAATCAGAAATACTTAAATTCGTTTGTCAGATTCAAGTAAGCCTCATAGAAACGGTGCTGCAAATTAAACATTTCTTCAACTGAAATGCAGCTCTCAACTTTAGTTTTACAATCTGTTTGATACATAAATTAAGTGCATAATAATTACGCTAAAAAAAATTAAGCATAAATTAAATTTTTACAAATTGCTTAAACTGTATCCACTCAATTGTGCAGTCACTCACTCATTATGCAATCATTCACTTATGCATGCATACATTTGTATAAACATCTTTGAGAACAGTTTCCATTGCATGTAAAAAATAAGGGAATGTTAAATAAGACTTATAATTTTTCACAAAATTTATGTCTGCGGCAGCTGCAGCAAAATGCATAGACTGCACAGACTGCAATGACAAGGAATATGGTTGCTCCTTTATAAATAGTTTCTATTTTCCTCCTTTTTTTTTTTTTTGTTGCCTGCGCCAAAAAGTACGAAAACGTATTTATCTTCATAATTTTCCACATGCTACTTCCTGTGAGTGTAGACAAAGATGCGCACATGCAGATACAAATACATACTGACAGATACTTATAGTATATCTATATATCTATTTCTCTCTCTCTCTCTCCCACTATGTGTGCACTTGCTTGTCTGTTTGCATGTCAGTGAAAGTGAATGGTTGCAGCTGCCGCCAGCTCAGCCAGCTTCAGAGATCCTCATGCTGTCGCTGTTGCTAAAAAGTAGGCCACTGGCATCGCTTTCGCCCACAGCCAAAGGGTTGACCTTTTTTTTTTTTTTTTGTTAAATTTATGCAGCTGACATTCGCTGCCGCCAATGCTCAAATACTGCCAAGATTTTTGTCAGCAAATGCAAATTCCATGAAAAATGCTTAGAAAAGTATAAAAAAGAAGAACATTAAAATGACTTTAAATGTGTGAATGCTGACATTCAAATATAAACGCATTCGAGCGTATGCGAATTTCAAGTGCATTTCATGGTGTTGATTTTAAACGTTTTAAAATTTAAATCAAAAGCTTATAGCTTAGTTTTTGCTATTGAAAAAGTTTCAAAATTTCTAATTAAATTTCACTTGAGGCTTTTGGGTATGCCACATGCACACAGTGAAAGCACAGCGTCGAGATTTGCTCTAAAACCAGCGCCAAAATAGTTTCGCTTTAAAAAATTATTATATACTGTACTCATACAATATAATAATAGCAAATCTGTGTACACAAGCACAAAACGCTTCCGGGAAACTGTTCTATTTGAAGTGTAGCTATATCAAACAAACAAAAAAAAACTTCTTGACGCGGAGTGACGAAAGCCTACTACAAAACTTCAGATATCAATTATGTGAGGATAGATTTTTATTTTATGAAATACAGTTCTTCTTCTAGGACATCAAATTTGTTTCTCTACTTGGCATGATTGGTTTGGGAGCACTTACTTACTTATGTGGCTCTACAACCGTCTATCGGTCAAGGCCGCACGTAGGAAAGCTCACCATTCGGTGTAGTTTAGCTTTAGTTGAGCTTCTTCAGGTCATCATAGACCTGATCTTGCCATCTTTGGGAGCACTGGGCGATAGAAAACATACTTAAAGGGTGTCCTATTCAGGAGTGTATCTATGAATACGTACGTAAAAATTCTTAACCACAAAAAGTATAAGAGTGTAACAGGTTTATGTACACGCTACGTATTACAGATATAACAACCATTAGTATGACGCATTATGGCAAACATCTAAAAACACACAAACTGTTATATGCGATGCTATATATTTTAAATTCAATACTGCTCCTATCAATTACTATATGTTAATAGACTATAAACAAATTTTAAGCGAGCTGCATCATTAGGTTTTTGTTTTACACCCATTGCAAGCATATATGAAAGCCAGACAGACGGACAGACAGAAATCACAAGGCTGCCGCGCCGATTCGAACAGAGAAAACCAATGTTTTATTGTTTCAAAGCAAGACAGAGATGAAACAAAAACTTATTACATTTTATGTATTTTTTGTTAATGTCTCCACTGCGGTGGGCATTCGTCACTTGCTTGAACTGCCATCCACAGTATTATAAAGTATACCGAGCTTTAATCTAAATATTCAATACATTGGCTTCAACTTTGTTTGAATGCTAGCGTTTGTATATAATGCGGTTTCATTTTAGCCGAAATTGTTTGCCACAAAATGTTACTCAATTTCCTGATAATAAACAAGTTTTCATTTCTGGCATGAGGCGAAATGTGTCACAGTTTGTTGTTGCGTTTTCAATTCAGGTTTTCCTTTACACACACATACACACACTCACACAAACAAAATGTTGATTTCCGGCAACGCCATTAAAGAAACTATACACCAAACGAGCTTAATGACTAAACCACATTTTCACTTCAAATGTTATAGATACTTCTACACATATGTAAGTATCTAGAATAAGTAGAAAAAAGCGAAAGAATTGAAAGTACTTGAAGTTCATACTCAACAGTTTATATTAGTAAATGTTTTGTATTTGAATATAAATTTTCTTTCAACTGGCATCTCAGTCTACGGCAATAGTGAATTTTTATGACTATAGTTTTGATTTGAAGTACAACTACTTGATGGGGTCTCTTTAGTAAACTACTAAACGAGATTATTGCTTTGCTGATATAATGCGCAACTTTACTGATTTACTGATCAAACTAGAAGTATTAACTGGCCTAAGTAGAAGATCTAAATGACTGCACTAGAACTAAATAACCAGTTAGCTCTATAAGACCTGAAAACTATGTATGTAAGTCCAATGAACTATATCACTTTCGAACTAAACGAAATAAATTACCAGTAAAATTACTTGTTAATACTTAATTGGATCTTTAAACTGTAATATTTAGCGACCTTATTAATGAAATTATCTATCTGTTCCGGTTTTCAAATCTGAAATAATTTTAGGAAGTGATTTCGTTAAAATGGTTGATTATTCGCTTTCAGAAAGATTTGAATTTAATTCACTTAGCGAATATAAATTTCGCACTGCTAATTCCAAATAAATCCAAATCGCAATATCTTTCCATTTTTAAAAAAATCACTCCCGAATAACTTCGTCGGATTCAGAAACTGGAACCGGGTGGTAAAGATGATAGAAAATAGTTCAATTTGTCAATATTTTGCATTCAGTTCCTAAAAAATGAATACTGACTTCTTCGTTTTTCGATTTTGGACGCATTTCATGGTTATTCAAATGTTTTATTAAAATTTTATTAGTATTTGCCTAATAATTTACATTTTATTGACATCCTACTAATCCTACTAATATTATAAACGCGAAAGTTTGTATGGATGTATGGATGTGTGGATGTTTGTTACTTTTTCACGCAAAAAGTACTAAATAGATTTTAATGAATAATAATATAGCTCATATATCAGAATAACACATAGGCTGTAATTTATTGTATAAAGTGGCCAAAATATAACAATAAGTGTCGGAAAAAATTCTGCCACAAGAACTTCATTATACTAACATGTCTTATCATAAGTGGCAATACAGGTAATATACAGTTAACATACAGTAGCGCCATCTGCTTCGATCAATGGTACTGTACTATCATTGTCCACTGTCTTATTGTTGTAGCGGTTGAATCGGGTTGTTTTCGGAAACGAAAAAAATGTGTTTCCGAAAATGGAAACAGATATCAACCGGATGAACGAACGAACCGGATGAATAAATGTTTTGTCCGTTTTGAGATTTCTCAAGGCACTAGCGATTTGTTAAAAACACACAATACCTATATGTAATGTAAATTTACCAACAATTGAAAGTTTTTTTTTTATTCAAAATGTATGTCAAAATGTATTTCATGCGAATGAAAATATTTTTTTTTTTTTTTTTGTACTATTATAGACCGTTTACATACAGAGAAGGGAACTGTCAGAACACTCCATAGAAAAACATGTATGTTAGTTTAAATTATAAGACACTATTCTGATCTTAATTTTTTACATCGTTGAATTGAGTTGAAAAACTTGTAAAATAGCTGGGTAGCATTGGAAAATTTAGAGGATACCTCTCTACTGTTCAGTAGTTACGTTCTGCTTGCGTATTGCTTATGACGTAAACACTTTTTAGGAACAGCTATTTCTTTTGGCTTGTTCCCTTTTATTTCTAGGTATCGAATTAGATATTGATACAAACAGTACTCACATATTGCATAAAAGTATCGATAAGTATGAAGTACGTACTTGTATCGGCGCATTCCTAACTACATTAAAATTGTACATTCATATTTTTATTTTTTGATGGAATCAACATTGCCTCCCCAGTGCAGCAAAGATTGGATACAACATTTTATAATCCAAAGCTTCCGGATAAGGCATTAGTTGCCTTACATTGAGCAGCGAAACATTGTCTGCATAAAATGGTCATGGTAGCTCAGACTTAGCTTATGATTTTCATTCTTTTATGACACCCAGCCATTTGCGTAAATTGAGAACTTATAAACGATTCGTTCATTAAAAACTAAAACTAGCTTAAATTCAGAATATAAACACATGAAGAATAAATCTTTGCAAATTTTCAATTACATGAAGTACCTGCCGTCAATATAAATAAATTGAAATTTCAACATTTCAACTGAAAAAACTTGCAAAGTGCACTCGAGTAAAACAAAAAAAAACTGAAATCATACGAACAAAATATAAATCAATTCTAATGCACAAGCAAATATTCAGATACTACTCTTCTTCCTTTTTTTTATGCAACTAAATGCAGCAATTGTAAACCGCAACAAATCAAACCATTGAACAAAAACAAAAATTTACCAATAATCTAAGCCAAAAAAGAGAAGAAAATATTATGCATACGATCTACAATCAAAAATCTCAATGAAAACTCAAGCATTTTTAGTTCTTTGAATAAAAGTGAAAATAGGCCAACTGTGGATTTCTAATTTCTGTCTATTTACATAAAATTTCAACATGAGTAATTTTCTTACGCATGAATTTCAAATTGAAAAATTTCTATGGATACTCGAGAACAAAGTCCAACAGAACCACACCTGTTAGTGTAAACAGCATATCAAGTTGCCAAATATTTCGTTTTACCTATTTATTTGCTTTAACCCATTAATGTCTATGTATGATAATAGCATACGTAAATGGAGCCATTTTTAAAAATTCCGCAAAAAATCAACATTTCAATGAAAGTTTTTGGTTCTTTTCGGTATGAGTGAGACTATATTTTCGAATTTTAATAGAATTGGCGTTAGTGTAAAGGAGCATGTGGAGTGTGGGGAGGACCACACAATTTCACATAAGCGCTAGCAAGCGAACTAGATGTTGTCTTATGACCATCTAGTCATAGATAAAAACATAATTTTCGAGCTATTTGAATCAAATCGAATATTGTTTCTTTTAAGACCACCAACAACTGAAGAAATTATTGGAAGATGGAACGGATTTTTTAGATAGTCAACTCAATTGATGTTACTTTACTTGCTTCTGAAGAGAACGAATTATTAGACAGTGATGCAGATAAAATGCTGAAGGCGTATTGAGCAGTTTGAGAAGTTGTGTGTTAAAAAAAAAAAGTGAAATTAATATTTCAAACTCGAAATTCATGAGTTGGATTTTATGAATAAAACAAGCATCAAAACTGCAGAGTCTGCAAAGATACAAATATATGCTCTCACAAACCAGATATTTTGGAACATAAACTTTGTTCTTTGAAACTATTGAAGAAGATATTTTGCCATCAATTTATGGATTTACACATTCAAGCAGAAACAATGAGATATGCTGTTAATAGGGAGGATGAGACATTTGCTGTAGTTATGGGAGAAGTGTATAAATATTTACATAATCTTATTCTGAGTGGATACAAAAAGGTAATAACTTGTAAACAGGGTATAAATCCGAAACCGGCACCGGCACCGGCAGCGGAACCGTTAACCAATTCAAATTAACCGATTCAAATTGAGTAGCGATACAGGAACTAGAATCGAAATGCATCATACACTGTTCTACAAATCCAGGATAAGGCTTTGATGTTAGATGTCCTGCTAGACAGACAACTCACTAAATAACATAAGGCTATGGACAACAAGACAATCCCTCAGCAAATCATGGGGTCTAAGCCCCACTGGATATACAAACAGATAATTTGTACTATTGTAGAATATGGGGCATGTAGCTGGTGGACCAAAAAAAATCAAAGTGCTGTTTAATTGAAACTAGCCAAACTTCAAAAGCTTACGTATAACTGGGGTAATGAGAATACCAACATAAGGTATGGTAGCACTACTTAACCTAAAACCTTGCATTTGATAATTCAAAGTGAAACGGCAAGGGAGGCACTAGGTCTCCACATGTTTAACAAGTTCAAAAAGGACATCTTGAGGTGCTGAATAGTATGCAACTAACCAAACATACGTCTACTTTCAGCAACCAAAGAGATTCCACCCCAAAACTGTAAATGCGGTACGTGGTCATCAACCCCTGTCGTTTTGAATGGAATACGAAGCCAAACGGCCTAAGAACCGTTGCCTAATGTTGTTATACTGACGGCTCACCAAAATAAATATTTTCTCGTATAGCCAAGTCATCTTAGAAGCCCTAACAGGCTATTGTTTTCGAAACAAATCCACGCACAAATGCCACAACAATTCCAAAATTCTGGCTAATTCAAATGATTAACAGACAATGAGGAAGCTGATGAACAATCAACAATTTTTAACTTTAGAATTTTCTATTTGGAACTAATACTGGCTTGTGCGATAAGTTTCAATAAATTGGCTCAACAGAGTCTAGGTGTGAATGGGTTAACGACGAGTTACAACATTGAAAAACATCTTTCAATAAATTTAGAAAATGCGTAGTAAGTACTACTATAATACGAATATATTGAAAATTAAATTAAGCAAAATATAATAGAGCTGTCAAAATATTATCTTAATAGAAACTTGAACACGCGTAATAAAAAGAAAAATATTTACAAATTAATAATGACAACAAATGAGCGTGAATTATGTGCGTGTGTGTATGGAAGTTAAGTGGGTTGCTTGAATTGAAGCGTAGATTGCATGAAAAAGTTTAATACAATATATGCATAGCATCTCCCAACAATAATCCACCTCTAGAGACACCAAAAATAAATATAGGCGTCTGAGTTTTGTCGTTACAAGTTATTCAACGTATGCAAAAATTGGTGACAAAAATTTGTATGGCATGAAAGTTTGGAAGATATTTTCATAACAGGCATTAACTCACTTGTGTAGCGCAAGGGTAAGACAAGAGTTGGCAGACATTTTACTGGGAAAGAGTTGGCAACACTTTGCTTGTAACCATTTTGACTTAACATGACTAAACAAACTCAAAGCAGGCATACAAAATGGCGTAAGGACATACACACACACTCACATAGAACATAAATATGACAAATACAAATACAGTGATACGCATAAACATAACCAGCCAATAGTTGACAATGGGTTAGGGTGCAATTTGTATATGAAGGAGGCTTCTAGGGCGCTGTAAGCAAATAAATAGCCTAACTTGAACAAGTTGAACATAAAAATTTGTTGTTGTTGCAAATCTGTTTGGTTGTTGATGTACGTGTGTGGGAATGTGTGTGCGTATGTCTGCATTAGTTGTCATATCAGTATGTTACAAGTACTATCACAAGAGGGTAGATTAACATGTATCTAATATGCCTAGCATATTGTTCGAATACAGCAACAAATTATATACGAAACTATTAAGAAATGCGCAGCCTTGAAATATGCTACGATTTTATTTGTTATGCATACATTTTGTAGCATTCTTTTTTGACTCCACTTCAAAGCAATTAGGTTAAAAATTGATTTTTGAATATGCCGACGCCATATTTAAATATTATTATCTGTAGTAATGCCACAATTAAGACGAATCAAACGTCAGCAAGAAGCAATTGTTACCATTCCGAAATAGGGCGACCTCAACCAATGCAACTGTAGGGGTTTCCATTCTCAACTCCACCTAAATATGTGTTGATCTTACTCGTAAGATGGTTAATTTCCTTTTAGGGCAACAAGACTTTATTATTTTATATGTTTATGGAATAGCAGAACTGAATCAGAATATTGACCAAGAAATGAATGGGCTTCTAGGAAAACACTAGCTACCTCTTGTGGCACCAGATCGTATCATAAGTTGCATATTAAAGCACTAAACAAATACGATGAATGTTTCAAGTATATATTTCAAGGAAGTTTTTGAATTTAAGTTTAGAAAAGCTCAAAGAAGACAAATTTAACAGCTACAAATTCGAAAATTGGTGAACGATCCCGATTTCATCAGTTCAGTGCTAGAAATTGAGAAGAATACATGTCCCACTTACAGCGACTTAAATGGAATATGAGCATCAAAATGAATAACAGGGCGCTCGATTCCATAAAAAAATTCGGACTAGAGTGCATCTTTTTCTCGAAAAAAAAAACACATCCCCCTCATCTCACACGCACTCGTAGAAGTATATGCAAACTATTTACTTTCGTGCCACTTTTCAGTTTTGCTCTGGTGCCTCAAGGTGCAGTTTCTGCGCACCGCCCTATACCTGAATTTATTTGACACAGCTCATTTAATAAGATAGCATACATAGCGTACTACACCAACTCCACCAATTTTCCAGTCAATTCGCAGTACTCTTGCTACAAAGCTGCGTGAGACGTTATTCGCATTTTCAGTTTCAGTTTATCTTGTAGTAGTTGCATTGCAAGGTGTAATCTTGTTCTTCTGAAGATCATATTCCCTTTTTCTCCATTTGCTTTGATATGACTTTTTGTTTCAAAATTGTACCAATTATATTACGCTTCACACATAGTTTAAATAGTATTACAATTTATTCATTCGATTTTTTGTTTAAAAATAGTTTTTTTCAAGCTCGATCTAAAAAATTGAATCGTGCAAATTTCATTGAAACACCCGTTACCAATCGTTTTGCTAATAAATATATGAAGAGTTTTCAAACCACCCGTACACATTCATAAATATATATGTATATACATAATATCGTATATACAACTACACGTAATCTGTTGTGTAATGTCTTTAGTTGTGTCAACTTTTCTACATGTTTCAACAAAAATGGCGGCTGGGGCTGCAAAGTAAGTGTGAAAAAGTGGCCGTAGTAGAAGAGTACGCCTCGAAGTGCCGGGCATGGAGTTGAGATGTATGGAAAATTGCGCCGTGCATAAACTGATTCATTCTAAGTGAATGAGTGAATGAGTGAGTGAGTGGGGAAGTGAATGAAGCAGCAGATACGCTGAGTGAATGCGTGCGAAAATAAAATAAAATAAAATGAAATGAAATAAAATGGCTAGAGAAATGTTTTGCAAGCTAAAGTTTTGAAACAACATTTAGATAAATTTCCCTGGAGTATGGCATGTGGCTGCGTGTTAAATTTTTTCTTACCAACTGCCTTGGTTTTCGATACAACTGCAGCTAGAGAAGGAATTAAAAAAAAAAAAAAAAAAAACAGCTAGAGAAATATGCGAGTTGCTAAATGAACTAAAGCAGATACAAGTAAGCAGCTACAGATACATTTTGTAAAAAAAAAGCTTATAAGAGCCAAACCGTTGCAGATATTTTAAAGATGTATAAAGCTAACTTCAATGCAACAGAATTGCTTCAAAATGTTACAAACCTTTTCCAATTCACAATGTATCTTTTTAAATATATATTTCTTTAAGTGTATCTACCATTAAATAGTCACACTCACACACAGCTAGACATGTGCCCACACAGCATAGATACATTCCACTTGCAACCACATTCTGCACATTCCCAACGGAGTTAAGTGAGAAGTAATAGGCATTTGAAAATAATATACAACGCTGTGGCAAACATTAAGCGTAGCTGGGATAAGGACATTTAAAAGCATATAGCTAAACAGCTTCTATATGTATGTATTTGTTGAGGGTTGAACTTGAATCCTAAAGGATTTCGAGAAGATTGAACATGTCATCATCATCAACGAGCAGACAAAACGACAAACGAGAACATTACAAGTGAACAAATCGCTTGTGAAAAATATTTTGAAAATGAAATGCTACTTAAGCGGCAGTCAAGTGGAAATTTTTAATTTATCTAAAAGTGTTGCGTAAATATTGAAATAGAAAATTAATGGTACGCAATAAATACAGCTACTCAAATAACATATTGAAGTAATTCATCTAAAAAATATTTAAAATTATATTGCATATCATTTGAAAGCAATTCATATTGCACTGCTCTAGAATTACATATACAACAACATTTGTGCTGTCATCCTAAATACCAAACCAAAAAAAGGGAGATATTGTGTTTGGGTGAGCAGTGAAGAATTCATATAAACGCATTTTTTTAAGGTTTGCTGTCAAAGCATTCCATATTAAATATGTAACCAACTTATTTTGGCATCGTTTGACGCTGCGTGCATTTTTGCTTGTTCTAACTTGAATTTTATTTTCTTGAATTTTTATTTTGGAAAATTTTCCATAAAATTTTTTACATTTCCTTTTTTGCAGCTTGTTTGGTCCACAAGCGATGTATGACATATTTTACCCAAACCAAGCTGACATTCAGACAATGTCATACGCTGTGCTGCAAGTTCAGTTCATATATCGCATACAGATATAGCAACTGACACAGATATACATACTCGCTGTGAGGCAAGTGCGAAAGTTTGCCGTCTGCATAAAAGAAAAACTGGCACAGCGAAATGAAAGCGCAGTTTTTTATTTGAAAGTACATAGTTTGAGAGAGCATTTATTAAATTTTATATTTTGTTGTTTTCAGTTTTCAATTTTTAAAAATACCAAATGAATTTAAATTTGAACAAAGTAAGTCACAATGTGTCATAAATATATGAATGTATAAATATTTAATGTCAAACGAATGAAAAACAAAGCTTTAATACTTTTTTATATGCTCAGTATTTATACTCATGCAAAAAACAAGAAAAAACGTTATTCGGTTGAACCGAAGCTCTAATACCATTCACACGAAATTTTAAATAGTATTGTAAAACATAACAGTGGGGGTTTAAATAGGAGCTCCCCCAATAGTACTTAGATGTGTACGAAGCGATGTAATAGATGTGTAAGATACCGCCGTATCAAATTTCAAGTTGATATTGTCGTTTTCCATACAAATGCATAAAAGTGAGCTGTAGGTTTATATGGAGCTACCCAAAAAAGTCGGTAGACCACGCCGTTAGTCTATGTATGTTAAGCGGCTGACCATAAAAAGGCACCATTTTGCATTTCAATCTAATATTGACTTTAATAAAGATGTTTTTCATAGAAATAGACAAAAGTTTGCAGAACGTCTGTATGGTGGATACACCAAATATTGGGCGGGTCCAACCCATTAATATATATGTCAAGCATCCGTCCACTAAAAGTTCCCATATCAATTATTAAGTTGATATTGACTTCAATAAAAAAGTTTGTTATACAAAAAATCAAAAGTGGGCGATGGGATTGTATGAGGGCTACCCCCAAAAGTGGGCGTGGTGGGTCAATCTTGATACTCTATTAAAGTGCAATAAAAAGAAGTGTATGTGCTACATTTCTACTGGATAGCATAAAAATTGGACCCCAAGAAATGAGTCACAACATACAAACAGACTGACAACAGACGGTCGGACAGATGGACATGGCTAGATCGACTCGACTCGACAAACTTTCAGAAAAACTGTTAATACCATTTCACAGTGTGTGTAAATGGTGCAAAAATGAATGTGAATAGCATTTTTTCTTAATGAATTCTAAAAAATCAAGAAGAAGAAATCAACGAAAAGAAAAAGCAAATATGCTTGTCATCTAGCATTTTTTACGTTTATCAATATTTTAGCAAAGTTTGTTTTTATTCCATTCACAGAGAATGTGAAATCAGATTGTATGAAACTTTGTAACACATTAATGGAGGCATCGTGGAGCCCATAAAGTATTTATATTCTTGATCAACTCAACGAGACGAGTCGATCTAGCCATGTCCGCCAACCTGTCTGACTGTCCGTCTGTCAGTATGCTGTTGCGCATTTTCAGGGGATCAATTTTTATGCTAATAAGTTGAAATTTTATAAATACACTTCTTTTCATTGCAGTTTAATATACTGTGAAGATTGACCTGCCACGCCCACTTTTTGGGGTAGCCCCATACAAACCCACCGCCCACTTTTGCCTTATGGACAGAATTTTTCCTTATTTCAAAATTTGGGGTCAAATTTTAAGGATTTTTTTGAGGTTATGTGAAAATCCTGACCAAATGGGGTTAAATAGGCAACAGATTCGGTTTCAGCGACTCCAAAAACATAAAGTAGTCATGCTAAGACTTGTAGATCAGAATTTATCTTGATTTTAAAATTTTGCCCTCGAATTTTGAGGTTTTTTAAAGTTATTGTATCTCAAAAACCTGGATACGAATACCCCGACCCAAAAAACGTATAATAAACATGGTCTGATCTCTGGGTCCGAAAGTGAATTTGTTTTTGTGTGGCTGTGTAATCATACTGGAGGATTAAGATGATATAAAATATAAAATATTTCGAATGAAAAATGAGATTGTATGGTTAAGCATATTGTTTGTTCATATTTGTTGTTTTTGTTTAATAGATTTTAATTTTGACTTATAAGAAATTCACATTTTTAGCACTTTCTTTGCCAGTCAAAATGCATAACGTGCAAACGAAAAACTGCAAACAGCGTTTCCCAAGTTTCAAAGCGGTGCGTTTAAAAAAAAATCAAATATCCAATGTTTTTACTGTCAAAACTTTTTTCTCTATAGAATCAGTTCTGCGTTGAATCAGTGGCAGAACAACACGTGGCAAATTAAGTTTAGTCTACAAGTAAAAGTTCAAACATCTTATAAATACGTTCGAGGTAATTTCTACTATTCCAAAATTTGTGCGTAATATTAATAAAAAATAATTGACCCAAAAATATAACTTCAGTTAACTTGATTCGATATGGCCAACGAAAATTTATTTAAGCAGCGCATGGATAAATTTACCTTGCCACCGAAAATCAAGGAAGATTTAGTATATTGCCAGCGATCTCTGCTCGCACATATCAAGGTGCACACTCTGGTTGTACAGCAAAAGCAACTTTTACTGAATAAACTTGAAGAATTTATAGAGGAAATAAATGCGGAACAGCAATACTTGATGCTGCGTGCCAAGGAACATCTAAATTTGTTCTTTGAACAGTTGCGTGCTCAAGGCATACAACCGGTGGAGTCCTACGCCGACGAAGTTATAGCAAAACAGTTTTCGCCGTTGGTTGGCAACTCTGAATATGTGGTTCAACCAAATAACATAAGGCTACGTCCGTCGGAAGCAGATCTGAAGCGCATGTATTTGGGCTTTCAAAACGCTGATGTCAAGGTGAATAGTGATCCTCGTTCGAAGTCTAATGCCTCTGAGTGCAGTTCTATAGGTAAGTCTGTATGAGATGACTGCTGCTTAATATTATTCATTATAAACGTATATATACCATACATATATACATATGCAGTTATAATCTCCGATGATTCTGATGATGATGCTCGTGACGATACCAATTTGACACGCAATGATTTACACATCGAAGCCGCTGCGGATTACACCGATAACGAATATACATTAGTTGAGAATGCGGCACTTGTTGCGCCGATTTTAAATGATTTGGAACATAATGAGTTTAGAATCGTTTCGGTTGACGTCGCTACTAACTCCCACAGCGCAGCTAGTGCAACACAAGATACCGATCCGATATTAATCAGTGATGATGATGATAATACCGCTAGTGTTAGTAATCCTTTGAAGCCGGTAATTAAAACTCCGCTTGTGTCGCACAACTCTACAAACGTGCGCAAAATTATTAGTAAAAATTCCAGTGAAACAACTACATTCAAAAGAGAACAGAAAAAGCGTAGATTTTCTGAAGCTTATGCCATAGATACGCTTAAAGCCGAGCCGAAGGAGTATCGTACACGTCCCGAAGAATATGAACAGCAAGAATTTCTAAGGCTTTTTAATATCATTACGCCAGCTGAACTTGCGCAGATGCAACTACGTCACTCGAAACGCTATCGCCGTAGCAGTTACAGCACTTCGCGTGCTGATTTTGCATATGAATTTAAAAAGAAAAAGAAGCCAAAGGCCAAAACTAGGTTTTTACTCTCGCCTAATACCGCAAGCAACAAGAGCGCAATGTGCTTGGATGAAGAGAAGTTGAAGGAATATGCGGCACAAAATAACTAAAGCCACTACAGGAAAATTAGACCAATTTTTCGTAGTAATTTAATACGAATCACCCATATAGAACTTTTAAATCTACTCCCTTTCGTCAAACAAAATATTTTTGACATAATATTCAATTAATTTTGGTCATTATTTGACAAATACTTTACAAAGCACTACAAAAACAAAGACCAAATCTCAAAGTCAAATCCCATATTCTTGAAAGTCGTTTTATGTAACCTGAAGGCTATTCGATTAGTATACCTACACTGCAACATATTTACCAAAACACAAAATTGAAGATCCATTAACTATTCAACGTAATACATAAATGCTTAAACAAAATAAAAGCAGCACGCAGATACTTTCGTTCACATTTTAATGCATAATTTAAACATTTGCCACAATAGATGGCTTTAATCAAATTTCATAAATTCACAATGAATTTCTCTATAAAATTCAAAGCACAAAGCCAACATCGATTAATTTTACAAATATTTTGAATATACAATATGCAAATCTATCTATCTGGTATGTCCTTGAAAAATGCAAATGACATATTTTCAAAGCATTAAGCAATGACATAATTTCGAAATAAATACATATCAAGAATAATCAACAGAGCACAAAGTGAGCCTAAATGAATTCTCAATGGCATTGTTAACAAACTCATTAGATTACAAGTGTGTAAGCGAGATAAATGCACGAGTGTAGTGAAATAGCTATATTATTGAAAATATGAAATTAAATTTAAGCCATAATCGACGACAACAGATAAATATGCAGATTACCTCTCACTCGTTCTCTCTATCACTCTCTCTCTCTCGTTCGCTCTCTCTCTCTTCCTCGTTCTCTCTCTCTTCCTCTTATGTATGAATTGGCATAATTTTGAAATGCCATTGGGACTATTTAATGAAATGTGAATGGTATTTTTTTTTACTTGTGGATGTATTTCTGCGTATCTATGTTGGCATTGGTGAAATTAGCAAAAACAAATGTAAAACGCTTATAAATTTAATAAAATTTTGAATTGTTTTTCATTTATGTGTGCAATTATTGATAAATATTAAATTATTTATGTATAAAATGCAAAACGTTGTTTTCATTGTCATATGCAGTTGATTATTTAGTATGATATGTATGATATGAATGCGTTTGTTAAATATTTGACATTTCAGAATAAACACAAGATTTAGAACTATGTCAATTGTGCTATTTCAAATAGATATAACTCATCATGTGTTTAAGAGTTGTAATACAATACAGAATAATAGATATTATATACAAAAAGTGCTGTGAATCATTAAATGATATTCGAAAGATTTAACTCAAAAGTAAGAAGCGTCAAATGAAATACAACGCTTGACTCAATTGCCCATAGATTAGTTTAGTGCTGCACTGAGTTACTAGAGTAGTTCATAAAATCGATTAATCATTTGAAGTCGATTTATTTTTTAAATATAATCGCTTTTTTACTATTCGATTTTCTCATATATGTACTCATATCTACTTTATATACGTCATACAAATGACTAACTGAAGCAAATATTTGAAGAACGCGTTATTTCGCGAAATGCACCTGTCAACTGGCCACCGAGATTGTGCGACTTAACGTCTTTGGATTATTTTCTCTGGAGTTATGTGAAATCATTGATATATAGGAACAAACCAGCAACTTTGGACGACTTGCAAGACAACCTTGTGTGAACCATATACTTCTAGAGTAAGCCACATCAGAGCCCGAAATTATATTTTAACACTATTGACATAAAATTATCTTTCTAATAAAGCCAATTTTCACTTTGAAATTAAGTAATCTCAGTATTTTAATTGAATTCAAAGTTCTACACCTCTAAAAATAACACCTTGTATATGCAATGAACTCACCCAAATGATAAATTTTTTTTAAAAATTCGATTTTGTTTCGCTTTGGGTTCGTTTTGTTCAAAAAATTGGATAAAAAAATCGTATAATTAATTGTATACAAAAAAGTTATGTAAATAAGCTTTATATTAAAATCGATTTTACATTTAGATTTTGATTTGTTGCATAGTTATAAAAATTTGAAATATAATATTGTAAATTCAGTTCTCAATGCATTTTCATATTTTTATCTATTCTTAAGAGATATCAGCTTGAGAACTCGTCAACTATTGTTTATTGTGTACGTCATGTGGACTTAGGTGGGAGTGTGTGGGATGATTTTAATGTTTGTGCTATGAGTGCAACTACGATTTCGATAAGACCAACCTTCTCATTTTGGTTGTGGTATATTTTAGAACATTTTTGCAAATAAATTTGTATGTACAGACGATTTTTGCAAGCATAAATTAGTGAAGCCATTATCGTATGCAAAACTGGGAATATTGTATATATCTGTGATTTGTAAATGTACTAAAAAACGAACGGGTGGAAATTTTAATGGCATTTAGAAGTTGAGAGTCTATCTATTGGTGGATCCAGGGGGAAGGAACTGGGGAACGTTTTTTCACGTGTATTTTTTAGGTAGAAATCCCATTGAAAAGTAATAGAGTTCACCGCAAACAACACCAACCCATAACACAAATCCGCAAAGAGACCGTCAACCAACAGTCCACATCACATCAGCTTGACCAAATAACAGGAAAACATTTATTTTGGATGCCTAAACTTAAATTTTAAAATTCTTTAATTCATTTTCCATAAACTTTTCATATCCACTTTACAGTAATTTCATGCATTTCTACTTCAGAAGAAAATTATCAACTTCCCACATGCAACTGCGCTATAAATTCTATATAAAATAGTTTACTTCACCATAATATTTTTAATGTACTACTGCTGTCTTACTACGATATGTGCCCAGCACGATGTTGAAGTCATTATAATCGCCATTTGCAGCGTTTAATATATATATATATTATATGTGTATGTGTGTGTCTGTGTCTGTGTGTGTGTATCTATGTGGACTATCATGCCAACATAAAGTGTATATTACTATGAGTAGAATACTTCATATTTATTGTATGTATTTTTCATGTGCTAAAATTATTCGCGTGCTAAAATAATAACAACAAAAATTGACAAATAACATGTGTCTGTACGTCCGTCCGTATGTCTATCTTGCGCTATAAGAAATCTGATACACACACACACACACACACACTTACACATATAAACTCACACACGCATATATAAGTAAATAAATGGGTGTAACTATGTGTGTGTGCTTAAGTGTGCTACTTGTGATTTTAATTGCTTTTGGGAATTCATTTTGTTGCGCTAAATAGAAACTAGGAGAGGCCTTTAGCTATAGGACATATATACTACTATATATATGTACATATATATAAATATATGTATTATAGAAAGATATAAGAATGTGTTAGAAAGACAAAAACAACAACATGGCGTATGAGTAATTAGTTTTGTTTCACGCTGCGGCTTAAAGCAATAAATTAAATTCTACTTACTAACTTACCTCAAGTAATAATTCTTGATGGCAGCAACACTTACTCATATAAAGGGTCTTTCAATAGGGACCTAACGATTTTTTCTCAGGATCTATAAACGTCAAAACTTCAGTCAAGATATACGTTTGGAAACTATGAAATTACTACCAAAACTCGAAGTAGGTGGTCCTATCTTTAAGAGCGCTAATTCCAATTTTCGGTCGTAATAATCGTTCAACCGACAAGCTCTGCGTGCTAAAGTGGATAAATTCGATTCAATGTATTTACTATTCTACAGTGGAAAACAAATCAATATCAAATTGATAATGATTTTGTTGCATCAGTTTTCATGTCCGAATATTAAAATAGATCAATATGATATTTTTCATATCAATATCATGCATTTCATAAAAAACGTTACAAATTAATATGCAAAATAACATATTGAGCTAAATTCAGGCAAACCAAAAGAGAAGAAGAAAAAAAATTGATGCGAGAGAGACCTGTCGAATCTAAAAATAGAGAGGAAAACAATGATTATTATTAAAAAGCTATTGTTTGTGATTCGGCTCGTTGATTGTCTGTTAACTAAGCTTGTTTAGATGATGCAACTTTGCAAGCCGGCGCTGTGTTGGTCTTGACTTGTCGTGGTTCGATGCCAACTTCATCCAACAGAGATAATTTTTCTCAATCAATTTGCTACGCAAACAAATACAAACTGTATGTATGACGGGATTTTCTTAAATGTTATATAAATATTAAAAAAGATCATTTTGATATGTTCGAAAATATTAATATAATACTCGTATTTTCGAGCATGTCTTTTCGAGGACTCTAGGTTTATGAAATGGACCAAATCGGCCGATTTCACGCCGTTCACAGAAATTGGGAATCTCTAAAACCATATTGTGACGAACATAAATATTTTGGCATACACCGTTCCAAAATTAAGCTAACTGAAGAACTAAAGCCGATTGGGCTCTGCAAAAGTTTGAAGAAAACCCTGAGTTGCATCAAAAAACCATTATCTGCGATTAGGAAAATTTTTCTCATAATGGTTTTGTCCATAAGCAAAATATGCATTACTGGATTGCAACAGATCAACATGTGCTTGAAGGGAATCCATTGCATCCACAAAAAGTGACCACACAAAAAGGATTTCATGCAGGAGGTGTGATTGGACCATATTTTTTAGTCGATGAAAATGATCGCCATGTTACGATCAATGCAGTTCGCACTATAGCCATGTTGGAAGACTATTTTTGGCCAGAATTGGATGGAATTAACATCAGTGATATGTGTTTCCAACAAGATGATGCTATATGCCACAAAGCAGGCCAAACAATTGAATTAGAAGTTCGGTAATCGTGTTATCTTGAGAAAGGGTCCGGTCGGATGGCCTTCTCGCTTATGCGATTAAACGCCATTGGATTTATCTTTACGTCGTGGGTTTATGTCAACAACATTAGAAATGTTCAGGAACAATATCGAATGCGAAGTTGGAACGTTTCCAACCGATATGTATGGAATAATGCTAAACAATTTTCTCCCAAAAATCACTTGCTGCAAACGTGGTCGCATGAACGTGATCAATTTCCATACTTAAATGTAACACGTTTACTTACTGTACCTGGCAAAAATTTCAGCGCCGTATCTCATTTATTCTGTATTTTATTTAAATAAAAATTTGTTATGTTCCTATTGAAAAATCCTTTACAAAGTACATTTAGTATAAAAGCCGCAAATTGGGCATAAATAGAAAGAAATTCGTGTGTGATTTGGAAGATTTTTGTTCTAATTTTTTTCTTATTTCTGCTACTACCTTAAATGATTAAGCACATGCAATTTATTAACAGATCAAAGTTTCTATCCGGCTGCAGTTGTGATTTATGGCAGCACATCAGTTGAAAGCAAACTAAACAGACCTTAAAATTTTTTTTTTAAGAATTTATACAATAACCAAGAGTTTAAGTGTGCAGTATAAATGTCTGTCTGTCTGTCTGTCTGTCTGTCTGTATGTCTGTCTGTCTGTACATCCGTCTGTACTGTATAGCACACTCATATCATAAAATTTCTAGTTGTTGGCATACAAGTGTTTAAAAGCAACAAAAGTATCTAAGTATTTGTATAAAAGCAACGCTTGAGATTTTAGCACGAATTCAATGAACCAAGCTTTCTCGAACTTTATACGAATTGTTTTCGAGTTGCACTTCACTTCAACTAAACCTCACGAACTCAGCACATTCCCATTTGGCTGCCGAAATCAAAAAAAAAAAAATGTATATAAACCTGTGATTTTATAGTCGTCTTTATATGGTTTTATATACGAGTCGAGCATAGATGCTATACAGTATGCTGTATTGCACTGAGACTTGGCGCCATAGCCTGGATAGCCACTACATTTGTTTTTATAGACCGTTTTTGTTCAGCACGGTTGGTTGGTTGACTCCTTGTATGGTTGTTTACTTCCGGTTGCGTCCTATCATGCTACTATTTTTTGTTCGTTTTTCCTTTTTTTTCGACAAAAATGTATGAAAAGCATGAAAGCACTGACCCTTCAGACATTTAGAAAACAAAGAAACAACAACAACAACAAAAATTAATTTTGATGTGCTCTCATATGAGTTTTGGTATGTACTGATGTCCATGTGGATTTATTTTAGTGTACGTGCTGTGTGTATTTTGTATTTTGTAGCTATGTGTTGAAATTATTGTAGTTTGCAGTATGAAAGCGAGCTTAGTAAGCGAGAAATATATATATGCATATAAAAAAAAAAAAATAGCTGAAATTAACTCAGAGTCTTGCGGTTCGCATGAGTTATGTGTATGTATAACTACGCCTTCGGCTCCATTTTGTTTTATGCAGCATGTTTTTTCTGTGGAGCCGTGTGTGTGTGATTGTGATTGTGTATGTTGCTTATTTCAATTTGTGGTTTTGCACAAATTAGAAAATGGTAAAAATTAGAAAAAATTCGAGAAAAAAAAACTAAGAAAAGTCTATAAAGACTTAGTGTGAGTATGTATAAACAATGGGCGTAGTATTAATTGAAATTTTTGTTTTTTTACGCTTGTAAGCATTAAGAAAACAACTAAAAAGGAACATTTTTGTATATAAATTAAAAAATAAGTAGAATGGTTTGTTTGTTGGCCTATGGTTTTATAATTAGTCTTTTATTTATTCATAGACTTTTTTTATAATTAATATTGTAAGTGTTTTGACTAAACGCTTTAAACCAGCTTTTTAATATCATCAACATCACGCTATTAAAGGCTGCTTTTGATTAAATTTAATTTATATGTCAATAGGCAAGTGGAAAACGATCACACCCTTTTTTACGCAAATATATTCGCTTGAATTTGTTTTGTTGGACAAGTTGTGAAGAGGAGTAAGAACGAATGTTTTAATTTTTCTTAAGTATTGTGCCTAAGGTATGTGCAAATCATGTAACACCCTCGGCCAAACACAAAGACTTGAGCTCTCTCCCTCTCTCAGCTGTCTCAATTCGAAAAAAATTACAACATAAAAGTCAAAGTGAGTAACGCCATAGAAATCATGGTACAATAATAAGGTAGCGTACTAAGCGCTGACCCAAGCCAATTAATATGAGCGAGTAAGATAGAAAGAGAAACAAGATGACCCAAATAAACATGTAAGATAGATAGAGAAGAAAAAGTAACTATTTGTTTTGCGGTTCTCTCATGTTTCGTTAATTTTTTTGCATGCGTGTGTGTCTTTATGAAAATAAAACAACTAGAATTGTGCGTCGATACAAAATTTTCGTTTGGTAAATGTAATAATAAAAACAAGTCACAAGCATTTAAAGCGCTCTAACGTTTGGCCTGTGATTTACGAAGGCGCTCGCTCTCAACACGCTACCTTATTATTGTAACATGATAGAAATGAACAACAGACGAACTTGCCAATATATTAGCGAGCTTCAGTAGAGAGCTGGGCTTCATAGTGTTGTTGGAAAAATTTCAAAGGAAGAGGGATCAACATTTCTTCTAGCTTGTTGTCAAGCTCGTTGACAAAGTGCTTATGCGGGTCAACATAATGTTGAGCTCAACATGTTGGTTATACTTAACGCTATCAGCATTATCAAATGGTACTGAACTGTTTCGCATGCCGCCGAAATTTAAAAAAAAAAACCGCAATGTTCTCATTCAGTAATAAAACTTATTACCAGGAAGATTCACATCCTAACATTCACAGCATAACAGCTAAATAGGAACGAAAACATTAGAGAACGAAGAAAGAACACCAACGCAGCTCTCTTTGTGTGTTAAATCACCTTCAGGAGAAAATGTCCGTGGTATATGACTTGTGGATGGTATTTGACAGGCTATCTACTCTTGAGCAATTACAAAATATATTATAAAGAAAGTGCAGAGCTCTACATCAGTATAGTCCTACGGGTGAGGAAACTGATTGTTCACCTGAACTGTTCCGTAGGAACTCGAGTCTTTTGGCCATATTTTCCTTGATATTTGGTGACTTGCTAGTGGCTCGCATAAACGACACAATATTCCGAATCAAGGCTGGCATCTACTTTAAATCATTCTCATAGATTTTATCGTTCATATCACCATTTTTTCACAATATTATACACATTTGTGGTGATTGCAACAAAATTATTTGTGTAACAATCTTTTTACAGACAGCCAGACAGATAGAATGTTCAACTCTCAGTTTTACTTCTTAAAGCATTCTGACTGCAGTGAATCTAACAAGTAAAATAAAATATACTTTCGTAATAATTTTTATGACAAAAAATTCGTTCGAATTTGTCTAGGCTAGCTTAATAAAGACCAATATATATTTTAATATTCCCACAAATTTTAATCGGAATTAAAAGTATCTAAAGGTAAAATAATTCGTGTAAATCTTACTCAAAACCAGATTTTCTACAATTTAAATGCAGTATAAGTATATTGCATACTTTTGGGCTTTTAAACATGGACCATGTGCCAAACTGCTAACATAAACTAAATTTTGTAAATTTATCAATGATGCTGCTGCTTGCTAAATACAAATATAAACACATACAGAGATGAACATATATTTGAGTGTGTGAGTGTGTGTGTGTGTGAATGCCTAATTTTCTTTGTATAACTTAGCGTGTACTTTTTTGTATTAAGAAATTTTCATTAATTTTAAAGTGTTGTTATATACACAAGAGAATTTTGTAAGCTAAACGAAGAATATTATCTACAGAAAACTGCACAGAAAATTGTTACAGTGTGTGTGCGGGCTTATACGAGATAAGATTTGTATGTGTCTGTATATAGTAGCTGTGCATATAACATTCAATGCATTTCATTATTGTAAGTGAAACCGTATTTGTTTGTTTGCCACAACACCGAGAATACTACACACAGAAAAAAAGGATTGTAGTAAAACTAACTATTTGCATTTTGATTTAACTATTTTTGTCAATGGCTTGGCACCAAAGGGTGAAATATTTAATTTGAAGTGTGTGTACTTTCAAATTGAAGCCATTATTTAAATAGCTTTCACAATTAAATCAAATTAAATCAAACGGCAAACATTTTTGATGACAACTGTGGTCATATTTAATCATAAAATAATCCATAGTTCAAGTGTTCCAATTTTAATTCAAACTTGTTAATTTTAAAATTAAAATTAAATTTTGCATATTTAATTCAAATAATATTCATATTTAATTCAAATGTGTTTCATAGTGCAAATCAAATATTTCCATATTCAATTCAACTATTTTAATATTCACTTCAAATATGATCTGGCTTTGAAGTTGCCATTTTGACATTTTTTTTTTTTTTCAAAAAAAGCTAAACCGAACTAACTGAACAGTAGCAAATTTAAGCATAGTTAAATCAAATATGAGCATACTTATTTTTACACCAATTTTTTTCTCTGTGTGTACGAAGACCAACAATTACAACAAGAAGTACTCGTACCAAATGCTTATGTTGCAAATTTTCGCATTAATAAATCTTTTGTTTGGCTAATAAATTTCTAAATAGCTAACATCAAACTTTGCTTGCTGCTAAGCAAGTCCTTGCCGCTATATCCTTTCGTAATCGGACTGGCGCCTTATAGCTTGCTTGCTCTACCATTATCACGGTCTGTTTGTCGATGTATGTGTTTGTAACTGTGTGTTTTTGCATTTTAGATAGCGCCATTTTGACTTGTATTTCTCTTTTGCTCATTGCTTTAGTTTTCGTTCAAGTTTCAAGCTTTAAAGAGTTATCCCTTGGTCATCTTCTGTACCACTTTTACTTGCTTAATTAGGCTTACAACTTGCTTATTTAAATGTTCACAATTTTCCTTCTACACTACTGCTTAGGTAAGTGTACCATAACATCATTTCACTGCATCTCCCTCTCGCTCCAATGTTGTCAAGTTAAGCTTTGTGCAAAAGTTTTCTTTGATTTAGTTTGTTTTCGGTATTAATTTCTTTTTCAGGGAGCTTAACTTGCTCTTCTTTTGTTCACAGTAGTTGTCGTTCACAAAAGAAAATTTATTTATATGTCTAGTTTATTTATGAAATATAATAAAGTAAAGAAAAGTATTTACTGCGGAGAAATAATTGTGTAAGTTAAAGTATTAAATTTATTACGAAAGTTTTAAGTAGGGGAGAAAATGAATAACTTACTTTATAACTTCCAAATAATACAAAATAAGCTCAATAGAAAGTAAATAAGAATACTTTTTAGTATTACTGAAATTAATAATGCCAAATCGTCAAAAATTATCATTTCTTTGATAAAATTTTGACAAATAAAAATCATATCCACTCCATACTATATGAGAAAAGGCGAGTTTACCACATCGCAGTCGCTAGTTGAGGCAGATGAATGAGATTTGGTATATATGTAAAGGACATCGGGAGAAAAAAAGGGGGCGTAGTAGTGCAAAACGTTATTGACCGTTTGAATATTCGTCATTTTGTGGAAGTGGGCGGGGGCCAGCTAGTAATTTTGATAAATTCATATCGGAAAGCCTACCCGTTCAAAATTATGTTACGGCTATTTTCGACCAAACTATATTCCGATTTGGAAGTATGTGGTATATTTCATAAGGATTGATATAATATAATATACACTAAATTTGACCAACAAAATCTCAAAAATTGAAACAGCTTTGTGTAGAGTTCTATCCCTTATTGTGGGGCTGGCTTGTTAATTTAAAATGGTTTTGCTGAAAAGGATATTGGAAAATCTAACCATCCAATCTTGAAGTCTCTAACTCGTATAGTCTCTCAAAAATCTTGTTGTTCAACCAGACGGTGAGACAAACGTATATGTCTATGTCGACTCGAATTTTAATGCTTATCAAGAATATATCGTACATGTACTATGTATATACTCTATGGGATCTTGTCTCCTTCATCCTGTTACATACATTTACGCACAAACTAAAAATACTATTTTATCCTAAGGGCACAGGGTATAACAAAAATATTGCAAATGTTCACCTCTGCGTTTTTTTAAAAAAACTCTTTTATTGAAGTCAATATCAACATAATATTTGACATGATGGCTTCTAATAAACGGATGCTTTACATATATATCAATGGGTGCGACCCCCCACTTTTTGGATTAGCCCCATACAAAATATCGACCAGCCTTTACCATTTTGTATGAAAAACTTAACTATTGCAATCAATATCAACTTGAAATTTGCCAATGTAGCTCCTTATGGACGAACGTTTCATAAATATATACAAAGGATCTGATCCCCATACAAACATATAAACAACGTAAAAGTTCTTAGGTTTAAAAATAAGTACAAAACAGACACCCGATAGACACACGGAATCACACGAAGTATTATAGCAATATTCATTCATCAGAATGTGAAACATAATCGTACCACATCACACTGCATATTCTGATTGAATATAATGAGACATACAATTTACTGTTAATATATACTCGTTATGCATTTGTTCTAACATACCTCGAGCACAGCTCGAATGTACATGAACTAGCAATGTAAGATCCTTATATTATGTGCTTGAAAATACCAGTGTATTATGACGGATTATTTTCCAACATGAGAACACTGCATATTAACTCAAACAAGTGACATGTGACGTAATCTGAATGCGAAATTGATGGGTCATTAACCGTACAGTGCTGATATGACGATGAATAAATAACTAACTTCCTGGTCAACTACTTTCAAGACGTTTAATGTATTTATAAACCATATTTTGGAAATTCCAGCTTCACACTGGCAAAAATGCATTTCGGATTGGTATAAACTCTTGAAAAAGTTTATTGATCATCGAGAAAATTATTTGAAAAAGAAGACAACCATTTTCAATGAGAAACTTTTCATTCAAACTTTCACATTCGAGCAATGCAATTATTATAGGCAATAAATTTAAATCGCTTATTCAATTAAACAAATATACGTATATGTAAAACAATGGGACATTTCTTCTTTTAAGTTAATCACTGAATAGTTTCATAAACTTTTAAGGTTAGGTATCAGCATGATACACTCAAATTTAATATTATACCAATTCAATTCAATAAGCTGTTCTCATACTAATTTTAATATCGTTTCATTTCCTTTGGTGTCCAATAAATTTTGTCAAAAGCAACACCCACACACAATAACATCTATAAACCTGCCTGTCAATAACTACAAAACGTTCTCACACTAAAAACTCGTTTCATTTACTTAAAAGTCTAATAGATTTTGTCAAAGGAAATTCAATATATGTTCTATAAATTCAAACTGCTTGTCAGTATCTGTTTTCAATGGTCAAAGTTAAAAAGTGAATTTGCTTTCATAAAAATAAGAAAAGAAACCAAAAAAAACGTTGGCATTTCCATTGATACGAATCGATACAGATTAAGTTTAGATGATTGCACTCGACTTGACTCGAAATAGCAGAGTTACATTAGATACATATATGTATAAAGAAGTATATATACATCGACCTAAACGCTTGACCTCCAAAATAAAATATCTGTTGACCAAAGGCAAATAAACAAGACATGCGTCGAAAGTTGTTGCAAAACAAAAGGACACAAAATCCAATATGGCGCACGTGCTACTCAATTTTTTTTTTTTTTTTTTTGTCATTTAAGTCTCTTATTTGTCAGCAAAGTTAAAAAGTATTGATCAAAGAATTTAAGAGCGTACCGAACGCATAACAAACTAAAAATAAATTTGATAATATTTTCCTTTGCATATTTTATATATGCTAAATTGTCCTGGGAATTCGTAAAACATCGAAGAAAAGAAAAAATAGCACAGCGGAAAACCTCAAATAATTTTGGCTTTATCACAAGTGCGACTTGTGCAAAGTGTCAACTTAACTCAACTTTGTACAAATTATTAAAACATTTTCCCACGGGTGACAACACTTGCCAGTTTAGGTGACAGACGACAGTGTGCAAAGAACTTCCGGTTGTCAAGGAATGAATTGGCGGTAGCTGAAGTACGGAATGAAGTAGTTCTGAACGGATAACACTTGCCAAAAGAAGATACGATGGTGACTATGAGATACTAGAGCAAGAGAAATGAGCGCTTTAATATTTAAACAAGTTGAAAAATGCAAAAGATAAAAAGCAGCGAGAAACAATTCTGAAACCCAAAAGTGGGTCAGAAGATCAGAGCGCAATGGGTCGTTGTTTTTCGGCTTATACTGTTTTTGTTGTTGTTATTTGTAGGCTGATGCTGTGAGGTTAATAGTATAGGGTGTTTTTTTGAGAGTGTCCATTTTCCGAAGTGATTAAACTGTCATAAATTGAGTGCATATGCCTAAAAGACCTTCAAGATATACATAAGTAGCATTGACAAAACGCAGATAAAGCTGTTTATGGAAACAATGAAAAATGGTTGGACCATGAATGTTTTCGAACAAGAAAGGATGTACTTCAGTTGCTATATAAGCGCAAAAAATCTGACAATGAATTAGCACCAGTAGAGTGTTCCCAATATACAAAAAAGTGAATACGAACCTGCTGTCCAACTACAGAGCCATATGTTCTATGAATTGTGCTGATGGGTGTCCTTAATGAGAGTTTTTCAAGACAGTTTGAACGAATTTCGAGCCGGACTTAGATAAAAAGACTCAACGGTCGATAGTATATGCAACTTGACTTCGATAATATGTCTCAAATGGTCAAATAATCGACTTCAAAGCAGCATTTGACAAAATTAACAGACGACTACCATGGCATAAGCATCAAAATTGAGAGGATTTATGAGAATACCAAAACCGTGATATGGACGAGAAAGTTCTTTCTAAGCACTTCCCCACGAACACAGGAATCCGTCAAAGCTGCCCAATATCACCACTACTCTTTGCACTGTATCTAGATGACCTGCTCAGCTTCATAGGAGATGGCCTGTTTATTGGAGAAAAAAATATTCGAATACTACATATGAAGATGATATTGTTATCCCCTCAGATAAACCAGCAGCACTGCAACGAATGATTTACGGACTGTAAGAATACTGCCGAACATGAAACATGGAACTAAATCCAGAAAATTCAATTTTAATAGTGTCGGTTAGCAGCATCAAAAAATCTACCTAGGGACACTGCTTACACCAAAATTGGTATACACAAAACATAGAAGTTCCAACATTTCATAGGAAGGTGTCCCTTATTAATGGAATTTAGGATGCTATATTTCGGTCAAACAATACTTAATATCTCATATATCTCACTATTTAAATTCAAATCAAAGTTCAATACATCTAAAAAAACACCCTATATCATGTTGTTATTTAGTATAGTGTATAATGTATGTATGAGCTAACGAAGCGAAGGAGCGAATGAGCGTCGCCAAGCGGATTAGTGCGCGTAATAAAAGCTAAAGAGGGAGACAGCCCCGGAAGGTCGACATAACTGACAAAGAGCAAAAACGTAAACACACACACACACACATACACGCTGATATACTAAGGATAAACGACAGGATAACAGCAACAGCAACGTCATCGTCATCATATGAAAGCCTGCCCGACAAACGACGGCTTCATTAAGATAAACCAATAGCTGCTAAATTGTTAACATTAGGCATACATAATGAATTAAAGCTCAAAGCGAAACTACTAAACTAATGCAAAGACTAAATTGAAGTGAGATACTAGGACATTGAGCTGCAAAGCAAAGCATAGTATACCATATACTCGTATATGAAGGCATACAGTAGCATACAAAATGTAACTTAATTCCCCACAAACATAGACAAGACCCGCACACATTTACCGAGTAGTATAATAAGCGCTTCTATAGTCTTATATGGGCGTTTTCGTTTTCAATTTCGTTTATAGTATTGCGAAATTATAATTGTATTTTCTGAGAATTGAAGAAAACAAATTAGATACTCGATCTAGTCAAAGCAACGCTTTAAGAAGTATTAAATACGTTTCTCATATCTGTTTCTACAGCATATAAATATATGTATGTAGTGGCTGTTTGGCTCTTAGCTTGAAGCCCAATATAGGGAAGGCCGTCGAAAAACAGCTGTTTTCTCAGAAAATAGCAATGCTGTACCTGAACTTATAATATGTGAGGATGGATTTTGCAATTTAGCTTTATAGACCCTAATGTGAATACCATGTTTTTAACTGCTGGAAGCTTAAAAAATAGTTGATCTTGAATTTTGTAGCAATGAACTTTCTGCTGAAAAATAGAGTGTTTGCGTTCTCACAGCTGCAGCACTTTGCAGACGCAACATTTCGGCCAATGAAATTAAATCGATTTCCCAATATTTAAAAGTGGAAGTCTTTTATTTCTCGTATGTAATTTTTTGAAGTATGAGATGCGTCATATAGCTCCCATACATGCGAATTCAAATTCGGCACGTTTCGTATGCTCGATTTTTTATCACGCGCCTCTTCTTCTGCACTCGTTTGACCCTAAATAGCAGCTAATATAGTCAATGCTGCATTATTCATAACGAGTTACAAGTTTACGAGTTTTATTTATTCAAAAGAGTTTTAAGCCTCACCAAAAGAATTTAATTTAAAGCAACATTTTTTTACTTTACACTCACTCTAGTTCTTTATTCACAACAGCTGACATGTTCTCTTCAAACAAAATTGTGCAACAAGATAGCGTTTATACACATCTGGTTTTTATGACAGGCCATCTTTTGTTTTGACAGCACTCCAATTTTGCCAGACAAGACTGTGAAAACAGGCCTTAAGCTAACTATGACATTTTATTTTCCCTTTACACTAATCTTGCAATCAATTGTGAAATAAGTGATAAGAAAATTAAATAAAATTCAGACTGAAAGTAGCTCGCACCATACCAGAATCAACATAGTCGGCTTAACTAATTTAGTTTTTCATGAAGAAATTGACATGTTAGAAGTTAGAATTTTGCTTTATCAAATATTTTAGTTTCAAATCTAGTTCAGAGAATTTTAAACAACATTTTTCCTTTTTTCGTTGTAACAATTATCTTTAAGCCCTGTTCAGACGATCATATATATGTGACACATTTCTCCACAAATTTCCACTTGAAGTGACAGTAAGCTTGCCAAAAATTAACAAAATTCCGAATCTCTATATATAAATAGGCAAGTATAAAAAATGCACATCCATTTTAACAACCTTGTGAAAAGAAGCAGTGTCGGATGTACATTTCTTCGAAAATATTGCGTCTAAAGTAAATTAAACCCAGGTAAAATCATCGTTCAAACACAAACACATGAACTGTCTCTAGCTATCTCAGCTCTCTCCATTAACTAAAAAAAAAAATTACAGCAAAAAACTAAAAAGTTAGCGACGGCATAGGAATAAGCAACCGACGAAAATATGTTATGCTTTGGCGCCACTATAAATATGTAATAAAACAAGAAAAAACGTTAACTTCGGTTGAACCGATGCTCTAATACCATTCACACGAAATTTTAAATAGTATTTTAGTAGATGTGTAAGATGCCGCCATATCGAATTGACGTTTTCCATACAAATGCATAAAAGTGAACTGTGGGTTTATATGGGACTACCTTAAAAAGTGGGCGGGACACGCCAATTTATATATGTATATGAAGCGGTTATCCACTAAAATACACCAAATCAAATTTTAAGCTAATATTGATTTAAATAAAGAATTTTTTCATAAAAAACACAAAATTGCACGGTGGGTTTGTATGGGGGCTATCCCACAAAGTGGGCGTGGCGGGTCAATCTTGATACTCTATTAAACTGCAACAAAAAGAAGAGTATGTGCAAAATTTCAACTGTATAGCATAAAAATTGGTCCCCAAAAAATGCGCAACAACATACAGACAGACAGACGGGCATGGCTAGATCGATTCGTCTCGTCGAGCTGATCAAAAATGTATATACTTTATGGGGTCTACGATGCCTCCTTTAAGTTTGTAACGCATTAAAGGAGGCATCGTAGACCTCATAAAGTATATATATTCTTGATTTCATACGAACTGATAATACCATTTCACACTATATGTGAATGGTATTAAAAGAGGACTTTGATTTGTCCATTCTCTTCATATTTGCATCTTTAACATTAATAATTATTAGTCGAATTATGTAGCGTATTTCGCATAGCTGCTCTCTTTTTTATTCCTTTCGGTTCCTTTGTTGACAAAAATAATTTTCTCTATCTTTGTCCCGCTCTAAAGGGTGATTCACATTATAGAACATGTCGGTAGAGTAGCATAACGATAAGGAGATTGACATTGTAGAGTGAATCAGTCGAGTAGCTCGACGTTAAGCTGGAAACTGTTGTGCGCGCACATGCTTGAGTTTATTTAATTTTTTTACATAGATAGAGATAAAGCACAACGCATAAAGTGACACACACACTGCTCTCTTTTTTCGTTTTTTTCTTTCTGGGCGACCGTGATTTAGAGGCAAAGGCGTTTTTCGTGACACTCATGTATTATTGTTATTCTTATTACTGTGCACTTTTAAAACAAAGGAGTCGAATTTCGACCGCTGGTTGAACTCTAGTATATAGATTTATGATCGTAAATACTTTATATCGAACAATACTTTAATAAATATTTTACCTGTATATTGTGGAAAAATTTTTCCATCAAATAGAATCAAAGTATTTTCTTCAAGATACATTAGATTGTTGTAAATTTACCTGTAAGTAATTAGAAGAGAAAATAATTTTATAATAAATGAAACATATAGATTTTGATGTACAAACAGCTACATTTTGTAAAATGTATTTTCAAATGTATACAACAACCAACAAAAGGAGTGACCGACCCCATAAAGCATATGAATATATTCATAATCACTGTGAAAAGTCGAGTCAATATAGCATTTGTTCATCTGTTCGTCCCATGTTTTGCATGAACGTTGAGATTTCAGAGACTATAGAAGTTAGTACAACCAACCTTGTATATTAAGATTCTTCTAGGTACTGTTCAGATCAAATATGTAATGTGAACTGGGCAATGTCACTCCAAGTAGTAGCCTATCTCTCCTTTTCGACTGTGCAATCAAATTTTTATGCTTTTAAAGTTTTTCTTAACCAATTTGAATGTTTTTTATAGCTATGTTTAAATGAGTACTCATATAACTTTAAATAAAAACCAAAATGCTTAAATGGAAAAAAGTAGTAAATATCAAGATATGTTTAACCTTAACCGCTACTGACATAATTACAATAACGACAGAAAAAAGAACGATACGAAAAACGCCTGAAAAAAATACTACAGACGCGTGAACGACGACAAATGAGTGAACCCAAACCATAAAGATTATTTAACGTAAGTTTCTTGGAAAAAACACATACAACCCAATCCATTTAGTTCACAAAGAGCGCGCAGAGCTATCACCTTTTGACCCGACATGCTCATATCCTGCCTGTAGTTGAGCGTTGCTTCTGTTTTTTATGCTGCTTCATTTTTTTTCTACTATATTCCAAGTCCTTTTCTTTAGCTTTTCTTTTGTTTTGGCTTGTCTTGTCAACGTATATTCGCACAAATTCTACATTCGCTTAGGCCTGGTTGCCTCCTACTCAGACAGCCAGCCAGCCTGCCAACTTGTCTAACAACTCGTCCACAGCTTTTTGTCTCTAAGGATGTGGGCGGCGTTTTACCTACCGCTGCTGCTGCTGCTGTTAGGTGTACTGTGCTTCTATTTACCCTGTTTAGTCAGCCATTTGCTTGTTAACAGTCTTAAGATTTTATACATTGTTCTACGTGCTCACACCTCAGTCAAGATTGAGGTTTACTTTGCCATCGGCAGCTACTTTTGTGGTAGCTGCTACTTCATCAACTCAAAGGACTACAGCTTTGTCTTTGTTTTCACAGATGTCAGGCATTTTGCTGTCTTACGTATTCATAATTTAGAACTACGTTAGTACGTTTTCACTTTTGTACTGCTTGAGTTTGCTTTTCCTATACTTTAGGGAATTCTTTCTAGTTTCTTTCTTAAAGTACACTGACAGAAATTGTAACTTAATTTAAGTGATTTGCTGTCTCCGTTCTATGAGTTTGAAAGCAGCTTCCCTTATGTATTTCTTTCGCTTCCTGTAGCTTTAAGTACGTCTGTGACCTGAGAGTTTGTGTGGTTTTCACTGTTCTGCATTTTTTAGTCGCACCAGTTTTTCATTCAACGTTCTCTTAAATTTGTTTTTCGTTTATGCACTGTATCTCTTGAGTAAACGGGTATATAAGGCTTGTGCAGATACACGTAACAAATAAATAGAAACGTGAAAAATCCAATTATTTATATAAAATATATACCTATTCCTGTTCATCATGCTGGATAGTGTCTCTAAATACATATACATCTGTCAGTTTATCGTAAGTACTCCAAGATCTCATAGAATATAAAACGTAGCGCTACCAAACTTGAAAATTTAGCTACCAAATATAGTTAGAATGTTTCTTAAGTTAACTAACACCCAGATCGAACCACTTTAGTGTATAACTTCTATACAATTATATGGTTCAAAACCCTCAGCCACCCGCAGCGTATCTCAAAGTCGCGCATATTTGACAGCAGCATTCTTTCTTGTTTTGCATAATTTTCTCGCTTCGTTGCCTTTTTTGGTTTATCATTTTATATACAATAAGATAGAAAAAAAAAGAAGATGAATTGTATGCTAGGAAAAAAATTTCACCAAAAAAAGATAATTTTGCTCTTGGCCTCTTTCTGGAATTCGCTCTATGAATGGCCTTTGTCGTTATGCACTAGTTGTTGTTGATGTTGCTCTTGGTCTTGTACACCATGCTGTCCTTTTTATGTTGTTGTTGTTGTTGTTTTTTGTTGTTGTTTCTGCCATTATCATAGCTTTATTTTTGTGCCTCCTGTTGTTGTTGTTGTTGTTATTATTGCTATTGTCGTTGGGTGACTTTTTGGTTGTAATTTACTTAAAACCACACAGACATGCCTGAATGTATGCGAGTATCTGTGTGTATCTACGAGATTATACACAAAATATATCTTTATATTTTATTTGTGTATGTAAGTGACAAAAACTTTATAAATATGTTTGCAAAGCGATATCAATTGCGCTATTTTGCCTCCGGTCGCCAGCTGTTTTAAATTAAGTTATTGTATTAAAGTCTGCCAATGACACAAAATCTTCCAAAATTTAATTTAAAATTTAAGTTAAAGTTTTGTGAAATAATTGAGATTATTTTAAGTAACTATATGCACAGAAAACAGCATTAATGTCATCTTGAAGAGCTTGAAAGAAGAACATCATAGAATGGTATTTATCTACTCTTGTGTATGATGGTTTGGGTATGATTTGGGTATGTTTCATAACAATTAATCAATTCTCTGCTAGTGAATTTTATCTTGAATACAACAGAAGCCTTAAAGTTTAATCCTTCTCCCAATGTTGCTTGACGATGCATAACTACTTCACTTCTCAATAATCTATATTGACAAAAATCCAAGCCATAGAAATTCTATTGTACAGCAGCATATAAATTGCCTTGTATTACAATCTATTGTAAAAGCTAATATTAATACAAATTATTACAATAGTTATATTAGGAGTTAAATGCACACATGATTTCACTAAATGAAATACTCGTTTTTTCCATTGTTTCTAAAGGCACGTTTAGACGGTGTCAGATATCTGACAAGAATCTTAGTTTTTAGTTATATTCCTTTAGTTTGATGTCACTTTTAATTGCAGTTTGAAGATATTTGAAACAATTTTCAATGCAATATGAGAAATATGTTAGATATAAATAACCGTCTGAACAGGACTTAAACAGAAAAATTTGAAATCAAACTTCCTTATGCGCTATATGACGGATAATTTAGATCTTTTTTATAACGGAAGTAACGTTTTAACCCAGAAATAAAGTTCAGTAAAAATATTGGTCATGCGTTCGTAAATGAACTATTGATCATGCATTCATGTGCTCACACGTATTAAGGTTTGGCTAAGAATTTTAAAGCTGCAAATGAAAAAAAAAAGAAAAATACGATCTAGCTAGGTCCGTCTGTCTATCTGTCCGTCTGTATGTTGTGGCGCATTTTTTGGGAACCAATTTTTATGCTATCCAGTTGAAATTTTGCACATACACTTCTTTTTAGTTTACAGTTTAATAGAGTGTCATGACTGACCCGCCACGCCCACTTTTTGGGTAGCCCCAATACAAACCCACCGCCCACTTTTGACTTTTTGTATGAAAAACTTTTTTATTGTAGTCAATATCAACTTAATAATATATATGGTAACTTTCAGTGGACAGATGCTTGACATATACGGTAATGGGTGGGAGTTACCCACTTTTTGGGTAGCCCCCCATTCAAACAAAATCAAAATAAGTAAAAATATGCTTGAAGTTCGTCAGGGAAATAGTATCCGACCTTGGTATCTCTCTTGGTTCGATGCAGATCATTACGCACGAAATTTTAGGTATGTGACGGATTTTAACGGGGCTTGTGCCGATTTTGTTTAATCTTTTTAGATTTTCTCATGTTGCACGCGATTGTTAACCCAAAAAGAACGGTAATGTCATTCCGCAAGCTCCGTATTGATCCGCCATATTACTTTTTTCTGCTATCATGTCTCAAGTTACCAATTCGTATAAAGCAGTTTGACTCGATTATGTAAAAAAAGAATATTCACGGAGGGCTCTGAAAGTTTTGCCAAAAATCAGTAGATTGAGTAGTGTTTCGTAGATTGGAATAAACGTTCGAATATGTGTATTTCAGCTAATGGGAACTATTTTGAAGGAGACAAAATGTACATTAAAAAGTAATTAAACCGTTCTCGTATAATTGACCATTTTCGGATACCTTTTGATCAAAAGGTAGTATACAGAGTTTGCATAAATGTACACGAGAAAGGTGGCAGGGCAGTTCGAAATCGTTAACTCACTACTACAACATTCTACTGGTATTCTTTAGAAACAGAAGACAAACTTTTAAGAAAAATGAACTGCAATTGAAAACAAAATTATATAATTTTTGCATTTGATTTTAAGTTATAAGTTAAGTTTGTTTAAAATATAATTAATAGTTACAATGTATTGTCTATTTTTTAATACACAAAATTATAAGAAAAAGATACTAATACGTTCGCAAAAAGAGAAATACTTCATTGTCGTGACATTAACAAATCCGGAGATGCACGCGCTAAACAATTTGAAACTGAACTGTCGACTTGCTATTTCCGTTACGGATACTTAATCAAATTGAAAAGTTCTACGTGTTACTCATACGACACGTGAACTAGCATGATATGAGACAGTTAACGCTCCTTTCTTTATCTGCCTGGTACTCGCTTTTCTTCATTTTTCTCTATATTTTATGCATTTATTTCTCTACAAGTGCACACACACACACACACACACCTACCCACCCACACACACAGAAACAATAAATGTTAGCAAAAGTAAAGTTTCATTTTCGGCTGCCAACCGAATTTAATTTGGACTATGCCAAACTAAAGAGTAGACAACGCCCATCTAACCACCCAACTAATACTTTAATTCCAACAAGATCCCTGGCACGATTCATGGTGACGATGATTTCACTTGATTGCTTCGATTGTTTGCAATTTACTTTGGTTCTGCCTCGAGCAGTGATTCCAGAATGGCAGAATGGTGGTGTTTGTGGCTCCTTTTTTTAGAAATAGCAAGAACTACGCCACGGGATGCGCTGGGGTGACGGCGCCGAACAAGACAAAGTGTCCTTAATTCGTATAAATTTTTACGCCCTTAAGTTGACTTTGTTGAACGACTGAATGAAACGAATAAAACGAGCAAAAAACACAGGCGAAGGCGATTGGGTTGCAAGGACCAAAGGACGTAGCTGTTTTAAAACCAAAAACATGGCAAACAGTGCAAAACTTTGCAAGTTTCGGCAGCGATTGGAGCGCATTGTTTGGCGCTGTCATTTCTTTTAATTATCGTTGGCGTTTTTTTTTTTCATCTTCTTCCTTTTTTTGCATGCCACAATTCAAACACTCTATGCAGCTAAAGGCTATGCACCCTCCGGGTCTGGTGGACGCAAGTAATTTAAAAGTTTACTCTGCTCAATAAAAAAAAGGGTAGCATATTTTAATTGATTTACAATTTGTGCAAATTGTTCAAAACGCTCGGGGTGCACTATGACCAAATCAATATGTTGGAATTACCATAAACTGTTCGAGGTTTTAGCCTTTATTTTGAGATTTAAATATATATTTGTGCGATTATCTGCCTACCGAACAAAGCTGAAAACATTCAAGGCAAAATATTCAATTCAAATCTAATTGTAATAAAATTAAAACGCCAATGACAATTAGACATTAATAAGTTAAGAAATTCATTTCATTGTATCAAATAAAATCATATTGGCGTGGTAAACACCAAGTGACGGAAGCCTATATGCAGGTCACAAAACTTTTGATATCAATTTTTTAACGAAAGAATATGGTTTTTCATTTGTATTGTTGGGATTGATTGTAATATGTAATTGAGCGTTCGTCATATTTTCATAGACTTTATCTGAAAGAAAAAAGTAGAGTCTAAATATTCAAATTGTGAAATGTCTATCACTTATAGTGTCCCAGAGATGTTTTCATTCATACAGACTGTCGTACGAACAGATTGACAGATACATAGCACCTGGTCTTTTGATGCCTTCTTTTGCCTGTTACATATTTTGAACAAACTTAGTATACTCGTTTACCATATCATATAGTACAGGGTATAAAACACAGACATTTTATTTTTATATAAAAAATATATATCAATTTATGGCAAACAAATTTGCAAGATTAAATAAAAAATGTCTGTCTTTGGCGACATACATACAATATATATGTTTTTTGTTACATGCACATTAAATACATATGTTTCATACATATTTCATACAGAGATACACATGTATCTACGAATCATATGAAAAGATTGCAAATAACAAAAGGTATAAGAGTATAAAAGTTGTCCATACTGCGTACAATAGAAGTACCATAGCATAAATAGCTAATATTGCACAAACTGATATTTGCAATGCTATATCTCGGCTCACGAAAATTACACAGTAAAGTATTATATATCAAAACTTATCCAATCTCACAACGTATTATCACTCGAAATATAAGCATGAAATTTTGGACTCAATATTCGGCAAATCGCCAAAATGTACGTTTGAACAACACAATGTAAGAAATCGTTTGAAAGTTATTTAGAAGATCTTTCTAACGAAATCTTACTGAGTTGAACTTTCGTCACTTGCGTGAACTACCGTCCACAGTAATATTTCATTACAGCTATTCAAACCACCATAAAAAAAAATCAATTTTGTTGCTAAACAGCAAAAAATGTCATAAAAATTCCATATTTAACCACGTCAATATTAAAAGCGCCCTCGCAAAAACGAAAGTCAATCTCAAACATTAAAAGAAATTGTAAGAAACAATTTTCTACCTCCGCACAAAATAAAAAAAAATATATATGAACTGAAAGTCAACATGTTAATAACAATTGCACTTAAGTTAACATTAAAAATTTATTTCTGTGTACTTCCGCTTCACACAGCTACAAAATATACACACAGCGATACACTAAAACACACAGATACAAAAGCAAAGTAAATGCTCCATAACAATTTTGGTAATGTTGGCTCGCTTTTATTGTAAGTATATTTTTGTGCTGCATGTCGAAGTGAGTTGAACTCGTTTGGCTTCAAAGTAAGTCTTTTGACTTTTTAAATATTTAATAATACAATGTGAAGCACCCACAACAAGTACCCTAAACAACAACAACAACATCAACAACATGAAAGAAAAACTGTAGCAAGGTAGATGGTAGTTATGATGAGGTACTTTTTTAGGTAGCATACGTTGTAATAATATAGATATAAGTTAAAAGCATTTTTCTTGGATATATATATATATATATATATATATATATATATATATATATATATATATATATATATATATATATATATATATATATATATATATATATATATATATATATATATATATATATATATATATATATATATATATATATATATATATATATATATATATATATATATATATATATATATATATATATATATATATATATATATATATATATATATATATATATATATATGTACTTTCGCTCAAGTGTAACGTTAAAAGTTCCTTTGGTGCATGAAAATCATGTTCAAAAATAAGATATATCTATAAATATACAAATAGAATGAATCGATCTGCACATTTATAATTGCTTGTTTTAAGTTGTAGAAGAACTGTAAAACGTAAAGATACAAAATAGTTAGATATTGTACAAAAATTGAATGACACGGCAGTGGTTTTTTCTGTTGAAATTTTATTCAAAAAATACAGTTAAGGCAGGTTCAAATAAAAACTTAACTACCATGTCTAATATTAGCTAATAATCTGTCTAGAATAATAGAAAATCATCGAAATATGCTTTCAAAGTGTTTAAAAAAATTGGTTTTTGCCACCAAAATATATCTCTCAGACCACTGTGCGATAGTTTAAACTAAGACTGCTCGCTTGGCAAATTTATTATTCTTTTCATTTGGTTCTTTGAAAAATGTTCCAAACGAACCAAATAGTTCAAACATGTTTTAAGTTATGGTTATTTGGTTCGATACGAACAAAGAATCAAACCAGCTGAACAGACAATGCGAATGAACGAAGCAAACAGAACAATCATTCGTTTCGGTTGGTATTCGACGCTGCTTAATTTTTTCATCTCTTTTGCACTTTGTGTTTGAAACCATGGCGTATCACGCATAGCTGCTGTCGTTTTTGTTTCTTTCAGTTGCTTTATTGCTTTATATTCAGTTATAATAGAGATAAATTATTCTCTATCTCTGTGCATATTTCTGTGTACCGACATGTGCATTTGCGGTCATTGATACAGGCTAGAGTACGAACCATCTACATACATACACAGTTTTGTCAGAAGCCAAGAGGATAGAGAGACAGACGAGTGAATATACTTAAGCATATAGCGCGTTTTTACTTAAATTTGTACTCGTTGTAACTTGAAATCTTCATAACCATTCGCAATGCTTTAATATCCTGATATCAAAGCTCTTGAAGCACAATCTTTAAATTAAAAATCAATTTCCAATCGCTTGATATTTCGAAACGAGATAGTTAAGTATCACAGAATCCATATCATCTGCATTCCTGACTATAGAGATGCCATAGCTAACGAAGAAGCAGACGAACTAGCTAAACTATGAATAATTATGCAAACTATTGCAGGGGAGACTAAATTACGCAACTTTTAGCCAAATGCAAGCTCATACTAGAAACTCACAATAAGCCTATAACTAAAATATGGTGAGGCAGGTTAGACCCCCGCGCTAAATAAGTTGTGATCGGAATCGTAACTGGTTACTTTCAATATGCAAAAATGATCTTAAACTAGGTGACGAATCAAACTTAATGCAGAGGAGGAATAACCCGATCAGCACCTCTTGGAAGTCGACTTACCTTTCTTTTATACCACGTACCCAAAGAGATATCGGTGCAATAAGTTTGTCTGAATGATGGAACATGCAAAAAAAAAAAAGGTTAAAGAAATTTCTTGGATGTTACGCCTAGAACCATGGCATATTTTTAAAGGTGTTTCAATGAGATTTTTTACACGTAATCTGCATATGCTTTTTTACAAACCTGACACTAGATATTTCCCTAAGAATAATGAATTTATGTATGTGCATAACTATCTATATTCACCATATACATAATTTCAACATAGAGTGGTTAAGTATAGAAGAATCCGTTAAGCTGTCGTTCTCACTTTCTCACAATGTTCTCTTTGGTGAATTGCTTTGTTGAAAAAACAATGTTTCATCAATTAGCATTGTTCTCTGAATTCAAGTGACACCACACGATATGCTATATCTATTTTCTGCTCTCTCTTTTTCTATCTTACTTTCTATATATGGTTCGTCCATACATCATATGTACATCTATCAATGCTGCGGACGCGTCAAGATTCAAATGGAGAGCGATTAGAAAATTAGTGCTGGGTCTGTAACTTTCGGGCAAGGTCGACAGTAGCGTTGTTACGTGTTTATTACACAAGCTTTGGGCTGCAGCAAATTTGGCAGGACTCGAAAGTTACTAACCATATAGTTGATGTTGCAGAATTGCCTTTTATAAACCGTGATAAGATGTCAATGTCAATTGCTCTTTCTTTATGCATTTTAAACTTTAAAGGAAAAGTAGCAATAGGAAATTTATACAATAACTAAATATAAACAACACTAAGAAAACTTAGTAAGCTTGTGTGATTTTAATTAAAACTTTTATTGACATTTTTTTGTAGTATATTATTCAAGCTGGAGTATAAAATACGCACAGAAATAAAAACTAAAATGGTTGCTAAATTTGATACATTTAATATTACCGACGATGGCAAACTGGCAGCAGTAAAGAGTAATAAATGAACGCGCAAATTAAAAATATGAGGTATCAAAAACCCTTTTACTTTTTTTCTTAGTTAATATAAAGATTAAGGCTTCGCCGGATATACTGTCTAAGAAAAATCTAGCTCAAGAGAGCAGCGATAATACGAAGCTGGAAAGAGCTAATGAAAGCATAGCTAAATCTTCATGGACTGTAACTCCTCTGAAAATTAAAAAGCACAAATCGCGTTCAAAATCGAAGCGTTCCGTTGTTGGTTAGTATAAAAAGAATTGCTTGAGATAAAATATCATGCGCGCTAATAATCATTTTAATACTATATCTAACAGCAACACCGTATACGTGCATCCCTCTAATGGATAGATTTCTTGCAGATGTCAAACACGAAAACATGTCTATGGACAGCTCTAAATATTTGGAAGAAGAACCGCTTAGCGATCAATATAGATTCATTGAAAATGAAACAATCTCCGCTGTGCCACAGGCTTTAATTGAGTTGAAGAAGCTGTCTAGGCTTCGAACAACATTTCGATTTAAGCGACGACCAAATTTAAAGCCTTCAAATCATTTACCAAACGCGTTGGTGGTACACCATGGTACGCAAACCATTGCAAACGCTCAAATACAAAAAGACGAAATACCAGAATACTTACATTGGTTGGCAGTACTGGCAATGCTTATATTATTTGGTGCCATATATATATTCTTTTTGCGGTACACCCCGAAGCCACAGCGTACTCCGAGTAAGCGCGAGCTATTTATGAAAATGTTTAAGAAACTCGTTCATTTTTTATTCGAAATTTAATTTTAATCGTTATATTTTAATACTATATTAGTTCTTATTGGAATAAAGCAAAAAGTAAATCGGAATTATAAATCACTACTTAGTCCATATACTGACAACAGAAAAAAAAATTGTTAGAGTTTGGCCATCAAAAATTCAGATAAATTATCCGGGCGGTGGAGCTACCATCTTACATCACGGTTAACTATTGACTATATCGAAATTTTTCTTTGCGAAAAAGAAAAGTGAGACATTTATTAAAAAAGATTATGTAACATTTCTTTGTTACTGGTACCGTTTGCGAAAAATCGCTATTGAAAAAGATAAAAATTTAGTTTTTTTTTTTTTGACAATTTTTGCTAGCGTTCGAGTTAATGAAAGGAATAGCTATCCCATGTTCCCATATGGTAGAAATATTGATGGAATTTTGCATGTCATTGACCCATTGAAATTGACCAATAGATTGAAAATGGTTGCTACTCCAGCCAATTGGACTCATGGTACCAAAGTTATGATTCTATCTACGGTCACTGACGAAAGGGCTTCGACATAGTCTCCACGCAATCTGGCGTCAAGTATGTTAGAACCACTGAAAATTGTTTAGTTATGAGTTTCATTTGATTTCTTTACTTTAGCCAGACTAAAGTAGGCTTCGTAACTTACGTGAACAACCATCTACCGTGATACCTTGCACAGTTCCATATGAAGAGTTCTTCGGGCGTTTTGGGCGTGACATCAAACATTTTCAAAAACTTTTTCTACATACATAACAGGAAAATCTAAAAGTCCAACGTTGAAGGTTATACCTTTTATAGTCTCCGAGATCTCGTTCTTCAAACTTACGGACGGACAGAAATGGCTAGATGGACTCAGCTTTCGCTGCTGTGCAAGCATACAAGTATATATATTTTATGGGGTCTGCCACACTTCCTTCTATATATACCAAATTTTGACTCTTATAAATTTTTGTTCATGCTTAGACAAAAAGTGGAAGATATTATAGAATATATACTTTGATATTTAGACTATCATTATACATAAGCAAATCAAGTTTATAAAATTATTTAGATGCCATTCTCACCACGTAAAAAGCATTCTTAAAAACTTACATTTCATAAGATACAACAACTTAAATATTCGTATAATAAATTTACCAGCAAATAGCTCGTGCATCTATTCCAAGTATTTATCGTTGTTGTAACTCATTCATGAAGCAATACATTAAACAGCTTCAAAACACTTTCAAACTTCTGGTGCCCAATATAAATGGATTCATATAAACATTACGTAAACGCAACGTGTGCGCTCAATATATACAAAATTTAATTAACTCGCAGCACTTTTATTAATGCCCAACGCCATTATTGTGTATATTTCTTAAGCTGATGAGAAGTCCAAAGCCAAAAATATGCACTAAGCAAGTTTAAGCTAGCATAATGAAAGAGTTCCAAGCAAAAGGCAATAAATAAATAAAATAATAAAAATCGCACAAGAATCCACACTATCAACACGCATTACGAACACAATTTACTTTATTACATAAACTGATTATAGTTTTAATGCAAACGGATGAACAGAAGAGCTGAACAGTGCAAAGGGACTTGGTCCACGGACGCATAAGATGGACAGACGGACCAACGTACGAATGAACGAACGAAGTGCGAGCGTGCTAAATGAAGTGAAGTGAAGTTCAAGCGGTAGGAAAACTTTAATATCCTGACATTATTATCATTATTAAACTGCGAATGGCATAATAAAGAGTACGCGGGCGTGAATGAAACCGCAGCAGTGGCGGCGTAGTCAGCGGTGGCAGTGAATGCATTGAAGGCTGATGCTGATGCTGATGTTGATGCGCGTGAGTGAATGGCAAAGCTGTAACGTGTGAGTGGCAAGCAGGCGGAGATGTAGTGACGGAATGTGCGATGCTGTTTACTGCCAACTTCCACCTTAATGCGCGTGATGCGCATTCCGCCATTTTAACGAGCTAACGACCCAAACACGGAACCACTACCGCTGTCGTCGCCAGAGCCTTCAGCACTTTCAACACCGCAGAGACCACTTCGACGTGCAGCGCGTAGTCGACATCGACGTTGGTGTCTTTTACAGGACAACACATACTACTTGCTTCACCTCTTATACAATTTATTGCCACACCGCTAGACAATAATCGATGTATGGTTTTAAGTTATGAGCGTGTAATAATCTATTGAAATGCAGTTTATTGCGCATACGCAGAGTTGTGTGCAGTAATCGTGCAGCAAAGCGCATTCCTGCTACTCAAAAATGCCGCAGATATTTTCGAAGTAAAATTGCAAACGTTTTATGCTACATACTGGACATTCCATTACTCGTACTTGTGCTGTAAGTAGTATTTTAGTGCGCGTGCCGTAAATACTTTAATACCTCGTCTTGGATATATCGGCTTAATGGCGCAAATGAACGTGATTATGGCTCATTATATCACGTTGCAGTTGAGAGATTGCACATCGTTTGCACATACTTGAATAGCTTCGATGATGTTACAAATAACTTAATCCATTTTTGGGCAAATGTCGTAGATAGATATTTCGTAATACAATGAGTATGTGCAATAAGCTTGGCTGTCTTGGCATAGTTAGAAAATTAATTGAATTTATAATATAAGCTTTACTAAGTAATATCACAGCGTATACGTTTCGTATATTCTGAGTATTATACACAAAGTTTAAATACATTACTATATAATAACAGAAGCACCATTATAAGTATTTTACTTACAAGCTAAAAATCAGAACTGGAAAATATCTAGAAATTATTGGAGTGGTTCGATTCGAGATTTACATCTTTATGGATGATTGGAATCCGTTGAAGAAGAGGTTCAGTACCGATTTTGAACACAACTTTTTGGGTTCGAGCCCCCCTTCTTTTGGATTAGATATATTTTAAAGAAATCATAAATGAATGGATATATTTCATAATTTAATCAAGCGGAGATGTGTGCTTATTGGTCTAAACTAGATGCCTCTAGAACTTATATTAAGGCAGGCAGATGGACGGACGACTTAGATGGCTAGATTAACTCATCTCATTGAGCTATTTAAATAAGTATATTTTTATAAAATATATGCATTTTCTAGAGTCGCCCACGCTTCCCCTACTACTATGTTACATTTACGCTACAACTGCAAAAAACAAATTCAAAAACAACTAAAACATAAGCCGCTACACATTCAAATACTTGCAGGGTATACACATTTCTGAAGCGCATGCAAATGCCAATTGAATTATCATTGAGTAACTCAATTTGTGTACATCTAAATTGCCGAACATTTATTTAACAGTTTCATTTGACAACTAACAAGATTTTTGTGCATGTTGACTGTCATCCAGTCAATCATTTATTCGTGTAGAACATTCATTAATTAGTATGTATTTAATTATATATTGTGTACTAACCTATACTTTTATATACCTCCCTAGATTGCATGTGTTGAATTCCAGCGTGTTTACCATACTTTCAATATATTCACACCGCAACACTTTTATAAATAGCAAAGTGAGTCGACATGCACATGAAATCAGATACAAACTTACGAAATAAACTGCAGACGTCGCAAGCCTAATCTAAGATTTTTAGTTTACTACACGCAATATTGAAACCTTGCAAAAGTTTTCTAAGCTCATTCCATTTGGGTCATTCTGTATAGACTATATATGCTTTTGGGCGGACGGAGACTTCTACCTCATGTGTTGCTTCAAGTTGATTAACTTTGGTTGTCATTATACCTGAAATGAAAAGAACCGGAAAAGTTTGTTAATCAAGTAATTGAAACGGTGTGCTTTGGGTTGGGTTTATTGTATTTTCAATATACCTATGCATCTAAGTTGCTACTAAAATTAGTCTTTATAAGTTGGTTTATTTAAATATTTTGGCAGTAAAGCTGTTGATTGATTGCAGATATCTGTTGGATAATCAATTGAAATTTGATCAATATTCAATTTATATTTGTGCCAAGAATACGAAAAATTATAATAAGTATATTAAGTAAATAGTTGCATGTAATACATGGTAGAAAGGTTTTCATTTCAGCATAATTAATTTAGTTCTCAGCAATGTTTCTCGTATAATATGTAATTCAATAAGATAAGCGCAATTTTAGCTTTCATTGTGTCTGAATCAAAGGGAAGGGTTTTAACTAAAATGAAGAGTTTTTCTTATTATGTATCTTTAGTTTAAAATAATACACGTTGTACAGCATAACGCGTTGGAAAGTGATAAATAATTGTATGAAGTCTGTGACTAAAGAAGGAACGGTATTATATCATTGAAAATAATTTCATTAATTTTGAAATTGTTATTCACGATGATGCTATTTGAAACAATACTAATAGCATTATTACAAAGTGAATATGAAATCTCCAAAACACGGTAATTGAAGACGGCACCTTCTGTAAAAAATGTTTAATATATGTCTACATACAGAAGACAAATAGCCTTATGTCGGCGTGGAAGGCGTGACATCCAAATGTTTCTTCTTCTAAACTTGACTTGTGTATGTATCAGGCTAGTCACGGTAGCGACTCGACTTTTGATGCTGTTCAAGACCAAATATACCTACTTCTGCCTTGTTTGCACATGCTTAGTATACACTTGGACCACCAGAGCAGACTATAAAAAGAGGATCCCATTTGTTATGAAGTGCTTTGTGCCCGAGCAACTTTTATTGATCATGTTAAAAGACACACACGATCGAATACTGTTTGCTTTCGGGCTCAAACCCAAAGATCCAAGGCCGATCATCTGTCTCTTACTTATAAATGTGTTCTTATACTCGTTAATATTTTTCTGCCATTCACATATATTGTGAAATGGTATTATCAGTTTGCCTGAAAGTTTGTAACGCATTAAAGGAGACATCGTAGACCCCAGACTATCTGGCTATATATAGCTATGTCCGTCTGTCCATCTGTTTAGATATTGTTGCTCATACTTAGTTTAGGTTTTATTTAAGTTGTTTGTCGGCACATAGATGGAATTTCATGGAAAACTTTTTCATTTCAGACAAATCAACTTGACATGTGAAATGATGGACCCATTCGCATGGACGAACGCTTCGCATAATTAGCAAGGGGCCTACTCCACAAAAAATTTACGTTCAGGTTGTGAGAATTTACAACAATTTTTTTCTTTACACCTGCTAAGTTCGCAGGTTGAAAATTCGTTTGAATGGTATTAAATCTTCGGTTCCACCGAAGTTAACCTTTTTCTTGTTCTTGTTTTTTTTTATGATTTTCTAGCACCAGAAGATAACGCCATTTTTTGAGCGATTATCAAACTTGTCTGGAGCCAGTCTGAAAATAGCGCCTTAATGGTCAAAAATCGATTCCACATTCGATATATGTTGATACTGATAATTCCTAAAAATAAACTAATCACCCGGTATATTACAAAACAATAATATTTTATCAGTTTACAGACAGTAGAGCCTTGTACGAATGGAGTCAAAATAGCAAAGCAATGTACGTGTATTATATTTCTTATGACTCGCAATGAATGGAGTAAATGTTCCGGAGTAAAATAATACAAGTACTTGTATGTACATAACCTCTAAATTGTGTACATACAAATATTGTATATACTCGTACATAATCCGTAATTATATTCTCGTTTTGGCATGCTCATCTCATTTACTTATTACTATCTTCAAAGTTATTATAGCATTTCTTTTTTATTTTAATCCGCCATTCTTTATTCGAAATATTTCTGCGTATCTACAAGGCCTACAACATTTTTGAGAAAAACAACAAATCTGTTCCGATTTTGCTGTGTAAACATTTATGAAGCTAAGTCGCAACGCGTTGGCGTCAGCGATAAGGGCATATTTGAGTACTAATTGAAATACTAGACACTTGTAGGCATTATTTGCATTCATTAAACATTCTTGATGCTCTACCAACATGTATAACGTTTTCGAACGTTCTCGTAGACCTTGGACGCCCGGATCTCTTCTAACTTCTCGACCCATTTTCCAATGAGTCGAGGGCTTGGCGCATCATTTAAATGACGGACATGTCGAATACTGCAGAATTTTCTACGCTCTACAGTCGCTGAATTGCAGTTCACATTTAAAAAATCGATAAAAAAAAAGTAAGTAGTTTATTGAAAAAATGTTTATTACATATTAAAATACACACTTTGGGAATTTATTTCTTAAAAATTATATTGTCCAAATGTAAACCATTGCGTTCACGGAATTCGTTTAATCGAGCACTGAAATTTCCTATTACGTTTTGGCAGGTATTCTCCGTGATGGCAGCCATTTCGTGGCGGATATTTTCTTTTAATTGTGCCAGGGAAGTCAGTTTGTTGCCCTAAACTTTAGATTTGAAATTTGACAGGAAAAATTCCATAGGGGTTAAATCGGGACTTCGTGGAGGCCAATTTATTTCACCTCTCCTGGCGATCAATTTGCGAGAAAAAATTTCATGAACTCGTGGTAGAGACCTGTTGGACTTGTGTGAAGTTGCTCCGTCCTGCTGGAACCATTTTCTATGCACGTTTAAAGCAACAGCACGATTCAGAATCGAAAGGTCCGGGTTGTCACGAACAGACTGAGTAAAACTGTCTACGTTTTCGAACGTTCTCGTAGACCTTGGACGCCCGGATCTCTTCTAACTTCTCGACCCATTTTCCAATGAGTCGAGGGCTTGGCGCATCATTTAAATGACGGACATGTCGAATACTGCAGAATTTTCTACGCTCTACAGTCGCTGAATTGCCGTTTTTGTAAAACTCACGAACGCACAACGCACGGTCCGTTCCCGAGAAACGCTCCATAGCGACTAAATTCCCAAAAGCTAGGCTACCGATTGAAATACACCCCGCGCCCCTCGGAATAGTTGCGTTCACGCAATCAGCAAATCAAATGTGAACTTTCTTTTAAGACACCCTGTACGTCTACCTACTCGAATTTCCATGCAACAGAAACGCTTCAAGCAAATTTGTAATTTTAATGACGTTAAAAATAAAAACACAAAAAATATATTACAGACATTTTTCTAAGAATGTGAAATTCATTCGCTAGCCTAGTAAACGAGATATTTTTCATAATGCAGATTAGCTATGATTAACGCATAGAAAGAATGTTTTTTTAGAGGTGTAGAAGTTTGAAATGAATTGAAATACTTATGTAAACTGGCTTATAAGCAAAATGTATGAAAAATGGATAAGCAAGCCAAGACACGCGTTCTGGTAAACCAAACTGAGCACGAATGACAATATCATTGCCAAATCTGACCAATTTACAACAGTTTAATCTCTGCTGAAAAATGGATCCTCTAAAAAAACACACTCTATATATACAGTATACAAGTACTGTAAATATATATTTTTTTAATGACTCTCAGCTAAAAGTGTAATGGAAGTTGGAGTTAGTAGCGCTGTCAAATTTTGATTTAGGTTGTTTGTATATGACGGTCATTTCAATGACGTCTGCTGCCACGTTAAACTTAATTGCCATTCACATAAGTATCGTATATAAATATATAAATATATAGTAGAGTATTTAGAATAATCGATTCCGTATATATGCCAAGCTTTTTATTGTATCTATGTCTATTGATTGCTTTGGTCAATATGCGCCGACAATTGTGTCTAAGTGGAATTGCTTTGACATATAATTTACCCTTTAATTTCAGTTTTCTTTTGTTTCACGAAAATGTCACAAGCAAACATTGAACGTCGTTCAAGGACATTAGCATGAATAAATTAGTGAATTATTGGAGTGGGCTTAATTGCATGTTGATGTTCAATGAAAGGCTTTCGACAAATGACCGGTTTTTTGTATACTATATAATGAGTTGCGTTGGTACACCTCCCACAGTATAATTGGTGTGTAAAGAAAGCTTAGTAATTGAGACAAAATAAATTAAGATAAATTCGAATGAATTATTTTTTTATTTCTCTTAAAAGTATTACGTAGATTGCATGAGATGGGGTTGATCGATTATTGAGAACAAGCGATTGCAGTCATACATCGAGTCCATCGAGTAAATTTCAATAGCCCGATTTCAAAGCAGCAGAGTACTGATTTACTTTGCTACGAAATAATTTTCCATTAATTTGCACTGTGTTAGTTTATTACATTTATAAATAATACAAATAAATGACTTTGGTAGAAAATTTCATGTTAGTAGGGAAAGTTATTGTATGCCATTCACTAGGAATGCCCAAAAATGATTGTTTTACAAACAGGTAGCTTCTGAACATCCGTTCAGGGGTGAGCGTTCTGCAAGAAGGCAACCACAAGAATGTTGTATATGATTCGCCATTCCCGCCCCATAATTAAAGGTTGGCAGGCTGGGTTTAGTTTCCTGAACTGCCAATAAACTTTTACAAAGACAGCAGAAGTCTCACCCTTTGATGACGGTCACACAAACGTTTTAAGGAAAATGATTTATTGATGCGCAACTGGATTGCAACTATCCAGTCGATTGATGTCCTTGTGACATCATAGCAATACTTGAAATGTGATGAATAAGACAGAGTTGCTACTAAAGCGTATCCTGAGGCATATACTATAGTTGCCATGCGAGAAAATAGGCTTAGCATGGTACACGCCACTCGACCTAACAATCAACGAAAGCTTGATATCAGAAAGCAGAATATTAGACCGCCGAAACTATTTCAGGCATACTCTTCCGGGAATTCTCTCCAGGTTCTGATATAAGTGAGCTGTGGAGACATATCTCCTATTCCATGGACACGACTGCCAAGAAGGTCTCTGGTTACATCAGACCTGTGACTCGGAAGATTTAAAAATGTAGATAATTTTTGCAAGAACGAAAGTGGAAGGGTGGTGGTTACAAACCCACAGGAATCACTGAGATTATGAAGTAGTTACATCTCTAACTTAGAGAAGTATATCTAGAAGCACTAGACTCTCTTCTATAACGAGATTGACTATGTACTTAAAAATCTGGAGCGCTTTTGACGATATGTGAGGACGGAGAATTTCACCTTCAGTGTTGTAGAAAACTTTGTCTACATAGGAATAGAGATAACCAGCTACAACAACGTCAGACTGGAGCTCTGGCGAAGAATCAAGCTTGGCTATCGATGCTACTTCGGGCTCATGAAGTAATTTAGAAATTAGAAGACAAAAATCTATAAGACGCTGCTATTCCCGGCGCTTCTGTACGGCGCAGAAGCATAGACCCTGATATCTTCGGATACACCGTCTTTGGGAGGTGTTTCAGAGAAAAATCTTCGTACGATTTATGGAACTATTACAGTTGGCGACGAGTTTCGGATCGATATGAGCCACGAGCTGTATGAATTGTATGATGCAGTCCATCGCATAAAATTTCAGTGGCTACAAAGGGCTGGTATTCGTATTAAAATGGATAGTGTAGCTCCAGCATGGGCGGTTTACTTGGGGAACATAAACTTAATTGGTGGGCAACGTTTGAGAGAGGCACCAAGCATACGTTGGAAACACCACGTTTGGGAAGATCTACGTAAACTTGGTATTGAGTATTAAGAACAACTCTGGCGTCTGCTGCGCCTTTGTCCGTGCGCCCATGACCGATAGAAAAGTCCAATTGACAACCATTTATACTCATTACAATACAGAAATAGCCACCGTTTTTACTCAAGTTAATTGTCCTTGTAAATGTCACAACTGTACGTCATAGTTTCGGACACCATAGTTCATGTTACTGGTTCTATTTATATTTACATTGCCATTAGTGTGGTTATTTGCGCTAAGTAAACCTATAATTGAAATTTTCCAACATTGAAATGTCGTGTAAATTTACTTAATTTGTCGCAACTTTATTCTTTACTCAAAGTTCACACAACACACAGACGTATTTAATGCACTTTCGTCCTTTGAAGTCGAAATGCCGTGAGCTCATTTAATTACAATTTGCGTTAAATTTGCGTTAAGCGCAAAAGTTGAGTAATAATTGCTCATATAATGGCTTTCTGCGCACTTCATCGGTCATTTTGAGGCACAATAAACAAATCAACAAACAAAATGAACTTACACTTCAACAGTTCAACAGTTCAAGACGACAGGATGAGAAGTGCAGAACATGGACTTCGAAGAACAGGAAGCAGCTGGCGAACCCAATGAAAACTAAACCAAAATTTTGCCGAAAGGTGTACACTGATGGAAAAAGTAGTAGGCCGAAAATCAAATACTAAATTACATGTTTGCACCGCAAAATTACCACACACAACAAGCACTCGAGCGGAGCATATACTCAAGCGTTGGCCACAAGTAGGCTGAACGCAAATAACACCAAGAATAACAACAACAACAACAACCACAGCAACCACAACAACATAACAACAAGGATACGCAGCATACTCTCGTAAAGGAGTAAACCAGTGCAGAACGGTTCTGAAAAGAGAGAGCGAACGAACGAACGAGCACAAAAAAAGCATTCATTATCATGTCACGTCAATCGAAAACAATCTAATGACTGCACATGATTTCAATCTCAAATAGAACAGAAGCTCAAACGGAAACGGAAGCGTGTTGCAAAAAAAAAGAAAAAAGAAAAAAAGCCGACAGCATACAAATCCATATGAATGGCTGGATATTGGTTAAACTGTATTAGTGTGCGTGAGCGCGGCTATACACATTTATTTAAAATGAGGGCGGAGTGAAAAAGAGCAAAAAAAAAATGTTTTATTTTTCATTGGAAATAAAGTTAGTAGAAGTTTTTATAAGAAAGTCTTTAAAAAATAAAAATTTCTGCGATTTTATTTTCAAGTAACGCACGAATGTTCTTGTATGATACTTATATCATACTAAAATAAGGGGTTTTGCCTTGTTTGTTTCTAAAACTAGACAATAGATGGCTCTTTAAAAAAGAGCAGCTTCCAATTAATTCTAAATTATGTATTAGTATGTATGCAATATGCTGAATACGTATTGGAATGTTATAAAATATTCCTTGTGGATAAGAAACGATATGCTTGTGACCTGATTAATGGGAAAGAATTTTCAGTTAAGAAGATATGGCAAAAAAGTTTCCCACTAATATCTAAAAAATATGGAATAAGGCATTTATTTCGGCGACTATTCATAAACATCTTGTCAAAATCTTACTTTTGTATTACAATAAGTAGTAGAAGTAGTTTACGCATTGACTTCACAAAACAGATTTTCTACGAAGAAAAACAAAATTATTTTGTAAACATGGTCCGGTACATGTTTTCAATATGGTTAAAAGAGAACTTCCAGAACTTCAAGTTGATGCGTCAAACAATTATAATTTAATAGATTGCACGAAAGAAAAAGGAGTATCCAATGTCAATGAAACATACGAATTACAGAATATAGAAATTTCGAATTTAATATCTTCTGAAAGTAATTTTCTTGACTTTGAGAAGTTTCCTAGACACACCCAAGATGTGTCAAACTGGCAATAGACACTTAATTATATGTCTGTGTACCAAAAACTATGAATGCTTTCATTCGAAACCGGATCAATGCAATGTTATAAAAGGACAATTTTCGAGCTTAAATATGTTTTTCCCACCGAAAGAAGATTTTGTGAATTATGATTAAGGATAGTAAGAGAATTCAATACGCAATTCGATTTTTCCTTTGTTATAGAAATAATATTAAATTCAAACACACAGAACAAAAGTAAGTAATTAGTAGTAATTAGCATAACCTATGGGTTTATAAGATATGGTTTTAGAAAACTGAAACTTTGCACTAATACATTTAAGGCTAAGGATTATAGATTAATTAAACGCAAAAAAGAAAATTAAAAAAAAAAATGTTCACTCCACCCTAAAATACAAATGTGTTTCTGTTGGACTGTGTCTGATCAACATACGACGAGTGTTTGGTTCATATACCTACATGTATATGTAAGGCTATTGAAACCACATTCTTAATATGCAGTAGATGCCACATAAATAGTTAAATCAAGTGTGATTCTCATGCTTTCACAGCTTATTGAATGTAGCATTAAAAAACCTCTTTTTATTATGGTCAGGCAATAGTTCGAAAATGATTTTGATTTGTGAGCGTTTGAATGCTATTATTATGCAAGCAGTGTTTAATACATGACATATGTGTCACTGAAATTAATCCAGTTGATCCAATTCAATAATGGCTGATACAGTACACACGCATCAGAATAAATTCTTCGGAAGTGTTTTCGTTAAAATGTCACTCACTGCAGAATTTCGCGATTTTTTTGTATATTTTGAACTGTTGAACACGAATGTAGTAAGATTTTTTACTATGGATAGCATTTTGAGATTTAAATTGTTTTTTCTCCAATATTTTCATAGCTAGTCTTACATATTTTCACATATCTCGTTTTAGTTTAGTTAAATAAAATAACAAATCAAAAATACTAAGAGATAATTAAATTAGTTAAGAATTTTGTTAAAGAACTTTGTCAATCGTCTCGGTAGTTAGAGAGCAATAGAAGGAAATGTGGCGAAAAAGTAATTTTTTCATGTCGAAATTTAAATCGAAACTTTATCAAATCGACCAGAATTCATAATTATTATAATTTTTGAAACAAGATACTTTTGAAGAAAATCTATGGAAGTTTAACAAAGTTATGGGCAATATTCTATTTTTTTTAGCTTTTTTTATTTAATTTATATTGAGCTAAGGATCTAAATGTTTAAAGATGAAATTCTAATTTGTATACTAGCATATATGCACTTATAAGTATATAGAAGTGATTCTATACGAGCATATACTTGTATAAACAAAATTCTATGTATCTTATGTCGCTTCATGTTTTATTTCTGTTTACAATATGTATAGATACACGTACACTGCTGCATGAATGTACGATAATAAATAATTCATAGTCTGATAAAAAGAAGCTATTTAAAAATTAATTTACGACATTTGTTTGTTTGACGCAGCCAGCCAAGACAATTGCTCCTACACACGTCAGCAATGACTAAGAGCTCAATATAAATGGGGTGAACTGGTTGCATCTGGGGCTAAGGGTGACTAGGGTGAATGGGATTGAGCTGCTATAGCGTTCAGTGTTTAAGCAATGCTATGAGAAACATGTCAACCGTAATAAGTTGCCAGCATGTAAATGTGTATTAATTATCCGACTTTTCTGTGGCAAAAAGTAGCGTAGAACAAAGCAACAGCAACAGCCGCAAAAGTCACGCAAATAATTTGTGCGAAAATAAAAGAAAACAAAGACAAAATAAAAAAAAACAAGAAAAAAATTAAACTATGGTGAAACCGAACATTCAATACCCTTAAACACAACCTATCATTGGTATATTGAAATATCAATGATCGTCCAATTCAGTCGAATGTTTTGAGCCATGTTTATTTTTCTGGAAATTAAATCTCACTGGGTGAAAATATAAAGAAGTTTTTTTATTTATCTGTGGAAACCTCAACTTCGATATCTACACTTCTGCATTATTCGTCAATTTATGGAAAAGCACTGCTACATTTTTCCATTACCCAAAAGTGTACTTTTGTGATAAAAAAAAAATAAAACAATTGGTCCGGTGATTTTGGCCCTCAAAAAAAAAATATGAAAAAGCGCATAAACTTGACCCAACTAGACCAATTTCGCTGAAAATGGCACAGATACCAACTTTCGTGTGAAGCAACTTTGGGCAGGATACCAAGTCAGCCAAGTCAGCCTTCAGAAATGACAATTGTTTGATCATTTAAGGTTCATTTCAAGCCGGAATTGTTTCTCAACCACGCATTCCACTGACTGGCATAATAAGAATTCAGTTTAACATAAGAAGACATATCTAAGGATGCAATCTGTGACTGCATTGAAGCGGAAACCATAGAAGTGTCATGCCATTTTTAACAGCCAAATCCAATGACACCTTAGATAGATGAGATGCGTGATTATCGACCAACAATAACGATTGCCACTCTTTTGATGAATTCAAGCATATGTTGAAGTAATTCATTATCATTAAAAACTATTGCTGTGGCATTCGAGCTGATTAGCAAAGCCTACGGATTCAGTATATGCACTATTCATGTTTCATTCATTCATTCCTTGAATATTCTTACGAGAAAACAAGTACATGGTTGGGATCGGAATACTCGCAGCTTCTTCTCCACATGGTCACCATCGTTCCTCTGCGAAGCAATTTAACTAACCTGACTCAACCACTTCAAGGCGAAGACCTTGAAAATTTAGGACCGACTGTTTCGTCTATATTCCAAATGGAGAATGTGGATAAGCACGATCGCATAACATTTAATTCAAGTTGCCATGAAAGAAAAAGAAAAATGTCTCAAATCAACCAACACTACCCTACTACCATCAAATATATGCGTGAAACAAAAAAAAATTCTATTCCGAGGTTCAGCTTGTAATCTCCGAAGCTGAGACTATTCGCCCAAAAATACTAACATCAAGGCAGACAGACAGACCAACATGACTAAATCTTGTTGAGTTTATCAAGATTATACTTTATATAATATCTACGATTATGATCTATCCATCCTTCAATCAACAAACTTTTCAACAAACTAATAATACTCTTTCGACACTATGCGTAAAGGGTATAAAAATAAATTAACGGCATAGCGGAAACGAAATGCGGGCAAGGACGTTGCCGTAAACGTTCTGTGGACGCCAACTTCGGATGTCAATACGCAAATGAAAATTGAGTGAGCAAAACACGTGCTAATTTCTTTGCGAACTCTGCAAAGAAATTCATTTGTCGAAAAAAACAATCAACAAAAAAAAAAAAAAAAAAAAAAAAACAATTCTCTGTCGACAAAAGGTTTTGTCCTTGAGCCCAAAACTGATGCTGCTGACGCAAAGAATGTGTTGCACGTATATACGCAACACATATACCTATGTACATTTATAAGTATTTATGTAGGTGTGAGTTAAGTTTCAATGCTTTTATATGCCACTGTGTAGGAATAATAAGCAAATGTACTAATAATAAGCTACACGTGATACAATTAATACTTTTATTATACGCTTTACGCTTATTATTAAAATGAGTATTCACAATTTGTCGGAACGTTTGTCAGTAGCTGATGAAACCTAAGCGCGGACGCACACAGACAACAGAGTTGAGCTTAGCATACTTGAGTTCATCAGCGTTCAAAATTCAAACGCACAGAAAGCAATGAGAGGCCGCATACTGCGTGCTTAGCTGAGAATAGCTCAGTTGACATTTACGCTCGTAAAGAAGAATGCTTGTTTATTTACGCACCTCAGCAGCTTGCTTCGTATAGTAGCACTCTTTCATACACATATGTTTTCATATGTGTTTACTACTTCACACTACTACTACACAACTATTTACAAGATCATTTTCTTTCTCTCACTATACCTTCGCACACATTCCTTCTCTTTTCGTTTTGAAAAACTGCATTGATTAGAAAGTAATAGCAATATTAAATATTCCATTAGCTGTTCGCTTCCAATACGCTTTCTGTGTGCGAGGCATTAATAGCTTAGCGCAGTTTATCGGATAAGCTTAACTAAGCTCAACTAAGCTGTCTGTGTGCGACAGGCCTATTGGATCACATACGAGTATAGTTTATTTTTCCTGATTAGATCATCGAATTAAAGCGAGCTAGCTACAATATGTTCTTTTTTTTATCAACTATTTGTAAATATGTTTGTAGACTATACAATCCTTTTATCCTTCTATCTGTAACTCTATAGGTCACTCTATCTCTCTGATTATTTCATTATGCTAGCTTTTTCAATTTTTTTTTTAAATATAGTTAATAAAAAGTTATTCATTTAGAATCGTGTCCAATTCATATACAAATTATAACTCTATTCCAAGCACATTGGAAGGGTATCAAAGCCTATATTTTTGTTTCTCGTGTGTCCCATTTTATTTTTATTATATTCTTTCCGCACTTCCATGCTCCACCGCTTCTATTCTTGATATTTTATTTGCTTTTGGCTAATTTCTCATGCACGTATAACACACGAGTTTGCAAATGCTTTGCTGCCTACTTTTAGGCGCCACAGCCCAGCTTCTAGCGCAGTATCTGGCTTACCATGCATAGCCTTGGGGCGTCATACATCCATAAACGCAATGGGAACACACTCATACCTTTGTGCATATGTATATTTATATAAAAATATATATATACATTACATACATATATAATCGCACGTTAACACCCACCTACATATACAAACTTACATACTCACACATATGGAAAAATATGGCATTAGGAAAGCAATGGTAATCACGTATGCATGCTCCTGTTTTTGTTTGTGTGCGTGCAAGGAAAGCCTAAATTGATGTCGGTGTGTTCATAAAAATTTGTTCCGAAAAAGGGTTTCTTTCAAATGAAATTGTTTTATATAAAATTTGTTTGCGCACACATTATACACAGGAAAAGTGTTGAAGTCCTTAAAGCTTTTAAATGTTTGTTGCTACAACAACAACAAAAAACAACAACAACAAAGCATACAAAAATTACTGAAAGTAAATATGGATTTGTCAAACTGTTTGCATGTTATAAAATCTATTAACAAAGTTCAAATAAACAAATGTGTAGCAATTTATGTTAAGGTATTTCTAACTTCTGCGTACGTTTATGATAAATAATGTCAAACTTTCCAATGGAAATCTCAGCTGCCGTTCAATAAGGAAAGTATTGTAGAGTAGTGGCTGTCTAGGCACGCTCTGATGATTGTATTACACATAAAGCTCAGGACATGCGGTTTTGAGATGATTTTTGTGCTAATCTACTAAAGTTTGAGTCCGTCTTCAACAATCTAATCAAAGGATTTGGAAAAGTCGAGTGAGATAATAAGTCAAGGATTTTTTGAAGAAGGAGAGGATGATAGCAGATAGTCTAGTGACTAAAGAAGCAGATATTTATTTGACCTGTCTGAAACCAGTTTGTTGACTAACGATTGATTTTTTTTCTGAGATAAACAAACATGGTCGGTTAGCAATTATCATGTTTAAAATATTAGCTAGTCTTGTTGCTAATAAGTGTATTGTCTAAATTTTGATAGGACTGTTTTATAACTGTATGACAAAGCTACATTTCAAACTTGAAGACGCTTGCAATTCACAGCTTGGTTTAACAAACTGCACAAAAAAAATTCTTTAAATTTAACAATTCAAAATTTTAACACAATAAAAAGTGGCTCTTTAAACTTTTAATAATGCACAATCATCTGAATTGCCAATATTTCTACATTTTATTGTTCAGCATTCAATTCTTTTTTGTTTCGTATTCTAGGAAATGTTATACAACAATATAATAGTAGTATACAATGTGCAGTATATAATGTACACATGCTGTATGCAAATACTATTTGAATATGTTTTATATTAATGTAAATTGGAATATTTTTTTTTTCTGTTTAAATTAAGTTACTTGAATTCACATTTTGCGTGCTTGATTGTCTACTGAAATCAAATCGCAGTCCGTATTACTGGTTTATTTTTTAACATTTTAATATTTTACATAAAAATTGTTTAACTTCTGATTTTTTAATTGGAATTTTCGATAAATAATTTATTTTTTAATGAATTCCAAAGCAAAATTGCACAATTTTCTGTCACAATCTGAAATTTTGTAGAATTTTGTATATGAAAATATGTATGTATATGTAATGAATTGCGTATTAATTACATAAAATCCAAGCAATGATTGTTATTCCCTTGACTTCGATCAATTTGTTATGAAACCGAAATTAATTGCTTAAAAATAAGCAAAAATACACTTTTTTTTTTTAATAAAAAAAATATGATTTATAATCTTAATTGACATAATTTAAAATATAATTATGCATTCTGATCGAAAAGTAAAAGGAAAATGTCAATAAAATGAATGAAATAGAGGAAATATATATTCTAACGGTTGTTCCGACCTGCGAAACACTATTCACAGGCCGGTTTTTGGCATAACTTTCAGAGACAAACTTCACAAAATTAAACTTAAAAATTCGCAAAAAGCACCAACTTCTTTAACAAGTTATTTCACACAAACTAACTGACAGAATGTTAGTTATTCAAACATTTATGCACGACTGTTTTATTGTGTCAACCATGAGAAAATATTTATTTCACAATATTTCAAGCGAGGTTCATTTAAAAGAGACATACCAGGTATTTTTTGATCAGAACGTGTACAGTGCCGCTTAAAGTCAATTACTTAGTTATTTGAAGTAAGTCCTTAGTATAATTTATTTTTTTAATTTTCTGCACAATTAACAAGCACTTCAATTGTTTAGTACCCTTTTTTTGTGTGTAGATTTATATAATTTTTGTTAATTTGAAAAGCTTTTAATTTATATTAAATTTATTAATCTTTCATCTTTATTTTTATACCATTCGCACATAGTGTGAAATGGTATTATCAGTTTGTCTGGAAGTTTGTAACGCATTAAAGAAGGCACCGTAGGTCTCATAAGCTCGAGTCGATCTAGCCATGTCCGTCTGTCTGTCTGTTTTTGGAGACCAATTTTTATGCTATCCAGTTGAAATTTGCACATACAATTCTTTTTGTTGCAGTTTAATAGAGTATCAATATTGACCCGCCACGCTCAATTTTTGAGGTAGCCCCCAAACAAACCCACTGCCCACTTTTGACTTTTTGTATGAAAAACTTTTTTATTGTAGACAATATCAACTTAATAATTGATATGGTTACTTTTAGTGGACGGAAGCTTAATATATACATTAATAGGTGGGACCCGCCCACTGTTTGAGGTAGTCCCATATAAACCAACAGCTCACTTTTATGCATTTGTGTGGAGAACTTCAACATCAACTAGAAATTAGATATGGCGGCATTTTACACATCTACTACATCGCTTCATACACATCTACTAGTGGGCGTGATCCCCATTTTTTGGTTTAGCCCCTATTTAAACCCAGACTTTTATGTTTTATAATACTATTTAAAATTTCTTGTGAATGGTATTAGAGCTTCGGTTCAACCGAAGCTTAACATTTAACATTTTTTCTTTTTTTTCTAGGTTCATTATATTTTCAAGCATTACGTAACCAAAACATATTTTAGCTTAAAAAAACAGAAACAATAGCCGCAAAAAAAAACTAATTAAGCTTTTCACTTTTACATATGTAAAGTAATTTCATAACATATTTGTATAATCCAATAAAATAATTAATGCAGCAAATGGGGTTGATGGAAAAAAATCGGAAATTTCTCTGAATAATTGCCTATTGAAAGCATGGTATTTAAAATACATATATAAAAAAATGTTATTTAAATTTTGTTGATTTTATTTTTTTTTTTTCTTTTTTTGCATTTTATTTTATAATCATACTGAAAGCTCAGGAATAAGTGACTTAAGTATGGAATATGTTTATAGATACTCATTTGTGTGTCTGCATTGTAGGCTCGGTTAAAGTGATTTATGGTATTAAAAATACAATTGAGGGATTCACGAGAACGTGCAACATTACATCAGTGCAGAAATGCAAAAATAAAATGTTATATTACAAACAAAAATTTCTACTAAAAAATATTGCACCACTTTGCTCGACTCTGATCATTGATGGCCGTATGACACACAAATACTATAAGCATACTTTTTCCCCTTCATTGTTGTTAGAGCAGATCAGAAAATAGATAAAGCAAAAATTTTACAGGTGCGGGAGGTTGAAATATAGTTTCATCCAAAAGTAAAACGAAAACCAAAAGGAAAAGGAAAATAAACAGGAAAAATACCATATTAATATGAAAATCTATGCGAAAGTTGCGACAACTCTGGACTCAAAAATGATGAAGTACCAAAAGTTCGGCAGAAGAGTGTATTTAGCTATATTTTTATGATGTTTTGGAGCATTTCTTCATTCTGTTACTCTTTAAACAAAAAGTTTACTAGTGCACAATAAAACTAGAAACAAGAAAAAACGTTAACTTCGGTTTAGCCGAAGCTCTAATACCATCCACACGAAATTTTAAATAGTATTGTAAAACATAAAAAGGGTTTAAATAAGGGGCTACCCCTAAAAGTGGGTAGTACGCGCCCACTAGTAGATGTGTATGAAGCGATGTAATAGATGTGTAAGATGCCGAAGTATCGAATTTCAAGTTGATATTGACGTTTTCTATACAAATTCATAAATGTGAACTGTGGGTTTAAATGGGAGTACTTCAAAAAGTGGGCGGGACACTCCCATTTGTATATGTATATGAAGCGGTTGTCCACTAAAATCCACCGAATCGAATTTCAAGCCAATATTAATTTAAATAACGATGTTTTCATAAAAAAACACAAAAATGGGCAGTAGGTTTGTATGGGGCTACCCCAAAAAGTGGGCAGGCCACGCCCCTTAGTCTATGTATGTTAAGCTGCTGACGATGAAAACGCACCATATCGCATTTCAACCTAATATTGACTTTAATAAAGAAGTTTTTCTTACAAAAAGTCAAAAGTGGACCATAGGTTTGTATGCGAGCTACCCCAAATAATGGGCGTGGCGGGTCAATCTTGCTACTCTATTAAACTGCAATGAAAGGAAATGTGCAAAATTTCAACTCGGTGGCATAAAAATTGGTCCCCAAAAAATGCGCAACAACATACAGACGGACAGACAGACAGACAGACAGACGAACATGGCTAGATCGACTCGTCTCGTCGAGCTAATCAAGAATATATATACTTTCAGACAAACTAATAATACCATTTCACGCTATGTGTGAACGGTATAAAGCATAAAATAAACTCATATTTAGCTAGTTTGCACTTCTGCACCGATACACACCGATCCTGAGCACCTGTGTTTCAGCCAAGTCGTATAAATTTCTTTGATAGTGTGCAAAAGTTTAACATTTTCACAGAAGCTTACTGCTATTAAATGCAATCGGAAGTCATTCTAACTGCAGCACTCTATTACTAAATTCAATATTTATTATTTAATTTAGTAATATTTAGACTTCAATTATTTTCTTTTCTTCTGTCAATCTCATAAACTAATCAATCAAACAATCAATTTCAATTATAATCGATCAAAGCTATTTAGAATTCAGTAAATAACATTTATTTAAATATATTTTTCTAGACATCTTGCACAAAATTTACTTCCCTGCTTTAACTTAGTCAAAAGCAAACAAGCAATGCTTGAACATTTTCTACTTATTTATGTATACAGATACTCTTATATGTATCTACAGATGTAAGAAAATATATTGTTGGCCTTGCGGCCCTGCAGTAATTAGCTTTGAATGCATTCATATGTGCAAAATAAATTCAAGGAATTTCAATTAAAATAAGCACTTCAAGTTGACTTTCAAAAAGTAATGACTGCACACACACACACACAGATACAAAGGAAAAGGTGTATCTGCACGCGTAATTCAATGCCTGTCAATGGCGTAATTCACTCATTTGAAATGCGTATCTATGTATAATGAGCGACAGTGGGCATAGATGTTTTACTCATAGCGTGACTTGATAAAAATCAACATTATTTAATTAAACACGAGTTGATTTTGTCTTTATGAGCATTTCTATGAATGCGTGTGTGTGTGTGTGTTTTTGTATCTGTAATCAATTAACTTACAGTCACTGAACATGAATAGATTTACACTTGAAGTTTTCTTTTTTTTTCATTATTTTCTACTATTTACAGGTACGTGTGTGTGCATGTGTGTGTATCTAGCTATGTACATACATTTTCAACTGATTTCCTTGCATATCATAATGACGGAAATTAGATTTCAATGCTGTCGCTGATTGCTTGATGGAATTCAAAGCGGATACGACGCTGCTGCCTTTGATAGAAATCATTGACTGATTGAAAAGCTGAATACTGACTGATTGTAAAGCTATATAATGTATGAATAATTGTATGTTATATGAAATATGTATCTAGATACTTATTAAATATGAATAAGTAATAAATATTTATTAAGCTAAATATAAAGGTAGTTCACGTCAAAATAAACAGCCTGTTTATATCGAAAAAGATATGCAAATAAATCGTTTTGACGTGAACTTTCATACTTGCTGTTATAAATAAGCTGTTTGCTGTTATACATTTTTTTAAAAGTAAACACTCTGTTTAAACTAATTGACACACAATGTAGCTGTCTGCTTTTCTCATATGTATTATCACTCTGTACATATTTTGGTAGTATTTATTATACATACTCGAAGCTGCATATCTGGGCTTGCTTATCCCACACATTCACACATTTTGCTTATAAACAGTTATACAATAACAGATAAACAGCCTGCTCAAGTTGACGTGAACTAATTTATAGACTCTCTATTTCATAAAACTTTCAAATTTCTTTAATAATATAAACGAGAACATTTTTTTGCACATTTTCAGAAGCCAACAGAAATAAGTTAAGCTCATTAAATCGAAAAACTTAATTAATTAAACTAATATAAAAAAAAAAAGTTTGTTGTTCGAAACAAAATACGAAAAAAGTTTCATTTAGCAAAACTTTAAAATAAATTCATTGAAACGTAGAATTAGATAAAAGAGAGCGTACTGAATAGACGTACTACATTGATAAAGGGAAAATGATGCAGATAAAATAGCATAAAATATTGTGTAAAAGTTAATTTTGTAAAGCTAAATAAAGCTACATAAAGCGAAATGAAATACATACATCACTCTCTGTGTTTAGAATTAAACAAGAATTTCCTTTTCTATGTTTATAGAACTAATGTAATTAAAATATTTGTATTTAACTTATTTCAATTATTCAGCTTATTTGCTGTTAAATTAATTTGGCAGGATAATAGAAAGTGATCAGTTAAATAAGCATAGGGTGTGCATACTGAAATAGAATTGCTACATATCTACGGATAACAAATGTACTATCACAAAAGTAACTGCAACTACTACACTTTGACGTTTTTCAATACCGCGGAATATTTGTTGAAGTAGCAAATTAAGCTTTGAATGCAGAGATGCGAACATAAGTACACAAAGCGTACACAGTTTGAAGATACTTTGTGTCAAAAGCAGCCAGAATAATTATTCATTAAATAAAGCAAACAATAATTTTTCATTTAAAAGCATTTTTTGAAATATCTGTGACTTCGTTCTCGCAGCACTAGACATCTTACAACGAAATTAAGCATGCAGTTCCTTAAATTAAAAATAGCTAGTGAGCAAAACACATAAATATGTAGTCTGTAATCTCATTTTTGTAGAGGATGTCACAAAAAGAGCGCACTATTTAATTAAAAAATATAACGTTGGTCCAATAAATCGATTGTTTTATGCGCAGTGTGGCAGCCGGTGCCATCCTGTTGAAACCACATGTCGTTCAGAACCACACCGTCCAGTTGAGGCCCCAAGAACTCATTTATTCTGTTCCAGTAACAAATGCCATTCACAGTCACTGGATTTCCGCACTCATTATCAAAGAAGTAAGGTCGAATCACGAAGTCTGTCCAAAATGCATACCAGATAGTTGCTTTGTTGGATCACCCATTCAGATGACAATGAGCCTCATTGGTGAATATGATTTGCTTTATTGGCAATCAGCCTTACCGGAGTTTATTTCATTGCGGTGAATATTACAGGTCATGAGACTAATGGATAATTTCACCGTTTTGTAGCTCAACTAAAGTTTGCTCGGAATTGAGTAGCTTTTAACAATAAGTCTTAAAATCCCTTGCAGTTTTTTTTTTTTTTTTTTTGTATCTTAACTTATTTCTTGGAGTCAATTGCACAATAAATTGGCATAGTAATTTCAGCAATAAACTGCTGGCTCTCTTGCAGAAATATCAACGGATCACTTCCCATTTCCCTTCAACCTAGAGCAGCGGCGTTAACTTATCAGTACCTTAAAATCTGTCCTCACAACAAACAAGATCACCCACCTCAATGAACTATATAATAACCAATACTCATATTCAATGGTCAGTTTTGGTAGAACTCCGCCTAAGAAGAGAATTACAATGTATGAGGTCCTCACCTGCTAAGCATGTACTAAAGACGGCTACATGAGAATTAAGCTCTCAAACTTGAGGTGAAGTTCGCCTAGAGATATTGCCTCTATAGACATCACATTCGAGTGTGGTCTCTGATGGACGTAGAAGCTACAGTCGTTGACTTAATCCCTGACCTTGCTGTAAGCAGCTTGCTGCACAAGAATCCAACAAAATTTATACTAAACAAATAGCTATCAGCAGCCTTCAGTTACCTAATATTTACTCACTTTCATTACTCTATAGCTTATATACTCAAAGTTTAATAAATCAATTTAAATACAAAACAAGCACCATTTTCTTGTGGAGTATTTAACATAAAAGAAAACAAAACATTCACTTAAAAAACTGTAAAAGTCCTTACAAATCTTTATAGATATATATTAAATCTGACGAACTTCTGAATTTATGCTCTTAAGTGTTATTCAGAATTCTATTGTACACTTAAGGTATAAGTAAAAACCAAGGATTTTTTACCGTTCAACGTGTCCTCCAAATATCACAAAAATGAATCAACATACAAAAAAATAAATAAAGCACTCAACTAAGCATTTTGCTTAATGTCTTCAATGTCCATTGTGGTTTGTAAAATAATTTTTTCTATTTTATTATATTTATTTCTTTTTTTTTCATGAACAAATTTTACATAAAACACTATGAAGTAAAAATAATATGAAACACATTAAGGAACATCATCAAGAGAGCATAAAAAAATACAAGTTGAACATGGAGTAGAATAATAACAACAACAAGAACGAAATCATCAGCATTATCATTGTCATTATGGCGACAGTTATCAGCAAAGGCGACAGCAGGACGAACCACAACAGCAACGAACACTTTCAGCATCATTGACACATTTACTTTTCACACTTTGGTTTTTTTTTTTTTTTATTATTATTTTTGAATACCCTACAAACAGTTTTTCAGAAAGGTTGAGTATTTTGTTAGATATTAATTGAGAAGTATCTACTAGTGATGCACAGATTCGGGAATACGGTTTCGCGATACAATAGATTCATATCTTTCAAAGATTCGTTAATGACGAATTAAAAATAAGCAATCGAATCTACGACACTACGAATCCGAATCCAAGGTTCTAGACTTGAATTCAAAAATAAAGCACTGCAATGCCAAAAAAAAAGCAATGCAATGCCAAAATAATGCAATACAAATAAACAAATAGAATAATTCATTGCCATAGCAAGGAGGAATAATATAAGAGGAAGCATTCGCTCTCTCCTCTGTTTCTTCAATGCTGAGAGCGTTCGAGCGCGTAAGGGATAGAAGTATTTTTTTTTCTCCACTAAAAACAAGGAATCAGAAAGGAACAAAAAAGATAGCAATGGGTACTAACGTTTGGCCTATAAAATACGAATTCGCTCGCTCTCAATACACTACCTTATTATTGTACCATGCAATCGCATTCTTTTTTTGAAATATAGCGTGAGCTAGATTGAGAGAATGAGACGCTGGAAGTATGTTGGAAAAAAAATTGGGACATTTTGTTTGCGATATGGGGAGTACGTATGGATTTGTTATGCTGATACTAAAAAACAAATATATTGAATGATGAATAAAAACGTTCATGAGCAAACGAACACAATTGCTCACCACGCAATAGAGTTGCTTCATTTCTCTTGGTTTGGCCCCCACCCCCTTCCAAGAGAGCATTCTGGGTCTTTGAGTGTGCCTGTGAGTTATATTCATTGAAATGAGATATATTTAATGATTATTTTAGATCTTTAGCTCGAATTTGAAGAATGTAATTATTTTTTTTTTTTGTATATTAAAGATGCATTCTCATGAAACCTATGCAGCATGTTCAACATACAAATCAACGTACTATAATCATGCGTCTAGAGGGATGGAGATTAATGGGTACAATAACCCATGTCCGTTCTTCTTAATGGGCCTGGTATCAATGAGATCGAATATGTTTCTTAATTTTGTGGAAATGTTCTTCTTATTTCCATTAAAATATAGGGATCCATAATTTTTAAGTTCCGGACCTGGACTTTTGCTCGACAGTCAAGACTATAATCAGGTTTCATTTAAAATGTCAATTCTTTCATTTGCGATTCTCATTTTCGTCTCCATTGACAGCTGTATGGTTATATTTTTGAAGCGCATCTGAAGTGTATAAAAGTTTCGGTTTTACATAAAATTTGTATTTTTCATTTTTGCATTTCCACGTTTTACATATCTACATATTTACAAAAACAAGACAAACAATAATGTTTCTCTCACTTGTGTATCTCATTTCTGACATGTATCTGTGTAAATGATATTATTTCGTTGTTGGTGTTTTTTTTTTTTTGCGGTGCACCCAAAAGTATGTTACACAAAATACGACAAACCTAACAAGGATATGTACAAGGTGTTTAACATTTAAAGGTAGGTAGATTTTTTCTCAAGCTGCTACTCTGAGATTCGTCGTGTGCTGGTAGCAACATAAATTTATGTTTGCCTACAAATTTTTTAAGATACTTCTGCAAATGCAAACTAGTACATGCGTTCCAAATTTTCACGCCTCTACTGCTGCGCTTCAGAGAGTCATTTATATCCTTAGAGTCGACTTCAACTACAGTGGCATGCCTTTTCAGTGTTTCTGTATCTTTGTTTCTTTTTTTTTTTTTTGTTTGTTACAAATTTTAACATCCTGTTCGAAAGCGCGCGAACGCATACTTAAAGAACCACAAATTTTCGTGTTGTTATTTTTCTTTATTTTACAAATATCCTACGTACTTAAAACTGACTAGTCCTGTGTAGAAATACCATATACAACAATGAAAACAAGTTCCTTAACACGCCTTAAATTTTTCTTCTTCTTCTTTTTTCTTTGGCTGTGCAGTGTAAAAGTGCGAAAAATATATAAACAACTTTTCTGCATGTAAATACTTCCTGCTACATTTATTTTTTTTTTTTTTTTTTGTTTGTTTGTGGTTCGTCCTGTTTCTGTTCGTGTTTTATTTTTCTGTATTTTGCGTAAATTACTACGCATAATTTTCGCATTAAGTCAGTATGTGCGCATTAAGTCAGACTGTCTGTCAGTCGGTTTGTCTATATCTAACCTAAAATGTATCTGTATCTGTGAATGTGAATGTGAATGTGATGTAAATACGCACATTTATATCTCTTAGTACGTTTTGCCCTTGACTTGATATATGTATTTGCCTGCAGACACCTTAGTTAGTTAGTCATTCATTCAGTCAGTCAGTCAGTCAGTCAGTCAGTCACTGAGCCAGCCACTATAGTCATTCTATCTGTCGCTCCGATTCTATGCAGTGCCATTCTATTCAGTCATGTCGCCTGGCCTTGTCTTGAGCTGCCTGATAATATGCAAATCAGTTTCCTTTACCAATATCATGTTTCATGTTTGTCTTGCATTTATTTATTGTTTGTTCATTTAAAATTGCTTTAAAAATTGTACTGCATAATTTACATAAATTTACATTTGGTTGGAGTAACAGGTAAACATGAAATACAATAAATTATCAATAAATAGCAACGTAAGAAAAATGTTTTTTGTATGAAGTTGCAAGTAGGTTTGTGGAGTTTAGTCAATTAAAATATCAATAAGTTGAGGCTTGTAATGTGAATTGAACATTGCTGTATGCCGAAAAAGAATATTATTGAAAAAGATTTGAATTTTGGCAAAAGATGTAAATCTTCGAGTGAAATGCTCCCTACAGGGAACAACTAATTTTGCAATTTCTTTTAAACCAATCACAATTTTGATATTAAACGACTTCATTATTGAATTTTAAGACAGTTTTGTTGTATCTATTTGTTGTATAATAATGTACAAAACAAGAAACAACCATACAGTAGAGTGTTCTCGAATTCGAGGTAACCAGTAGCCTGTTGAAAGCTCCTTATATAAAACATAGATTATATTCTTAAGTGGTCCTATCTGTTCGTCCACACGTAATGATTATCATCTGAAAAGACAATAGTTTACTCACGTATAGACGATTTGAAGTATTTTTAGTGTGATTCAGCATAATAAAGTGAACATAGTTTGTGTTATGTTAGACAAGCCGACAATCACAAAGCACAAACACATCCGTGAAAATTACAAAGAGTTTGGCAAAATTTGTATGTGAATTCTTGTTCTTAGCTAAGCTTCATGCTGAGATCGATGATAATTTTTGATATCAAAAAAACTTCATATAAAAAAACGTTGTCAAACAACAATCAAAAAATTTCGGCACGAACGGTTTTTCATCGAGTACTGCTACCGAAAACACTTTATTTACTCAAAAAACAGGTGACAAACAGTGTGACCTTTTGCATCGCCGTCAGAAAAACTCAAAGTATTAGTATTTCATGCTGATTTGGGAACACTGTTTTTCGTTTGTTTGATATAGCAGAAATAATTACAATTTCATCGTCAATTGCATCTAGTTCATCACAAACTTTCCAGCCAAACTGATTAAAATACGTTCACATTATGTGTGAATGGTAAAAAAATACAATATTTTGTAATCCTTCCTTTACATACATATATCGAGAGCATTTAGAAACACTAAACACAAATTTAATCAAAAGGTGATTTCAATGTATAACCCAATTTAAATGCAGAAACAAAACACGATAGTAATTTCACGGAAAGTCAAATAGTCAACATCAAATTTATGAAAAAGCAAACAGCTCTTATGAGCGAATTTCCTAATTGCCAATTTGCATGCAGCTGCGTCTAATTTTTACCTATTTTTATAAATACTCAAATACTTTTTTTCCATGCTTTGTTTATTTTATGCGGCAACGATTTTATTTTATATTGTTTTCTATTTTCTTTTTATATTTTAGGTTTTTCTTTTTTATGCTGCATGCAATTTATATTTGTTCAGCAGCAGTGCATTTTTTTTCACGCGAACCCGTATCCGGGCGCGGGTGAAGGTGCGACTCCATTCGTCTGGAAGTGAAGCCACAAAAAATTCCATGCCATTTTTTTTTTAGACGTTCATTTGGCTTTTGTTTGCCAATCTTTTAATTTTATTTTTTACTCCACGGCATATTTTTCACATAGCTTCGCGCTTTTTTTAAAGCAAATTTGAAGGAAAACTCAACCTCAAATTGCAATGGGAAAACCAAAAACGTTCGTAGAGAATTTAACGAGTTTTACGGTCTAAAGAAAGTATTTTGCCTCTCTGAAGCGAATATCTCTGCTAGTTCTTTCATAGAATTTTTTCTCAATTTTTATAACATTTTGCTGTTTATGCAAATTTGAGATACGAGAAAAGATAGACCAAAGTTGACATATGAGCTGTGGCTGAGATTGCATGCTAATAGAATTGAATAAATTTAAAAGCCGCATTCTGACCGAGGTCAATGCACGATTTTCAAATAATGCAAATAATGTTACAGGTTCCTAAGAGCTACATATTGAAATGAGCCGAAAAAGAAAACTGCTGTAATTTAAGCTATTTTGAATGTGCAAGAGCAAGAGTGCACAAACGGCGTTTAGTATTTCATGCTGATTTGGGAACACTGTTTTTCGTTTGTTTGATATAGCAGAAATAATTACAATTTCATCGTCAAAAATTCTCATCGATCTCAGTATTGGGCTTTAAATAAAAAATAATAAAAACATTTATGTAACGAAGTTGCGAATTGTATATGTACATTTAAAACTTGGAAGCGCTTATAATTCGCAGACAGTTCTACCATGTTCAATATTACCATGTTCAATACTGACTCCTAAATATATTTTAATTTTATTCATTTCGATATTGGTTCATTTTTCCATTTTGGCTACTTCTTCTACTTCTACTTCTTCTGCCCTTTGTTCTTGAAATGCCTTTTTCATATCGTTTTTGCTTAGTATTGATGTATTTCTCTTTCTTTAATTTTTTTTAAAAATATTGCGGGAAATGCAGAGTTGTTAGGTAGTTTTTAAATATTTATTTATTTTTTTTATTTTATTTTTAAATATTTTTTCCGCTCCATGGAAAGCAAGTTGAGCGGTGTGGCAATAACCCATCTCCAGAATAATATTTATTACAAAAACGCAGTAAATAATACGGATTTGCACCTCTGTTTAGTTTCAGATGTATGCGACAGCAGGCCCCTTTACCACAAAATAATACCAAATGTACAAAATAAGTACTAATAATAATAATAGCAAAGTAGTGCAAAATTTTTTTAAAGGCCTGGTCTGACGCTCTTTTATTTACATGACCATGAAAAAACGTATGTCATCAGCAATGTCGCGAATATGCTGTCACTGGCTAATACTAAAAATGCAGCTGCCAAATTTCTTGAGCACTCGTGTGACCACATACTATAATAAATTTTACGTGATATTTTGATAGTTGCACGAAACATAAGTCAGATATTATGACACGTAAATAAAAGACCGTCTGGCCAGGCCTTAATGGAAATTGTTGTTGGTTGTGTACAATTTTTCTTCCAGTATTTAATTTTGAATATTTTTGTTATATATTCTAATAGACAGACGTCATTCTGTCCTATCCTCTGTCCCACCTTCCCTCTGCCCCACGTTCCCCATGCCCCTTTACTCTGGCTCCAATTCTCCTACCGCTCCTCTCCTGTCCCTTCCACCACTCCTACAACCACCCTTACGCTGCCCCTTTCCGCTACCACTCCTTACTTTACCACCCTTTTCCCTGCCCCCTTCGATCCTATTCACATGTGTACAACATTTCATCCCTCTATATTAAATGGTACCCAGCGCATTGCTGCCATTACCCCTCCTTCCCTATGATCCCATACCCTACCTTCCATTTCCCTACCCCTCTACCCCTTCAACCTCTTTTCCTTGCCCCTTTCCCCATTCTCCTACCTCTTCTTCCTTTTTAAAAGGAACCCGGCGCGTTGCTGCCCTTTCCCCTACCTCCCTTCCAAAAACATATCCTTCCCCTGGCCCATACCACTTGTTCCTCTCCTCCTTCACCCTACCTACCTTCCTTTCACTCCAACTTCTCCCTGCCCCCTTTCCCATGCCTCTCTGATTTGTTGAATTCGTCTCCGCCCCGAAAAGCAGAGCAACTATCCACTACTTCCCCTGCCCCTCCCCCTACCACCTTTTAAAGTTAAGTTGTTTAAAGCTTTGAGATGATTTAATTAAAAACACTGCCAATTATAAAACAGCAAACTGTGAATATAAATTTTACGAAATAAAATAAGAAAAATCAATTTGACAGAAAAATCATATGACAGTTGTTTTCGGCCTATAAATACAGAAAAATAGATAAAAACCATCTTTGATGCGGGTTATATATCGTGCTCAAATTTGAGCTCAATCGGTGCAGAACATTTTGAGTTATTGACGGATACACAAAGCAAACTAACTTAACATTTTTATATATATAGATGCATATGAAGATTTAGCTCTTTTAATTTATAAATTATCTAAAATTCTTCACCTATGGTATTTGTTCAACAAGATGTAATACGTATTTAAAATCATAAAAAACATAAAGCGATTGCGTAAGAAACCAGACAAGCATTAGATGTGCATCTTACTCACTTCATACTTAAGTTCGTTAATTTATATCGCTTTACGTGCAAGTAAATTAAAAAGTTTTTGAACTCATTCAGTTCATTAAATTACTAAAATTCATTTTAACTAAAATTCTAGTTGAGATCTTCTACATTCAGCAAACCGAAAGCCAAAAACGCTGTAAAAACTATTTCCACACTCCATAAGGCAACAAACAAACCATCGCAAGTTGAAAATGCTTTGTTTAGATTCTTATTATAGTTTGTAGTTACATGTTTTACAACATTGCAATGATGTAGCACATTTTGTAGTGGCTGCACGCAAATAAAATAATAAAATATTTAAATAGGCAAAAAGGAGAAAGTGTTTAATTTAAAATGCAAAGATATACTGGATTGGTATGTAGACTGCGGTTATGGTCTACGCTCAGCACTGCCAAATTTTACGAAAAATCATCTTACAGTTTTGATGGCCCCAAGCAAATATTACTTATATGTATCTAAAAATTGTTTGATTTTGCCAGGCGAAGCATGGTGTACTAAAATTTGCATACGGTATCATATAAAGATTTTATTTCATTTAAATCAGATGACTGCTGTAAAAATTAAATGGTTTTACAAAAATATATTTACTAATCATTTATAAATGATACAAAACCGCTGTTTAGCATCTCCACAGCTACTCTACTTACTGCGCTACTACAATAATTTAATTTGTACTTCTTAAGCTAATACTAGAAATCTAGATTAAATCAAGCTAATCAATGGAACAAAAATCGTAACTGCTAGAACGAGATACTAATCGATATGCCTCATACAGTTTATGAGTTTATGTTTTCCTTGTCCGTTTATATGTGTCAGTTTTTTGTGTTAACTAGTGTGAACATGTGGAAATTTTCAATTATTAACTCGTCGGTTAAAGTGTTTTGGTTTTTTCTGCAAATATTCCATCGGGTTTTCACATTGGTGAAATGTTGTCATTCGCATGTGTTCGCAAAAAGAATTACCCACATTGATGTTGAACTATTATATCGCATATGCCAATCATAACTCCATGCAGTACATATAACGCCTTTTCTTTTGTCTATGTACTTGTATTTATTTTGCTTTACGTTTTTTTTTATTGTACGCTTTGTTTATTTCATCTTGCTGGAACATATGTCACATAGTAAAACCGAAACACTTTAAGTATAGAAAACCAATTTTTTTTTTTTTGTTTTTAAGAAACAATTGTGATTGGCAATTTTGACAGTCGGTAAAAACAACAATAATTTGTAAAGAATATATATATGCAGCCTGAATCCAGCATATGAAGTAGTTGTATATCTACAGATAGTGTCTGACAACGTTATATTACATTCACACTAAACTTCAATTCGAACGGCAGCTATGTATATTACCACATGCGTGAGACAACTATGCGCCAAATTGTGTTTTTATGCCATTCACACATAGTGTGAAATGGTATTGACACTTTGTCTGAAAGTTTGTAACGGATTAAAGGAGGCATCGTAGACCCCATAAAGTATATATATTCTTGATCAGCTGGAGTCGTTCTACCCATGTCCATCTGTCTGTCCGTCTGTCTGTCTGTATGTTGTTGCGCATTTTTTGGGGACCAATTTTTATGCTAACCAGTTGAAAATTTGCACATATACTTCTTTTTATTGCAGTTTAATAGAGCATCAAGATTTACCCGCCACGCTCACATTTTGGGGTAGCCCGCATAGAAACCAACCGCACACTTCTGACTTTTTGTATGAAACACCTTTGTATTATAGTCAATATCAACGTAATAATTGATATGACAACTTTTAGTGGACGAATGCTTGACGTATACATTATTGGGTAGGACCCGCCCACTGTTTGGGGTCGACCGCATACAACCCTACTGCCCACTTTTGATTTTTTGTATGAAAATTTCTTTATTAAAGTCAATATTAGGTTGAAATGCGATATGACACTTTTTATAGAGAGCCGCTTAACATACATAGACTAATGGGCGTGGCCCACCCACAATTTGGGGTATCCCCCATACAAACCCACCGTGCAATTATGTGTTTTCTATGAAAAAGTTCTTCATTTAAATCAATATTAACTTGAAATTTGATTTGGTGGATTTTACTGGACAACCGCTTCATATACATATACAAATGGGCGTGTCCCGTCCACTTATTGAGGTAGTCCCATATAAACCCACAGCTCACTTTTATGCATTTGTATGGAAAACTTCAATATAAACTTGAAGTTCGATATGGCGGCATCTTACACATCTACTACATCGCTTCATACACATCTATTATTGGGCGTGTACTGCCCACTTTTAGGATAGCCTCTATATAAACCCCCAATTTTATGTTTTACAATACTATTTAAAATTTGTTGTGAATGGTAGTAGAGTTTCGGTTCAACCGAAATTAACGTTTCTTCCTGTTTTATTTTTTATTCTTCAATACAGTTTCCCTGTACTTAGATACACTTCATTCAACGTTTCTCTAAAAATTGTTCATCCCATCCAAATAATACGATTTCTCCAAACTCTCAAAATAGTTGTTTTTGCAGCAATGTTCTTGGGGTAAATCTGGAGAATATGATGGATGATGGTGCAACTCGCGTAGCGCAATTCATAGACTTATCAGTCTGCCCTCATATGACAATTTAGAAAATAGTTATTGGCCTATACTTATGCTCTTCATATAGATTTTAAGTTTCATTTCACAGCTTCAGCACAAAACTGAAGCAACTAAGATTGTTTCTACTTACAAATTATAGATTTTCTTTTTCTAAATTTGTGTTAAAATTTTGTAACTCTTGCAAAAAAAAATTTAACACTTAGTTTTCAATAGAAAGTCTGTGTGCGGGCTTGCAACTGACAAACGCAATAATTTATTGCACCTCAATCGATCTTTCGACGTCGCACACTCAATAGCACGGAAAAAGCGACGCTATCTGTGTCTCAGGGGGCAACAAATCCATGAACAATAAGTTTTGTTTATTTTTTGATTGCGTCGAGCAAAGTAAAAATATAATAAAAAGCACAAGGACCAAAACATTTTGCTTATGCAATTCAAGGCAGCAGGTGAAATTCTCAGCGGGTTGAGTTGTATTTCTGAGAAATCTAAAAAAAAAAAATGTAAAAAAGTTGAAAAACCAAACACAACAATGAATGATTAAAACGCAATGCACAGCTCGGAATGAAGCAAACTCTCGATTTTTACAATAAAGATGAAAGATTACACTCTGTCAAGCGAGAGTTTATTCAAGGCGTCTCCGGGGTATTTAACTCTTGGTTTGCAGTGGAAGTAGATGTGGCTGCGATTGAGCAAAAGTCAATTCCCAATTCAACACAGAAAACAGCGATAAAAACAATACAAAGTCGCAGTAAACAAGTATACAAAGTAAAAGCAAGAAAATATATAAAGGATATACAAGAAAAATGATGCACTAAGGACCAAAAAGCAGCTTATTTCAATCGTTTTTAACTTTTTCGTTGTTTAAATTGTGTAAATCCTTTTACGAGTATTTTAACGCCTCAAAGTATATTCCAATACAGCATCTGCCCTCTGCCTGCCTGCCTGCCTGCCTCCTTTCTTTTTTCTTCTTGTATTTATCCGATTTCTGCTTACTTTCAATACAAATCTTGCATTCATTTTTTCATGCTGTATGTCAGCCTGTCCTCACTCCACACCAACAGCAGAAACTGCAAAGTATCTCAAAATGTTCTTTAGCAGAAGATCTTATTTAATCACTGCATCAATTTTTCCATTCATTTCAACTGCTAAGCGCTTGAAAAAAAAAAAACAGAAATATGTATAGCTTGTTTTTTTAAACGTTTCATTTTAAGACAGGGTCCAAACTTTTACTTTTCTAGGATTAAGTAAAGTCATTGGTTTATGCGAACAAACTATCAAATTTAGACGACTTAGAAGACAGTATTCTGCACACCATTACAGAAAATTTGACTTCCAGAAAACGCTTCATCCGAGCCATAATTGCATAAAATTATCACTGTGGATGGTCCACGCAACTGACGAAAGCCCCACACGCACTCTATTCTACGTGCAATATAGAAGTTCTTACTGATAAGTCCCATCGAAACGATTAATTGAATTGAATTGAATCGTATTACAATCAATCCCAACAATACAAATAAAAAATACAAATCTTTTGTCACAAAATTATTTGAGTTGCAGGTAGGCTATCGTCGCTTGGTTTTTCCTCATCAAGAACTATTTCATTTGATCTTTCTAATAAAGCTAATTTTTAGTTTGAAATCATGTAATCTCAGTGTTTTTCATGCAATTTACAGTTCTACACCTCTAAAAAAATAAACATCATTTATAAAGTTGCAGGAAAAACACTCAACTAGATGTTTGAAAAACCTGTTGCTAAGGGATTAACTTTTCATCTTGTTTATGCTTCCGGCGCACCCTGCATATCCGTTTCCGTCATATTCAGCGAACTTGCGTTTTTTTGTTTTTTTTTTCTTTGTTTTATTTTTTTTTTACTCTTCTGCTCTCTTTTGTTTTTGTTGTCAGTCGCAGTTGAGTGCGCTTTGAAATTTGATTTTCCACTTGCTCATTTTCAATAAGGGCGAGGACTTGCGGGAGCAGCAACAACAACAACTCCCAAAAGTCCAAAAGAAATCACTCACATGGAAAAAGGTTTAAATTACCGCATTTCAACTTTACTTTTTTCTTTCTTCTTCTACTGCTTTACTGTGCATCATTTTTTTCCTTTTTTTTCCTCGAACTTTATTTATTATCCTGCTGATGCTGTGTTGTACCTGCTGCATGCGTATTTTTTTCCTTCTAACTATATAACTTTTATGCTGGTAGCCCTACCTGGCTCATTTTTATCTTGGCTTTTTGCCTAAATTATAAAACATAACCAGATACAGATTCATATATCGCAATGACATCAAGTTTCATACTACAAAAACTCAGTATGCATTCGAGCATAAGTTTGTCTTGTGTAACTTTTACTCAGCAAATTTAGGTCAACAGTGTGCAGCAGGCTCTACTATATAGTACATACAAGTATATATAAGTATTTGTAGGTAATTCGGATTTAGTCATCTTTCGCTTTTTTATTTTGTTTCTTCTTTTTTTTATAAGTTGGCTCATAAAATTCTGTTCATAAATTATTGCTCTTTCCATTTTTGACGAGATTTTTGTCATATTGCTGCATTTGTTTGTCTTGCATCATTTTGATTTTCTTGCCACGAATCATTGGTTCTTATATTGGTCCCAAGGACTCTTCTTTATTGTCTAGGAAATTCTTACTTGTGTATGCACAAACAATTTGAGGATTTCGTATAGTATTTGAAATTGCGCTTATTTTGGATATTTTTCCTGTAACACTGCGGCTTTGAGCTCTTAAGGCCTATTTAGATCACTATCAAATATTGTTCTCAAAAGGCCACTAGTGCAGACTAACAACATTATTTTATTTTTTATTTGGGAAAGAAGAGAAGTGCTAATGATGGCATATGGAAAAATGGAATGCAACATATATATATAAAGATTCCTAAAAAATCTGGTCTAACTCAGCGACGAATACGGTATATGATTGCAAAGAAAAATATCGATACTCAAAAAGCGCTTCGAAGAAAAGAGCCAAGTCAGAATGCTAACTAATTACTGCTATTCATTTAAGAGAGACAGTGACGATTCGGTTTATAAATGTAAATGATTATCAATCGATTTTAACCGTTACAAACGAGTTTCTGTTTAGCCAATCAAAGTTTTCGTTTGTCAGATTAAAAATAAATCGCTACACGAAAATGTTATTAACTTGAAAAAAGTTTAATAAAGTGTTCATTCGATACAAAATTTAATGTTCTTTCTAAATATTATGCTGAAAAATGTTAATGCTGAAAAAAAATTTGCATTTCATGTTGCTTAAACTGTGAAAACTGTTAGGAAAAACAATTTCAATCTATTTCGTTCAAACCCCTTCATTTCAATATGATTCATAAACATGAAAAATATATTCTCTTTCTTTTCAAAACAGTTTAAAAGCTTAGAACCAGCGTTAGAACCGTTGATAATTTTTAAAATTGAAGGTAATAGAATTGTTGAAAATACAGAAATATTCTACTCAACTAAACCAATAACCTACACTAAGTTCCTTTAAATGTACATCGATTTTCTTGTAGGTATTAAGTCGTCGGCCCATCAGTCACACACAGACACTAGTGCGACTATATCTTTTTCGCAAGAGCTACTAGAAACAGTCTTTTAGAGAGTTAACTTACTATTTAAAAGTGCTGACTAGTCTGTAGTCGGGCGGAGCGAATAAACTAACTTAAACAAAATTCCCTCCTCAGACATAAAAAAGTTGCGTTGGACTCAAGAAAAAAAAAACCATTCACTCAAGAAACGGAATTCAGCCGATGCTAGGAACGGTATACTAAGGCTGAAGTCAGAGTGCGCGCTAGAAGCGATACGATAATATGGCACTATATTGTGCTGCAAACCACTGATTGGACTTAATTATGTGATCGCTCAAAAGGTGTCAGACAGCACACGAAACGAAGAGCGAGTTCAAGCAATAAAGCAATATCACAGCGAGAAAACAGTTTCAAAACTGCTTAATCGCTTGGCTTCGCTTTTGGTTTCTGGTTCTCAATACTCCTTTTTCTGATTTTGTTGACTGCGAACGCACAATGAAAAGTTCATTCGATGTGTGGATTTAAACCTAACAAGTAAACAGTTGGCTAAGTTCTACACACCATATCATGGCGAAGAAATAAGAAAGCCGTATTCAATATGCCGATACGATCTATCGGAATTTCTTTATACCTATGTCTATGAAAGTTTGCTATACTCACTTGTAATTATACGAAAACTTATTCAATTTTTTTTCCTAAATTAAAGCCACACAAAACTCTTTAGCCTTCACAAGCAATATACTATACACGTAATTGTTTCTGTAAATGAAAATAAAGCAAATTATTGAAGCTGCTATACACAATCAGGCAGAGTCTTCCAAAATCAATTGAACCAATGGTATTCCGTGGATCCGTGGCCAATTATTTCAATTAAATTTTCTGTCATGAAACCATTGATATGCAATGCAAAATATTCAAAGATTAATTTTTTAACAAGCCAATACAAAAATTTAAATTAATATTTAACAATGGCTGACACTAACACGGAGATAAACATGAGGCATACCCGTATAGTGCAAGTGAGTGGTATATATAGTATAGTGTATCAGAGCGAGAGCCTTGTAGAGCAGAGAAAATGTTATTAAATATTTATATTGAAGTATGTATATAAAATAGGATAAGCAAACACACCTAAAAACATACTAACACACAAAAATATGTAGCTGCAGCGTGCGAAAACGTGGAAGCGTATGAGTGATACAAAAAGTTGAAACAAAAAAAAAAATACAAAAACCTCAAACTTAAATTAAAAATTCAAACGTAGAAATGCTCCAAGCGACAAGAAAAAATATGCTAAATAAAACAGAAGATAAGTAAAAACAAATGAATCAAATATTGCACACTATGCTCCTAAAGTAAATTTATCATATCAAAGATACAACGTTAGAGATTTTATATTACGAAATTTTGGTAAAAAAGCAACAAAAAAATTACATTTTTTAATAGGAAAAAGATATGTTTCGACGAAATAACAGTGCATAAAGATATTTACCTTGTACCAATTAAACTGTTCTGCATTTTCACAAATAAAGGGACAAAGGGTTAATGTATAATACGGTACTTTGATCCTTTTAAAAATAAAGTTCCATTTATTTTAGAATATCAATAACATTGAAATCATCCTCATTTGACTGAATTTGTCTGAATGATCACGTTCTGCAACTCGTAGTAGAACCATTGCACGGTATAATTTCGCAATTTTCATGGCCAATACTTTCTGCGAATTTTGTTTTCCAGGAGTTATTTTCCTGATTGTGCAAGCTTTCACAACATCTATTTCCATGGACTATGGTACAATTTATATTGTAGTCCAAAAAACGAGAGTAGTCTCAGTAGTATCCTACCAGACGTCGAATGGCGCTTTAGTTTTTGTCATAGAGGTACCAACAGCCATATGATTTCAGGCAGACTGAAATCATAATATTGCCAACCTCATCCAGCCAAAGAACCCCCTTTTTATACAATTGAGTTTGTAACGCATTAAAGGAGGCATCGTAGACCCCCATAAAGAATATACATTCTTGATCAGCTCGACGAGACAACTCGATCTAGCCATATTCGTCTGTCTGTTATAGTACATTTTATGGGGACCAATTTAAACCTGTTAAATAGAGTATCAAGATTGACCCACCACGCTCACTTTTTGGAGCACCCCCCATACAAACCCACCGCCTATTTTTGTCTTTAGTATGAAAAACTTTTTTATGGTAGTCAATATCAACTTAAAAATTAATATGGTAGATTCTAATGAAGGAACGCTTCACATATACATTAAAGGGTGCGACTCGTCCAGATTTAGGATTAGCCCCCATACAAACCCACCGCCCACTTTTGTGTTTAGTATGCAAAAATTCTTTGTTAAAATCAATATTAGGTTGAAATTCATTGCGGTGGCTTTTATGGACAGCCGTTTAACATACATAGACTAATGGGCATGACCCACCTACTTTTCGTGGTAGCCCCCATACAAATTCACAGCCCACTTTTGTGTTTAGTAAGAAAAAATTCTTTGCTAAATTCAATATAAGGTTGAAATTCATTGTGGTGGCTTTTATGGACAGCCGCTTCATATACATATACAAAATAGGCGTGTCCCACTCAGTCTTTGGAAGTCGCCCATATACAAATACACTACTCACTTTTAAGCAATTGTAAGAAAACTTCTTTATTAAATTCAATATAAGCTTAAAATTGGATATGGTGGTTTCTTACGGATGGTCGCATCACATACATACACTAATGAGCTTGTACCGCCCACTTTTAGGAGTTGCCCCTCAACAAACCCGCCCGACGTTTATTTTTTACAACATGAATTCAAATTTCGTATGAATGGTATTAGAGCTTCAGTTCAGCCGAAGTTAACGTTTTTCCTGTTTTATTATGCGATGAATTCATAATTCAATTAGCAATAATGCAATTAACCAATACCATTTACTACTTCAAAGTTGTCACGTGATTCCGTTTGAGGTCAATTTAGGCAGTTACCTGCTTTCTGTCTATCTGTGACTGCCCTTCATATCCATTCTCAATGACTCACCAAGTAATCACAAAACTCTGTGAATTCCCTTTCAACACAACTTTGTGCTTTAAACATTACTTTCTCTAATTAGTTTAACTTTTATACCACTGTATGATTTTTCTTTAGTCTGCCTATGGCTTAAGTTCCGATTCCACTGTTCCTTCCTAATAAATACCAAACTGATGTTCAATTTTATTTTTAATTATAAGTGTTTCCGTCCCATATAACTAAATGCGTGGCTTTTAGGAGGATAATGATATGCTCTGTATTGTCATATGAGAAGTCGTTAGATTTATCTTGATTATGGGAGTGCCATAAGGTTTTAATATTTTTAATTTAGACTTAGTTCGATTTTTGAATAAAGTGCAAAAACTTATAATCTGAATTTGCAGATACTTAATCGAAATCATCATAAAATATAAATTCTTTTAAAGCATATTTTAATGCACACTATTCAATTCTCTATACCTATAACATACAGCAAAATTTCATTGCCCCTAGCAAAAATTGGTAGTTGCAGTTCGCAACTCCGTAACATTCCAAAAAGAAACTTGACACTAAAATGAGTTTGAAATACTTGTCGCAACTACGTAACATAGTTTCGCGAATATTCGCATGGCTGCATTCAGAACTTTGTAAAATAGCTTGATAGCATTGGCAAAATTGTAAAAATAGGTGGTTTACAACACTATTTGCAACACTATTTGACTATGTTCATTAAAAGTAAATTTCTTTGACTTATTGTGTGCATCTTCTTGATTTTTTACTTAATTTAATTCATTAAATAATTAGTATTTACGTACATTTTTGAATATTCACAATGATAAACACGAGTAGCACATCAAAGTTTACAGAAAAATCCTCGACCTTTTAGTAGCAGCTGTAAACGATTTATAGGTACGAATGAATCAATTTGGAGTCAACATCAACACTGAAGTGATAGCTGATACTAAGTATAGTCGACTTTTTCTTTTCATTATTAATAAGACTGAGTGAGGGTCCTTATTGACTTTTGGTCGAACTGAATTGATGAAACTGAAAGCCAGCTGAAAAATTTGGACGAGTATGAGTCATATATTCTGTGTTCTGATAAAAGCTTTCGAATATGCGCTCTTTCTAATATTGTACATTTCACAACACATCTTGATCCATCGCCAGTAAAGACTTCACTCAATGGCTGCCATTTGCCTCCTTGAAAAATATTTTATTATTTAACACAACTTTTAAATTCTTAACAACTTCAGTTTATAAAAAATTAAACATATTATTAAAATCAGCTGTTCAATAGTTGCATTTTAGTAGTTGCGTCAATGTAAGCACCATTTCGCAACAAATGCGGCAATGTAAACGCCGTGCTATCCTACGAGCCACTTTTTTATGTTTTCGATAAGTTTTTCTTGCAATATAAATACAATTTTTTTAAAACGTTTGACTCTATTGCCAAAACATATAAAAACACTACCCGAAATTCTGCAACTCACAAATAAACACAAGGACAAATGATAAAACGCCGCAAAATGTTTTAAATTGAAGCACTTGTGGTAGTAGAGAAAAAAATATTACGACCGAAATTAATGCAAACAATTTTTTGCATACATAAAATGAAAAAAAAAGAAAAATATGTCCTTAAAGAGTGAAAAACCAAATGCAAATTAAATAAAACACAATTCGTTGAAAATTTAAATATGCAACTGACGAAAAGTTCTCATTGTGCATTTATTTGACTGTCGCTTAGGGCTTTATACATACACAGCTGCTGATATAGATGCAGATACACTTTGCATCTATAAATGTATATATTGTCTATTTCATTAGACTGTACTCACAACTGTAAGTACAAATAAAAACAACAAACAAAAAACTATAAAATCCTGATCAATATCAGGCAACGTCCTTGTGTTCGTTATTACAATTTTGCATACGATAAGCAAAACGGAAGTGATTTCATCAAATATTCATATTAACTAATTGGATTTGATGACAAAATTCTATTTCCCGAATGTACTATTTTTTCTTTCAGCAAACGGATATTGATATATGTAAATATTTTGCATAGCTTCTGTCTGAAATATATTTTCAACTTACTAGTTTATTTGCGTTTTGATTGATGGAGTAGTGTTGGAAAAAATAATAACTTTAATTGAATGCTTCCAGAGATCATAAATAAAAAAACAAACAAACAAAAAAATATATAAATGAATTACCTTTGCAATGGCACAATGTGTGAGTTTGCTTACCTAGAAAGAAGAAAAATATATATGTAAAAAAATTTTATTGAAAAACACTTCATTATCTGTATAAACGAATTACAAACGCTAAAAAATTAATATGCTGTTGCATATATATATTCTTTATAAGGTCTATAACCCCAAATGTAACCAAAAACCTCCTGATAATAAACGAGCTATACTTAAGTTACATTTTCATGCTCCTGAATTCACATGTGTGTTCCTGCCAAAAATCTCCGCTGAGAGAAAATAATCCATTTAAATGAGTTTTTATTCAGCAATACGGTTCATTCACTTGACATGGAGAGCATAAACTTCACACTGCCAAACCAAAGTGATTTCTAATTGCAAAAGCATTCTGAATTTGAAAAATGGATCATTTTGACGAAATCGCCTCCGAACAATTTATTCCGATTCGAAAATCGAAATAGGGGAATAGTTTGTTATTCTATATATGAAAGCCAAATAGGTAACCACAAACAACTTAAGTATCGCACTAAAATTGTTAAAAATAAAATTTTCATAAAATTAATAGTACGGCAACACTTTTACTTGTTAGCAAAATTGGTACGCAGAGTGCTCAGCTCAAATAGATTGAAATCTATTTAAACAAATAACTGTTTGAAGTTTCAAAAAAAGTTAATATTTCTAAGTAGAGTAGAGTTTAAACCTGTGTGTGTAGAAAGTGAGTATAGAACTACCCTTGACAGAGAACTTGGTAGCCGAGGGAATTCCTTAAAATTACCGTTTTTATACCATTCACACATAGTATGAAATGGTATTATCAGTTTGTAACGCATTAAAGGAGGCATCGTAGACCCTGTCTGTCTATATGTTGTTGCGCATTTTTTGGCGACAAATTTTTATGCTATCCAGTTGAAATTTTGCACATATAATTCTTTTTATTGCAGTTTTATAGATTATCAAGATTGACCACGCCAACTTTTTGAAGTAGCCCCCATACAAATCCACCGCCCACTTTTGACTTTTTGTGTGAAAAACTCTTTTATTGTAGTCAATATCATATTAATAATTGATATGGTAACTTTTAGTGGACGGATGCTTAATATATACATTAATAGGTGGGACCCGCCCACTGTTTGAGGTAGGCCCCATACAAACCTACTGCCCACCTTTGACTGTTTGTAAGAAAACTTCATTATTAAAGTCAATATTAGGTTGAAATTCGATATGATGCCTTTTTATAGACTGTCGCTTAACATACATACACTAATGAGCGTTGCCCGCCCACTTTTTGGGGCAGACACCATGTAAACCCACCGTGTTTGTGTTTTTTATGAAAAAATTGTGCATTTAAATCAATATTAGCTTGAAATTTGATTTGGTGGATTTTATTGGACAACCGCTACATATACATATTGAAATGGGCCTGTCCCACCCACTTTTTGAAGTAGTCCTATATAAACCAACAACTCACTTTGATGCATTTGTAAGGAAAACGTCAATATCAACTTGAAATTCGATATGGCGGCATCTTATATATCTACTATATCGCTTCATACACATCTACCAGTGGACGTGTACCACCCACTTTTTGGGCGTATTTTACAATACTATTTAAAATTTCGTGTGAATGGTATTAGAGCTTAGGTTTAACCGAAGTAAACGTTGCTTCTTTTTCTCTTTCAGAAGGTTTTCGCGATGTAATGAGTCCCGCTTTATCCGAATCGTAGTCTGGGATTGCTCAGCTCTACCACAGTCTGCTTTACATATATTTGTAGATGTAGATTTGATAAAAGGAATAGTTGTTAATTCTCTTTAAAAATTTATATTCACTGCTTTATTTCTATTTACTTTACTTCATGTTGTGAGTGATGCTTTGGATTGCTTATTACTAGCATTGGGACCACTGGTAAGATGACAACAGCTGTTCAGTATGAAATGTTATGATTTCGAAATTTAGAAATCAATTTCGTTCACTCACAGCGGTTTGAATTTATTTATACATTTATTTATTTATACTCCATTTGACTGCAAAATCGTTTAATGTTTTACAAACTATCAAACAAGCAGATAATACCCTTTTAAAACTATGTGTGAATGGTATAAAAAAGGAACAAGTTCTGACCTGATTAAGAATATACATATTATTTGATGGGTCTCTATTAGATCTATCAATGCTTTATAAACGTTCCTACAAACTGGTAATACAATTTTTTTAACACGCTTTTATTAGCTTGACCTGTATCTATCTATGTAACGGAATCTTTCAACTTAATTTTCACCAACTTCCTAACATCCAAATAGTTTGAAATTGCACGTGTATTAAGCACCGATCACAATACAATAATTTCACAATTTTGACCTAATATAATGACCAGAATCATCAGGATATTTGATATTTGAGGATATTTGAGGATAGTGCTACCTACAAAACCAGTCAACAACTTAATACATATGTTGTTGAGAACGGCGTATGTTATTTTAAAAAAAAAATTATAGTTTAAAAAAAGTAAAAAAACACGCTTCAATAGTAATGTGAACTAAAAAGTAAAAAATAATTTTGAATAAATTTAAAATGAGAATTAAGTGATTGACAGAAAATTAACCTTAACATAAAAAAGGGTGGGGTGCTTGATAAAAATTGTTATAATTATTTCATTGGTTGATGTTTGTAAATATAAACTTAGTATTATAATATATTACAGAGCACCCCACGCTTTTTTATGTTAAAGTTAATTTTCTGTCAATCACTTAATTCTCATTTAAACCTTATTTATAATTATTTTTTACATTTTAGTTCACATTACTATTAAAGTGTGTTTTTTTTAAGTTTTTTAACTATAATTTTATTACATTATGTGTGAAGGGAACAATAGAAAAGTGAATATTGTACGTTTGTACACAACTTCTTCTATTTTATACCAAATTTTTTCATATTTGACTTGTTTTTATCTGTAGTTCCTATATAAAGCTACGGTCACACATGTAAAAAAAAGTCTGCCAAATTTCTGAGAATTTGAGTAGAAAAGACATATTTTATACAAAACTTTTTTGTAAAGGTGCTATTATAACTTTAAAGGTTATGAAACGATACATATACCAAACTACAAATTTTCATATACGAGTACATGTAAAATTTTTCCGGAATCTGTCGGGTATTTCACAAATTATATTTCGTACAAAATATAAATTATCCATATATAATATTAACTCTTTGCTACTCTACAGACGTCAGTGTGCTGTCAGGAAAACCAACATTTTCTGCATAATTTATTTGAACTTTTTGCTGCCGCACTACAAAAAAAAAAAGTATATTACAAAACAAAAATATTATGGCAACCAATTTCAGCTCTTGTCGGTGGCATAATAATACTTCATTTACACTGTACAACAAAAGCAGCATGCATAAATATGTAGGACTGACTATGTAAATATTGTATACAAGGAAAAATCAAAGTTGGAAAAATAAAAATATAAAAATAAAGAAAATTATGAGTTATGAAAAAATACATTAAATCGCATTTTTCATTATTTTCTCGCGTAGACGCATTTTACGCGAATTTATATACACTATACAAATAGTGTGAAAATGCGGCATATTAGTTTTGCTAAAATTTGAAAGATTAAAGCGAAAAAAACGCTAGTAAGTGTCTTTTTTCAGAGTGTTACCTTAACATCAAATGTAGTTTTAAATTCAATCATCATTTTGGGGTCGAATCTAAATCATAAGGGAAAATAGAATACATATACAATTGTTAAATGCAACTTCGTTTCCAATCTCTTCTAACTTAATGTTGACTTTCTTTCAATAGTCGACTCTATTTCGTTTATTAGTACGACATTTAAAATTTGAGTCGAATCCAGATAAAACAAGACTGAAGATATAGAACTTCAAAACAGTAAGTTGAGAAAATAATTTAGACGTTCGAATAAATTAAAATAGCCCATGTAATTTTTACCTCCGTCTACCTCGTATGGTGTCTATGGAATCTACTGCATACGAACTTGCCAACATGTTGGCGAGCAACAGTTAAGAGCGTGGCTTCATAGTGTTGTTTCGAAAATTTTAAAAGAAGAGGCCTGTTGTCGCAACATATTGCTCATACTTAACGCTCTCAGCATTATCAAATGGCCCTGAACTGTAATATTAATTCGACATAAGTTCAGATTTAGTTGTTTTTAGCACAGAGCTTCTCTACATACTCAATTATATGAAGGGTATTACGCATTCGCTGTACTTAGTACTTGCGATTGTTCTATATTTTTCTGTACGAAAACACAGAAAACAAAAGCAACAACAATGAATAAAAAAGAAGCGAATTCAAGTTGAAAATTCCGAATAATGAGGAAACTAACGAGGCAAGACTTTTTCATTGTTTACTGGCGCAAAAATTGCGCGATTATTAATTTTCTATGCTATATTTTTCACCATCTTTTTCTTTTTTCTCCTACTCTCAGCTGCTTCGTCGTTGTGCCTTGCCGTCGGCTTTGCTGCTATCTTGTCGTCGCCTGTCGCTGTGGTACTGCATCCTTCTCTTGTTTTTGGCCAACTTAGGTTGCCAGTATATTTTCTGCTGATATGCGTTCCTTCTTCTATATATTTTGTTTCTACAACATTTTTTAATATTTTACAATTTTTATTTCTATTTTTTTTTTTTCTTATTCCAAGTTTTTCTTCAACGCTTCGGCAGTCAAGCTCAAAACTGTGAAAAGCAGCTAGGAAAATGTGGCGAAAATTCGGAAAAACAAGAAAATGTATATAAAATAAAGAAAGAAAGAGTTTTCTCTGCCACAACAGCTGCGTTTGCATCTATCTGTCTTTCTGTCTGTGAGTTCATTGCTTTGCTGTGCGTGCAAGTTTTCCTTTTCGTTTCAAAGAAATATGGCACAGTTTTCTTAAAAATTTTCTTTTGTTTTTCTTTGAAAAGTTCGTGGGTTTGTTTTTTCGTAAGTTATGATACTACTTATCTTTGCGGAAGCCGTTTTTTATTTTTGGCATTTTACGCAAACATTCATTCATTCATATGCAGTGAGTATTTTTGTTTTGAGCTACGATTCACTTTCATTTGGTAGAAAAAACATTTAATATTGTAAAACGGGGTTTTGGAGCGGAGCAGGAACAGGAACAGAGAACACCAGAGCGATCAATTTTCCAAATTTGTATACAGCATAAACATTTTGCTGAAGCCAGATACGGGTGTACCTAATTTCTTGGGTTTAAATTTTGTGCTCATACTGACAGGTTTATGAATGACAGAAAATGGATTAAATAAATGTTCATCCTTTTTTTATAGTTATTTTAATGGAAACTACAAATAAAGAAAACATGAACAACGCTTACTTCGGTTGAAATTTTAAATTGTATTGTAAAACATAAACATGGGTGGTAACTTTGTGTGGGTGCTAGCTCAAAAACAGGGAGCGGATAATCCATAAACTTAGGACCAAAAGAAGCTTAAGTACCGACATTCAGCCGAAGCAAATATAAGTATAGTATAAGGAAATTTTAAATTATTACTGCACACAAAAACAGTGTTCCCAAATCAACATGAAATACTAAAATCAGATATTTATTAGATGAAAAGTCCACACATATTAATTTTTCTTTGGTCTTGTTCTGACGGAAATGCAAAAGGTCTTTGTCACTCTTTGTCACCTGTTTTTTGAGTATATGCAGTATTTTCGGTAGCAAACAATTTTTTAATCTGAGTACTCGATGAAAAACAGTTCGTGTCGAAAATTTTTGATTGTCATTTGATAGAGTTTTTTTTTTATATGAAGTTTTTTCAGTAACAATAATGTTCATCGATCTCAGTATTGGGCTTTAATGTCAACACTATTTATTTGAAATGTATACGATTATTTGTGAATGGCAAATTTTATATACCTTAAGTTGTTCATGTGGAATGACACAATATTTATCACTTGTTTTAATAAAACAATTATTAAACATTATAATACAAGAGACGAAAATGTATTTAGGAACTCCAATTAATTTCAAGATAAGATAGACCCCTTTAATTTAAAAACAGAAATTAATTCACGAATATTCCCATAATAAAAGGGACATTCCTTCCAAATGTTTTACTTTATAGTTAGGCAACATTCTCTGATTCTTAAAAATTAGAATATTTTGTTGTTACGTCCTTTAACCAAATAAATTCTAACCGATTCATATATCGAATCTGTTTGATAAATTGATTACGGATCAATTGCAATGATTGCTAAAAGTATTCTTTTCAATATAGATTTGTTAAAGGCAAATTAATTTGTTATAATCTTGTTGAATTTTCTTCTAATGTCCAAACTTTTTAGTTTATAATAAATATACGATTTTTCTTCAATGTTAACGTTGACTACCAAATTCAACATTATATTTGGGACAGTCCTTGCAATTATGGAGCATATATGTAAATACGACAATACATCAACAGCGATGTTTTGTATATTCACACTTCAACTCAACAATATTAATACGAATGACACGCTTTTAATTTTATAAATGTAAAATGACTCCTTCTTTGAAAGCTATTCTAATCATACGAAATAAAAAATATTCAAAAATTCGACATTAATCTCATGGTTATAAATATTTGACTTCTTTAATATAATTTTCAAATGATACAAATTCTAACCAAAACCATTTGTAGTTAAAAATAAAAGCAAAAAAAAAATTATAAATACCTCAATTACCGATTGAAATACTATAAACAAACGATAAATATGCACTTACAGGTTGTCCATAGTCAACCTGCACGATTCAGAAGCAAACCATACCTGTGCATGGCATACTCGCGGCCACATTTCCCACATTTTTCCACATTTCCTGCGTTACCAAATGACGGCAACCGCAGCGCAGCGCAACGCAATGCCAATGACAACTGCGCGGCAGTGTTACCGCGAAACAAAAAGGACATAAAACGACAACAATATACTATATAAATAACAACAACAACAACAACTCAAGTGAAAACAATCGAAAACAAAAAAATGAAAAATTTTTATTTGTCACAAAATATATTTACGTACAACAAAATCAAATTAAATGAATGAATGCAAAACAAGGACAAGGCAAAATGCTTTTTCACATTTCCACAATGTCACTTCGAATATTTTGTTCACGGCTTGTTCGTAACATGACAACTAAATTATTAATGCAAAAATGAACTTGAAACGAAACGAAACGAAGCAAACCATAAAACATGACCATTTAAAAAAAGCGTACAGTTTTGAGGGTAAATCTATTCAGTTTGGGTATGTGGTAGCGCTAAGTTAACAAATTGGCAATAAGCCTATAGCGCTCTGTGATTACAATTAGTTTACAAAAGATCGTGGTTCTGTTCATTTATATATATCAATCAAATATAGCTGCTCTTTTCAAAATAATCACGGCAATGATCACTGATTAACATGAAAACAGTTAAGGTATTCACAATGTCTTGAAACAGTGCAAAAGTGCAAGAAATATGTTGCACAACCAACAACATTTTCCATTAAAAATAGTTTCTTTGCAAAAATCTCGAATATTCAGCAAGTGACATAGCGAATTTGGATATTGGAAGAAGACGAAATAATACCAGGTTAAAACAAATCAAAGACTCAAACAGCTGACTGTGCAGAGTTGCATCACTTTAAGTGTCCCTACAACGCTTTTGTGCACTATTGCACTATTACAAGACCTTGCGCCTAAATATACTTTCTATAATTGTGCATATCTACCTTATATACTTTTATTTTAGTTTCCAAAAAAAACTGTAAGGGTTATCCTCGCGTCAAATAAGTGAGTAAGTGCGACCGAATTCGGGCAAAATGTTAAAGTGAAAATTACATTAACTCCGTGAAAAATAAAGTGAATGAACAAAAAAAAAAATAAGTAAAATGATTTTACATTTTAAATGACTTTTTAGTTTACCTCACCAAATGTGAGTAAAAATTTATTATGCAAACCAAAAAAAACTGAACAAAGTTTTTTTCAACTTTGAAGTTGAAGTTGTGTTAAAAAGGTCATAATGATATTTTTTTAATGTATTGGGTGATATGTTTATATGGGGTAGAAAAACTTTCAGCTCTCATTTATTCAATCATTTATTCAGCATGGAATATGTATAACAAATTTGAAAGTGAATGTAACAGTTGTTCAGATGGGTGAACAACAAACGAATCATTTGAGAGACGAGCCAAGCGATGCTGTTTATATATACTACTCTACGAACTTCTAGTGAAATGCCCGATTCGAATTAATTTCTTTTTCCAGCCAACTCGAATATAGAAATTCAGAATTGATCTTTTGAACGAAAGTCATCTTCCAGCGTGATAACAGCTGCCACAACTGATCATAATATTACGGTAGATTATCATTAATTTGCAATATAATTGTTTCTATCTATTTCCATAAATAAAGTGAATGCAACGTGGGCTATTCTTTCTTCCACAAGAGATAAACTACATTTAAATATTCACGCAGAATGATTAAAAATTAGTTTAATTATTGGAATTTTAATTACAAACTTTGTATTTTGGCACCTTCAAGTGTAAAATGCCGATTTTTAACACTGCAATTCATTTGCCAAACGTTAGCCCTATTTTGTCTAAGCTGAAACTTCGTTTGCTTACCATTTAATATATACAAAGAAGAAAATTAGCTTTAATATATTTATGAATTATTTTCGTGATTCCCAACGAATTGCAATGAATACGATTTTTGTGTCTGCAGTTCACCTGTCTAACGTTAGACTTCGTTTGCCATAGAACAAACTTCGTTTGCACACCCATCAAGTATATAAAAGATAAAATGAAAAACATTTTTTTTTTTTTTTTGTATACACAAACGAAGTTTATACATGGACAAACAAGAGCTAACGTTGAAAAAATAATTGCATTCTGAAACATTAAAATTTGACGCTTCAAGGCGCTAACTTCAGTGAGCTATGCAGAATATATCTTATGCGATTTAAAGTTCAGATTTTATTTAATAATTTTACTTCTGTCTAATTTATTTTTATTTTTATCAAACTTGAGAGCATACTCGTTCAAAAGAAGTAAATATACTTGAAAAAACTTATTAGACAACAAGTATTTATTAAACTCAATTAATAATTTTCTAATTCTTAAAGTCAATTAAGTTGTACCTTGCCGTTGTTGCTCAATTAACATGTCAGCAATTATTATTTGAATTGAACTACCTCAATTCCATATTCAAATTTTATAGGCAATTACTGTGATACTTTAAAGGTCAAAAATAATTGAAGCGAAATTTGTTTTTAATTTGAAGCTAAATATAATTGAACGACATTTTGCAAATAAGAAAACAATTCCCTTTATGACATTTGCTGAGCAAATAAAAGTCACAGAGAGCAAAAACAAATAATTTATACTATCAATTTGTAGACTTCAATCAACTTGGTGGTACTTTAATGTTCTGTCAAAGTAGACAGTTTGAAAATGATTTATTTACAAGTAGTTGAATTAAATTAATTAGCAAATGCAACGGATCTAATATTATGAGATCAAATCAATTCTCAAAACGAAGTTCACAACCGGAAATCGCTTCTGCTGTGATTAGACAAAAAACCTTCAATGGATGTAATGTTGTTGTGCAAGAAATTGTTAGAGGAGAAACGAAAGTAATATAATTAGTAAATGTCCTTGATATAACATAAGTACAGTTTCGTGTGGGTAACTGAGAGGGGTAAGTTGAATAAGAAATAATTATATATCTACAGATTCATTGACATCTAATGCGAAGTTTTCTGATGAACAAACCGCAAAGCTAAGTTCACAAAATACCTAGTAAGATTGTAGTGCCTACTATCTAATAATAATACATAAAGGGTTTGTTCTATAAACCTCGAACCAACAATGCAGAAAAGTCAAAGTGTGAAATAAGTATCCTACGAAAGATATGAGATTGAAATTGTTAATTTGCAAAAATTGCCAGAACGAAATCAAAAAGTATGCAGTAGTAGAAGACGATCTTGAAACATTTTCGCATGCATTGTTTTCATTGGAAACAGTTTCTAATCGATTTAATCCTCATTTTTTCAAACAACAATCCACTTTATCCGACTAATGACTATATTTTGAATTGTTTAATGTGTTGTAAGTTATCATTAATTTAAATTAATAGCAGCGTCGAAGTTTTTACCGCGGACTCAGCTGCTTAAGTACCCACTAACTGCTTTAGCGTTTAATAATTTATGCTTTATGCAAAAACTAACAGGGTATATTGGGTTTGTTGAGCTTTCAAAATGTATATAACATAGTGTTAGAATCATCAGCAATCCGATAAAGTATACATATATCAAGGTTATTTTAAATTGTGTAAAATATTTTTCCATGCGTTTTATCCTCAATGCGTAAGAAGGAATATTGAACCACTTTTTTGTTTACACAGAAAAATAATTGGCTTTTAATACATGTGTTTCAAGGTATGCCACTATTAATCATCAGTCGGATTGGCCGGAACATTGCAAATTATTGCCTTTATATTACGCTCAATTAAAAAACGCTTTGTGTATCCTACAAATTTCTTTTATCCAAAGATAACGAGGAGGGACAGAGCCTATAGTTTTAAATCATGTTCTGTTTCATTCTTGCAACTATGGCTCTCTTTCATTCTGCTGTGTACTGTTATTGCATTTTACCCTTTTAAACTGCGCCATAGGATAATAACGATCCGTTACTCGAGAGAATGCATAAGGGAGCGTTTTATAGTTTTTTGTAATTGATTATTAAGTAATCAAAGAACAAAAAATTACATACGTGTATACACAAATATTTGTAATCAGCGCGAAAATACGAGCCTGTGAGAGAAAAGTTGTTTGTCTAGAGAAGACGTAGACAAACTTAGCCCTAATTTGCCTCAAAATATTTTAGCAAATTTTTTAAAATAGTTTGTAGAAGCAAAATCAAGTTTAGATTCAATTTTGGATGCCATGTCCACATTACGGATGACATAATTACTGAAACTAATAATTAGCTCTTTCTTGTTTTAAAAACTTTTTGTTATTTATACGAGTGTATGGTTGTCCGATTTAACCGACTCATCGAAAACTCTAAAGAGATTGGCCTGAACATAAATTTCAAAAAAATTAAACAGAAAAATAGAAACTTCAAACGACACTCATCTCAAACGACACTCTTCTTACAGTTCCGTTTGATAGCCAAATTATTCTCGTTAAAGATGTCGACGATTTTTGTTGCCCTGGCAGTATTATCTCCAAAGACGGAGAAGCAACTTCCGACGTAGCAGCTCGAATCAATAAAGTCCAAACAACTTTCCACAGGATGTCAAAAATGTGGCGATCTCGTGAGCTCAGCACAAGACTCCGTATATTTAATACCAGCATAAAGCCAGATACGTGGAAGGGAACTGATGACATATCCAAGAAATTGCTGACGTCCCTAAACAATCGTTTACGCATCGTGTGCTGAATCTTCTGGTTACTCACAATGTCAAACTGTGATTTATGGGCATTAACCAGCAGCGAGCCTATCGCCACAAAGACTGAAAGAAGTAAATGTACATGGATAGGTCACACCCTTCGCAATAATAACAAAAACATCGCAAAGATAACGTTTAAGTGAAACCTTGCACCGAGGACGCCAAACGGATCTCACCCATGTCATTCGAGACATGTATAAGATCTGTCCATAGTAGTGCAACGTGGTACGAAATAAGTAACTTTGCACAAGACAGGAAGCATAATAAAGAGTTTGTTAGCGGCGACAATTATTATTATTATTGTTATTTGTACTGTCTCAAATGTGATAAAAGCATAAACAAATTTATATATATTTGTACTTAAGTCTTTAAACAATTAGGTGGATGGATAAACGAATGAAAGTAATATACATAATACTTAGTAATTACATTCATTGATATATTTAACCACAAATGGCATTTGAAGATGATTGCGGCTTTAGTAGTGATTATTCTTTACAAATACATATACAAATACAAATACAATTTATATAGCTCCTAATATTCTATAAATAAATATTTATATCCATTGATAAAACTATGTTTTCATAAAATATTTGAGCGCATTTAAAATTCTAAAATTTACGCAAGAGCAGCAACAAAATGCCTTAAGCTTTTTATGGTTATCATTAAAATCTAATTGACCGCAATTAAGATGTTTTATGGCCATAGAATGTATCTGCAATAAGTCAACGATTTATTTGCCAATTGCATACGAACGATTTAACTTTAGGGCAAAGAATTTCATGAATTTAAGTTTGAGTATTAATGCTTACCTTTTCATGAAATCACTAAATTTATAATCCGCAGCGTACTTTAAAGTAGTACTCCAAAGTAGTATACTTAATATGTAGAACGTTTACTTCAACAGTTCGAAACTGATTGATTTACTACTTATTTGTATATATTGTTGTATTGAGTTGATTTGAACGTCGTACATAAACTAATGTAGCGCTTTAATTTATGCGCAATTATAATAATAATAATAATAATAATAATAAACATACAAGATTTATTTAGTAAACAATTAATTTCATTGAACAAACGGAACGCATTGATTTGCACAACAAATACAAACAACCGACATAGGCGCACATTTTTATATATGAACTTCGTTAATGTGTACGTGTATCTAGATACTTTTGCGTTAAGTTGAGTAAAATATTTCTGTTTTGCTTTAGATGACAGGATGCTGATTAGACACTATGTAGCGTGTACAGGCAATTTTTATCAGCAAAAATTTATGCGACACTTTTAATCACTGATTAAATCGAGCACAAGCTGTCGGAATTGTTGCAGACGGAATACGCAAAAAAACGGCGAAATTGCCAAAAACGCGTGCTCACGTTCCGTATACTATATAGACTATGGTTGGTATGTCAAACAGTGAGACAGACGTTCGATTCGATTTAAGTGCCTTTACGCCTGTTGGGCAATAATGAGCCTGTGGAGTAGAATTCAATGACGCGTTTAATCAGAAGCGGCGACAAAAACCCGTTGAACTTTAAGCGCAATACGCGGCAAGAAAGCACAAACACATACAAATATGCACAAAATGGCGTACTGCCGACGGAACGAAAGGAGCGCGCGTACCGTTAGTTGGAAATAAACAAGCGACCCGCGTTAACACGACATGAGCGCACGAGGGCGACATTCGAAATGCGTTTAGGCTACAACGATACATAACACCAACGAGCCATGGAACGAAACGATTGTGCAAACGAACAAACGAGCAACAACGAATCACGAAGCCAAAAGCAACAACGTACGCAACGAACGATTGAGCCGAGTTAGCAGCCAGTACAGTCAAAGAGAGTCTTGTGTTGACGAAGAGAAAGCCGGCAAAATGTAGTTATGGCACATTTAGTCGGTTCTAAAGAGAATCAACTAATTTTAAGTTTAAGATTAACTACAAATTTATATGATGCACAGTGCTTTGAAACTAAACAAATTTGCTTTGAAACTAAATAAATTTGCTTTAAATTTTTTACAGAATTTAGTTTTAAAAGAAAAAAAAAACATTTATATTAAGATTTTGCTTAAAGCTAGCTTATAAACCGATTATTCAGAGTTTAGATACGCTTATATTTACAACTTGTATCTATACATTTATTTATTAGTTGATTTTATATAGTATACAATACTTTAAAATTAAAAAAGTATGAAAAAGTGGCACGAAAAAAAAAACTTTATAAGGAGTGTGTTTTATACGGAAAACTTGAGTAGTTGATAGGACTAGACTAGTGTATATACTAGTTTAGAAAGTACTCGTCAAAACATTCAGCAATATGCGATTTTCTTACCGTAAAGTTATTGAGATGTGATTAACAATCGTCTTAACATTGGCTATTTGGTGCAGGCGTGTGGTTGAGATCATGAATCATTTTTAAGATTTTGTTTAGCGCAATTTATAATTTATTATGACGGGTCCGTGCACAGGCACCCCAAACTTCTGACCCATACAATATTATGGGTACAAAGACCGTTTTAAATATAAATAATGCTAAAAATCTGTCAGATGGGAAGCATAACTTTGGCACTGTATGGCGCTGTATTGCACCTCACTAGTTTGTGTATCAGACCGTCGAACAAGGCTTCGACATCAAGCGTTACCATGCCAAATAATCTTTTCTGATTTAGCTTTTCATTCACGAAGTTAGTTACTTTATCTAAAGAAATGATGCAGTTAAGAAAAACTCTGCATACGTATTATGTTGGGAATACGATTTTATTCTAATCTAGATGGAAATTCAGTATGGTTTTGATTAACCGCTTTAATATTTTAGAAAAGCCACAAAGAAGGCTGATTCGCTGGTAACTTTCAGGAGAGCCGGTTGGTTTGCCTGGTGTTCATGAGAAACTCTACGGGAAAAAAACCCACAGTTTGGAAAAAAAATAGTGTTTTTAGTATTTAAAATTTTTTGAAATTAGGTCGCACTGCAATTGAATTGGAATATTTTTAATTTTAACACTCTTCCACATTCTGTCATATTTCAACTGCCTGCCCAAAATAAACTATCACTATCAAATTAATGAGCCGTATTCGTGTGTAATGCCGTCTTTACAATTGAGTCGCAATTAGCACTTTTTCTCCAAATGCAATACGTATGTCAAAATATGGTTTTACACTAGAGTTTCGCATATTGGACAGCTGTGTGTTGTTTTGATTCTTCTATCAATTCTAAAAGAAACTTTGTGCTCATTTTTTTGTAAAAAATGGAAGGTAGAATGTAGCTATGAAAACTATAATTGAACAGGAAAACGTAAATCTGTTGCTAATTGTGTTGGAAGAGGAGAAGGAAGCCGATTTGGCGCCTTGTAATTTCTTTTTTTTCTGCAAATAAGTGGGACGGACGGACTTCAAAATAATGAAATTAATGAAAATTCACATGCAACAGTGCGAAATATATCGCATATTTATAAAATGTGAAATATTTTACATGTGTCTACAACCACAAATAACATAAAAATATTTTCGCATATTTGTAGCATTTTGTCGCATTTTGTCGCATATGTTAAATATGTGAAAATATGCTAGATGTGACTATAGTTTAAAGACAGCATAAGGTCGTGTTTCCACCAAAGCATTTCTAGCATGTTTAGCACGTTTAAGTACGATGCCAAACATTTTTGTTCAGCATCTCTGCCATCATCGAAATATGCTAGAAAAATTTAGAGTTTCTCAAGGTTTTGGCGTATTTTGATAAAATGTATTTTCTTCATTTTTATATTTGTGCGAGTTTTTCCTCGTATTTTCCGTCGATGAAACACTTTGCTTAAAATGGTATCAACACATTATGACGAATTTATCCGTAAGTTTTTCATAAAAACCTCATCGTTGGTCGATTCTTGTAAGACACCCGTTCATGTCCCACGGTTCAATTGGGTACTGCTGTCGTTTGACAGTTTCTGTGATGTCTTCATACAGCAGTGCTCTCATTTTATGCGTTTTGCAATTTCATGCGTAAGTGTATCATGTTGCCTTTGAATTTTATTTCAAAACTAAACAAACTTCCACTCAAAAAGAGCAAAAACTCAATGAAATTAAAAAAATCAGATTAAATCTTTATTGAAAACGCAAAAATAAGTGAAATCGAGTGCACGGCAGATAGAAACAGAATTTAAAACTTTTTATAAACAAACATTTTTAAGGCGTTGTAGTAGGCCAATTACAATTTATGTTCAACTAAAAAACATAGTAAGCGAAGAAAAATTTACTTTATATACATTTTCACAGAAACGTAAAATAAAATTTTATCAAAAAAAAAAAAAAAAAACTAAAAAAATCTATTATTTTTCATAGCTTTTTGTGCTTGACTGATACGCCACGGAAGCAACACCGTCACGTAGGACAAACAAAATTCAGATGTTCCAAAGTATACATTAATAGGAAAGACGTAATTTTGTATTTTGTATCTGGTAAGTTCCCAATATACGTACCACTGATTTTTCAAAAAAAAAAAACACCATTTGAATGGTATTCATTTGCACATGCACACCATCTATATTTCAGCGAAATCGGACAAATATTTGAGCGTAGAAGACTCAAACAATTGTCGCGCACACAATGAAAAAAAAACACACACATAGGGATCCCAGTTTTTCGGCCGGACTACGGCGGACCTAGTGACTTCACCGGCCATCAGAGGCTGTTAACAGTGCTCTGTTCACCTGCAACGCATTTGACTGGCGAATTTAACTTGGCAATGTCATTGAAATAAGCCGAGCGGTTCGACGTTGCAGCTTCTTTTCAGACGAGCACCAGTCTCAAAAGACGGGCCTAGGGAAAAATGACAACCGAGGGCATGCGTCTATTGGGAGTGGCGAGTGGAAAGTCTCTTGGCTCTGGTGCTTGACTTGGACTGGTGGCTAGGACTGGTGCGTGGCTGGGAAAATGGGCTGCAACGTCGCACCGCTCGGTCCCTTTTAATGACATCGCCATGTTCAATTCGCCAGTCAAATCAGATGCAGCTGGATAGACAGGGGACTGGTAGCCGCCTCTGGTGGCCGGGGAAGTCACTAGTTCCGCACTAGTTCTAGCCCTTTCGATGACAGCGCCATGTTAAATTCACCAGTTAAATGCGTTGCAAGTGGATAGACAAGAGTCTGCTCCCCGCCCGTATCAGTTGCAAGCTGATACTTTCTGCCGTGTTCCCGTTCTTACAAATTTTTTTCCTTTCCGAAACGAAAAATTTATTCGTTTTGTAAGTACCGGAACAGCTAGTCAAATCGAATCGGAACAATTTGTTCGGATTCGGAAATCGGAACAGGGTGCTTTGTCTGCGTTTCGCTATTATTTTGGTGACATTTTCTCTGTTTGCAGTTGTACTGATTGGAGTGCGATGAAATAGCAATAACAACAAATGCATAAATGAAATAATATACAAAGTCATTCCTAGCTTGCAGTCGATTGAGTCGACCGCTACTCATGTATACTGATTTATATTCATATATACTTTCAAATTTATATAAATTCATAAAAATTTGTCTTTCAGTATTACTCTGCACTGCTTGCTTCTAATCCCGCAGGAAAACAAAGAAACTACATATAAAACTCTGAGTGAGTACGAAGTACTGTGTGTAACTATTCCTATAAAGAATAACTATTCCTATAAATCGAATATATTGCTCATCCACAGAATCTGACACCAATATCTAAATGCCAGAGTTGGCTTCATCGTAAATTCGAGTCTAGAGCACAACTGAGTTTTGTATTAAACAGAAGCTTGTTTTTTGCACAAATCCTGGCAGACGACTTCAGTAGATATCTAAGTTCAAAGATATCAAAGTGTCGTTAATCATCGCTCTGAATCTTGGCCGCAGCTGAGTACTACTTGCAAGTTTTATGTTCGACATCTTTGCAAACCTAGTGCTACACTAACTGTGTACCTTAAGCAAAACAAATATCACGAATCATTTTGAAGTAAGTCTTCGTATATATAGTCCCAGCATATGTGCTAAAGGTAATGAACATATTTTTTTTCAAGGTTTGAAGAAGTAATAGATCGCTCGTTGCGTTCCTCACATACGAGGTCTTCATACTCAGCCACAGTTAAAATTTGGAGCGTAAACCTGACCGTGGACAACATAAGTACTTTTGACAGAGCTTAGTTCGGGAATCGAGAATCGAATAATAACTTTTTATTTTCATAGAGATCTAGCACTGTGCGACTCGTTCACGTCAATTTTTGTGTCCTACTCCAAAATACACAGGACAAGTTGTAGTTCAAAAAGTGCTGAATTACATGTTGCCAGAGGTGTGCATCTCTTTCTGACCTTGTTCGATTGCTATTCAGAACGTCAAAGTCAAGCCGAGTGCTTGCTGGTGTTCGGTGGCTTTTAGTCTTAGATTAAGGTTTAAGACTAAACCGGTTGCGAACGAGCTGAGTAATTTCGATAAAGTTCTACTCCAAAAATCTGCAGGTAAGTTTTAGTAAGTTCTTAGTATATTTTTTCTTTTTTTTCCTTTTTCTTTTATGGAACCTGTAGAAAGATGTCCAAACTAACACACTCCTTAATTGTGGAACGTGCACGAGATACCAATTTGGCACGCATTAAGAACTTTAATTGTGTTGGGCGGTTACTGGATGATGTTGATTTGATTCGCAATATGATCAACGTCGAAGTATTAGCGTTAAGTGTCAACCGAATCTCAACGTTAGAGCCATTCTCACAATGTCTTAGACTCAAAAAGTTGTTGTTGCGCCAGAACAACATAAAAGATATCGGAGAGATACGCCATCTACAAAAATTGACGCTACTGAACGAACTTTCTTTGAAAGAGAATCCATGCTGCACAGATCCTAACTACAAGGCATTTGTACTGCGTACCTTGCCGAATTTAAAAACTCTTGATGAAAAGGAGGTAACGCTGGCTGAAATAAGATTAGCTCAAGAGCGACAGGACTTTGTTCAGCAGCCAGCTCAGTTCAAGGAGCCGATGACTGCTCAGCATTGGAATCAGCCACAGTGTCCACAGCTAATGCACGACCATTCGCCATTAGCTAAAAGGAATACGGTGCAGCACCCTCCGCAAGAAGTACCTCCGCACCCATATGATTCACTGGATTTTCACGTACAGAAGCAGCGTACGATTCAGAACCTGGTTCCGACCCAGTATGCGCAGCAGCAACAGCAACAGCGACCGGGAATGACACAGCAGTGTCCAATCCACAATCCGGATCAGTCGCAGTGGGCGGAACAGCAGCAGCAGCAACAACAGACGAAGTACCATGGTATACAGCAGCATCTGATGAGATCGACGTCGTGGCCAAACCGATTGAATGACCCCTCACCTAGATCTGTTTATGCTGGAGACCAACCTAATCCCAAGAAATCGACCATGTTAGCTGCTGCAATATTATTGGTGGCGGACTTGGATATGACTGAAGTTGAATCGCTAGCAGAAGCCTGCCAGAAGCGGAAGGAGGAGCTTCGCAGGCAATAAGCAGACATTAATTTAAAAAAACATAGTTTATTATATTTCATATATTTATTGAAATATCTCAAGAGACGTGTGAGTGCATAATTTGTATGTATATTTTGTAATTTAAACGTTCTTATAAGACAGCATCGAATAATACTTATTACTATTATTATGAATTTAACAAAATTAAGAAAAATTGAAAAGAATTACCTCAAAATTGGAAAAACCCATATATGATTTCTTGTCAAAAATTTACCACAGTTAAATTAAAATGTAAATGGTTAAACTTACAACATATATTTTTTTCTGTGTACACATTAATTTCCATCACGGTGAACGTCAGTGAATAAATGCCACCTCAATGTGGCTATAGCGCACACTTGTTGCTGCCATAGACCAAAAATATTAAACTCTAAGTCAAAATTTATGAATTAAAAATATAAAGAAGACGCAAATAGTAAACTTATTTTGACTTGACTCTGGCCATGGTACAATAATAAGGTAGTGTATTGAGCAGTGACTCTGAGTAATCCACAAGAATGCGTAAGAAGAAAGACAAGCAAGAAGCAAGTGCGAACAAAAATAAGGCAAAGAAGGAAAACCCAATGGCATAATCAAAAAAGAAAAAATTTGCTTGCGGACAACCGTTCAGCACAAGCATTCGAAGCGTATTAACGTTTGGGCTGTAAGATATGAGTCTCTTAATGCAATACACTCTCAACACACTACCTTATTATTGTACCATGACTCAGGAGGTGCTTTCCATAATACTGTGAGCATTTAGAAAATTATCATTGTTCAGTGATTATTCTTTGACATGCTCTGTAAATGACTGAATGGATTTTGAATTATGATTCATCTTAATTGTGGGAGTGATAAAAGGTTTAATATTTTTACAAAGCGAAAAAATCCTAAACTGGTTGATGTTTTATATGGGAGGTACTTACAATGTTTTGATTGCGGGTGTGTCATAGTGTATAATATTTTTATATAGCATCAGTCGTTTAGGCTACATTCATGTTAAATAATTTTTGCAGACTATATAAAAATATTGTAGCAAAGGTCACTCCTACAATCAATACAGGTCTAACAAACCCTCAAAAATGTCTCAAAACAATTTCAAGCCGTTTAAGCTATAGTTATATTAAACAAATTAGAAAACATCTTTTTCTATATGGGCAGACATTATACACAAATTGTATACCCTATAGTGCTCTCATAATGAAGACTAATCTAGAGATACCTCATATGTTAAAATCCATTGAGTCGTTTAGGTTACAGAATATAGAGGCATACATCTTTCTATTTGTTTACGTAAAGCTTCGCTTCTATCCGACGTCCTCTGATGATGTCCTCTACAGTTATTTTTTTTTATTTTTTTTTTGGACAGACGGAATTTTTTTTGTTTTAATAAAGTCTTCTTGCTTCACGTAATATTTTTTTTGCGTTTTTCGCCTGATTTCAAAATTTACTTCAAATTGTATTCCCTTTTGCAAGCCCATAAGTTTTCCGATTATTAGTTCACGTTTTAAGATTAAAAAAGTGTTCGTGGTATCTGCCGAAGCAAGCCGATCTTTTTGTTTTTTTCCAGAGAGTGTACTTTTGGAAATATCACAAAGACGCATTTTGTATTGATTATAAGCAGAAGACCAAATCTTTGTAGAATTTAGCAGCAATGTGAAGTAAATACTTTTAATTCACGCACTAACTCAACGAATAAAACGCAACTTTGTTTTTAGAAGGTTGTTACCTTATTTCAGCGTGTTTATTCTTCTCTTTGTCACTCTGGCTACGATTGAGTGTTTATATCTCCAAGCGAGCGGCAACTGAATTCATTCGAATAGTCAAAACATTCAAATGAATGTTTCGAATGTTTGTGTATTCATTATCATTTGAATTAAAATAACTTATTCATTCATTCAAAGTGAATGTTAGCGAAAAGTGCATATTTCTTAATTGAATGAAATGATAATTATTATAGAATTTTAGAATGTGTACTGCAATCATGATGCAAGAATGGTCATTCATAAAACAGCTGGAATAAATGTATTCATGTTGGGCTCTAGTTAATATGATTGATATTAAAAATCTAGTTTTTTAGGAGAGTCTACGTGCAATTCACAATACAATTTTTGATGTTTATTTTTTTTTATTTGTATTGTTCTGATTAATTGCACCAAGTAATTGAGCATTCGTTGCGAAATAGTGTTGCAGTTTTCTAATACATTTTTATAATTCATTTTAATAATACATTTAATCTTAACAATACCAATGTAAAATATAAATATTTTGTCACATTATTGATATCTGAAGTTATGTGAGTTGTAGATGGGCTTTCGCTATTAGATTTTTACTTGTATATCGTCAAGAGCTTTTTTGTTTGTTTGATAGAGTATATCACCATACAAATCTCTAGCTCAAACAAAACCTTTAGACCAGGTACAAGATATTTAATAAGTGAACGCTTCAATCTTGTTTGTCATACATACGAGTTAAGTACCAAAATTTTTTTTTTTTTTAAATCAAGCTCATTGGCATGTTGTCCTTTGATGAATGAAATGGAGAATATTATGTTCTTTAAAATGATATAATTCGATGCAACAACATATTCTATTCCACTACTTTGTGCCATGAGTACACAATAAGAACTGAATAATCAAACCTATAAAATTCAAGAGAATAAGTACTCCAGAGTTGGGTGTTGTTCGTAGTAGAAATGAGAAAGAGAAATAAAGTTGTTAAAATTTAAAAAAAAAGAGCATAAAAGCTTCTCAGCTATAGCGACACAATATTATGGCGCTCTTTGCGCTACTCACATAGACGAGTATATTCTCTCAGAGTAACTTTCCAATGTCACAGTTTCTCTCGCATGGCATGAAACTTCACCAATGAAGCAAATTTTGGTTTTGTTGTCCCAAATGCCAGAACAGCTGTTTCATTTCTTCCAGTCATTGTGGGGGAGTTTGAACATGATTGTTTTCCGAATTTTTATACGGCATGTTTATTTTTTTTTACACTCATGCACGCATTTTGTTTGTCATATTTAAGATGACTTGTCGAATGAAGCTGCTTTTGTCCCAAAAACTATGACGCAGTCGCTCTTTACTCGCTCTCACTCTCTTCCTTTCGGTAAACCATTTTGAGTCCTAGTGCCGAAACACTCTGTAGTGTCTTAGGTCAGAAACGAACAGCAAAGTCAATGTGGCGTGGCACTTTGGCCCCAAACATGGAATGAGCTATTTACTCATACACCCAGGTCACTTATACTCTCTGTCCTCTCTGTCCTGATGTATACGTACTCATCCCATTGACAGTGCGACTTCGTCGTCTTCATCGCCATAGTCGGCCTGTGAATTTTTAATTATGATAAATGCTCATTCATAAAACTGAATTGCGCACGCATTTCGGAAATGTGCAATTCAATTTTACATTTATTTGCATAATTATTATTTTTCATTTTATTTCGCCAATTTTACTGTCGGTAGTTCGGAACGCTGAACGCTTTCAGAAGACATCGAGTCAAAAGTTAAGTTCCATCTGCGGACAGACAAACTTCAATCAATACTCAAAAGCAGTTGACAGCTTTAAGCGCTCAAGTGTTCAGCCTCCTTGCTGCTTGTAGTTTCTTTGCATTATTCTTGCCGGCAGGTGTTGCATGCAGTTGTCCTGCTGCTGCTGCTGCTGCTGCTACTTTCCTTGTGACTCGATGAAATCATCCGTCAAGCGATAAATTATTGTATTGCCTCGCAAGCTGCCCGGTTGGGTGGAGCCAACTGCAGCTGGTGCTCAGCTCAATCAGCGCCCAGCCTTGCATTGCAGCAGCAATCAAAGTCAATTGCAGTTGTTTTGAGTTATTAGCGTTCAAGATATGCAGACACACTCTCGGAATTTATGGCCTTCGAAATGTGACTGACAACAGAATAGATGCGATTTGAATTGTGTGCTGCACTTATTTAGTTGTTATTGTAGTTTTATTTTTTTTATACAGTTAGTGTTACGAAAGTTTCATTTGTTGGTTCTTTATGTTCTTGGTGTGATTAAACTGCTGAAGGATATTTAAATATGCAATTATATAGAATAGATTTCGACTTTAATAAAATATGTCACAATATATGGATTTATATTTTGGGTAGGCTTTTAAAAGTTAACTAAACTAAAACTTAATAACGTTTTTTCCGCCAAGAAACATTTTTTCAAAAATTTTACCATTGTATAGCAACATGACAATCTCAACAATACAAATGAAAAATATAAATCTTACGTCACAAAATTGATATCAGCAGTTTTAAGAGTTGCAAGTACCCTTTCTTCACTTGGTTTTTATCTCTTCAACAGATTTTTTATTTGAGGCATTTATACACTTATAGATACACATCCATGAATATAAAAAAATTCCAAAAACCAAGAGTATAAGAGTATAACAGGTTTGAGCCAATGTGCGTATAACAGATGTAACTGACATTAGTATAACACATATGTCTAAATAGCTGAAATTGTACAATAGGATATTGAAGTCCCAATGTTACCCAATGTTGCTCAATTTTCAATTATTTTAGGTTCTCCTTTCACACTTTTTATACTTTGTACGCATTGGACAAAAAGATGTATTAAGTTCGTGTAACAGGCAGAAGGAGGCGTGGCAGAATATTCAAGCTGTAACAAAAATCGATAGTGGTCCATCGCTATCGGTTGTTGTTGTAGCAGCTTCTTCTTGTGAGCTGATACAGCCACTTGGGCTGAGTTGGACAACCTTTGACTGCACAAATCTTCTTGTGCAGATCGGTCCGGGGCTTAAACCCAGTCGTTCTTGGGAACGATCGGTATCGCTATCGGTAGTGCACATTACTGACATGGACGGAAAGATTTTTAAAAGTGTGCAATGGGTTTGAAAATTGAATTGGTTGGCATCAGTGACAGCAAGTTGGAAGGCCGCTGTGTTGTTTTACAAGAAGACGATGAAGAGTTGAATAAGCTTTTGTCTGACGTTCTATTGCTCAAGGTGGTTTATTGTCAAGCTGCACTTCTATGCATTAAAAAAAAAAAAAAAAAAAAAACAACAACAGTAGCATCCACAGCAACAACAACCGCAGCATTAACAACAGCAACAAGAACTGCAGTAAGTTTTAAAAGGCACCTTTCGATATTTATATTTGTAAATTTCTTTCATTGTCAATTGGATTTATCTATAAGGTAACGTATTCCGCTGTGGTGACTTTCTTATATGTTCTGAGCGCAAAAGCACAAAAAACGTAGGTTAAAGCATGGTGAATTAATAGATACATCAACCTTGGTTATAGGGAAATATATTATTAGTGGTTTTCTGTACTCTACGATTCGTTTGCGCATTTGCTGATGTAAAAGATTAATATTCAAAAAATAAAATCCCTCACTAAGAAATACAAACAATTTAAATACAGTAATTTTAATATAACAATTTGTAAATCTATTCTTTTGCTGCTACCACAAACAAAATGCCCATTAAAAAGAAAAAACAAAAATGAAATGCGGAATCTGCAACACAACCTCTCATCACAAAGCTTGCTCTCAAACTGCCAAAATAAGAAATGATAATGACCGCAACTAAGGGGAATACTTCACACACATTTAGTATAAATTCACTATAAAGCTTTGCATCGCATGCTCATTCTTATTTCGACAATATTGCATACAGACGTTGTACTGCTCCGGCGTGAACCTTCCAAACATCCACATTGTATTTACATTTCTTGGAAATAAAGTCTCCTAAAACACAAATCCGCTCTCCCCTTCGTAGTTGGCGACATGGACATGTCCGTTTGTTGGAACGATTATATTTTGTTTGGTTTTTGTTCTTATTTCACATTAATTATAATATTTCATCAATTGTAATAAAATATTCCGCATATACCCAGATCGAACCAGTAAAGAATATTATCTATGTTTCATATAAGGAGTCTTAAAAATACTTCACACACATTTAGTATAAATTCACTATAAAGCTTTGCATCGCATGCTCATTCTTATTTCGACAATATTGCATACAGACGTTGTACTGCTCCGGCGTGAACCTTCCAAACATCCACATTGTATTTACATTTCTTGGAAATAAAGTCTCCTAAAACACAAATCCGCTCTCCCCTTCGTAGTTGGCGACATGGACATGTCCGTTTGTTGGAACGATTATATTTTGTTTGGTTTTTGTTCTTATTTCACATTAATTATAATATTTCATCAATTGTAATAAAATATTCCGCATATACCCAGATCGAACCAGTAAAGAATATTATCTATGTTTCATATAAGGAGTCTTAAAAATACTTCACACACATTTAGTATAAATTCACTATAAAGCTTTGCATCGCATGCTCATTCTTATTTCGACAATATTGCATACAGACGTTGTACTGCTCCGGCGTGAACCTTCCAAACATCCACATTGTATTTACATTTCTTGGAAATAAAGTCTCCTAAAACACAAATCCGCTCTCCCCTTCGTAGTTGGCGACATGGACATGTCCGTTTGTTGGAACGATTATATTTTGTTTGGTTTTTGTTCTTATTTCACATTAATTATAATATTTCATCAATTGTAATAAAATATTCCGCATATGCCCAGATCGAACCAGTAAAGAATATTATCTATGTTTCATATAAGGAGTCTTAAACAAAGTACAGGGTATATCGACTGGTTTGCTTTTATAAATTTTGTCAACAGCTAATATAACCGGTTGAAAAATAAGCTGTTTAGTCTCTTTTCGAATGCTGGATGAACACCCACAGAATCCGATTGAAATTTAGGCACTTTTAGACTTTTCCCGCCAAAATACGCCATTTTGGTAAAGTTTTTTGTGTGCTAAAAGCCTGTATCAAACGAATTTAGGTTTTGGATCGATTGAAGCAAATAAACGAACACACATACAAACTATTTCATTAACTCGTTAAAAGTTTTCATGGCCTTGGGCTAGTCTCGGTGCCAAAAATGTATAATAAAAAAAGTTCTGGGGCGCTAGGTTCCCACAAGCCTCAAAACTCCATGTATTGGTTATTTTCAACCCCTTAAATTTCGTGCTGGGGTATTGGGTACGATTTTGTCAGTTTTAACATTTTCAGAATGTACGATGTCTAGAATGCTCGCGCTGCAGCCACACTGAGTTGGGCTTTCGTCACTTGCATGGATTACCGTTCACAGTAATAAATGTTAAAAATAAAAAAAAAAACATTTCTTTTAATAGCGTTTAAAATTTTATTTTTAGTTTTAACTTTAAATCTCTTATGGATCATCAATCAAGCAATACATCATTTATAGAATTTGAGCATTCAATGCAAAAACTTTTCGAACAAAACTAAACAATTGAAAATTGGTAGCTCAACGCCAGATTAGATTATTGCATTAAAATGGTGCACATAGAGCAATTCAGCACTAAAAGCATAACAATGGAATGTCGCGTTGGCAGTGCAAACATGGTTTGCTCCGGTGCAAAAAGTGCCAACGGTAAAATCGGCGACGCGTATGACAGCCAAGCGCTTCGCGGGTGTCACTCACACGCAAACAAGCCAACAAACATATCTTTCAGATATACATACAATGACTCAATTTCTCTTCTCATGCCCACGCCATGTTGTTTGCTGCCGTGACCGATATTCAATGAATTGGCCAACAGCGTTTCTTAGTCCGTCCGTTGTGTGCAACAGGGCATTCGATTTGAGCGACAATGTAGTCTTGTGTGTGTGTGTGTGAGTGTGTATGTGTCTTTGTATTTGTGTATCTGATGATGTCCTTTTTGTGCGCGTATCTTCATTCGCTTGAAGTTCTACAATTGTGATTTCCGTGTCGTGTCGCTGTTGTTGCAGAACAAAAGGTTTTAATTAGATTTCTCTTTACATTTTTCTCGCATTTCCAGTTGATGTGTTCTTTTTGTTTTCTGTACAGCTGTCATTCAATTCACGCTCTTCATTTATTTCATTTTTTTTTTGTGGTGATTTTTTCCCCGCAGCTTTTTTCATTTTTTCATTAATTAAGATTAAGCTCATCAACTTAGCTTGTTGTTTTTTGTGATGACTCTTTTCCCATTTTTTTGCATCACGTTGAATACTTTTTAAACTCGCTTCGAGTTTGTTTGTCGTTGGCATTAAGTTCTATTATGAAGATGAATTGTTGCTGCGCAAAGACTTAAGTGTGAATGTGCATGTGTATGCTACAGATACAGAGACAGCTATAGATGCATGTAGCAAGTATCTGCTTAATGTATATATCTGCTTCAGCTCTGCGCATATCCATGCGATTGTATCTCATATGCTATTCTATTGCCCCTAGTTTATTTCAGTATCTGCTTGACATTGCATTTGTTGGTTTACTTTTTTCTGAAAATGTGTATATATGTCTGTGTGTGTGCGTGTGTGTGAGTCTGTGTGTTTGTAGCAAAAGTATCTGAGTGAGTTTGTTTGGCTGGGTTAAGCGCTACTTAAGCGCTTTTGTAAATACCAATGACGTATACTTACCCATTTACTCAGTCAGTCAGTCACTGAGGCAGTCAGCACGTTGCACTTCGTAACGCGTGGCATTAAATTCATTTAATTAATTAAAAATTATGAAGGGAATACCAAATGAATTCAATTATTTTTTTTTCTTTTCTTATTTTTTGCAAACATTAAAATTGTATGCGGTTGCGAAATGTTAAAATTACAATAGAGGGTCCCCGTATACCTTGATAATCATCGTTAAGAGTATTCAAGTCAAAAGAGTTTATTCGTGTTATGCATTTGTTTTGAAATATTGAAAGCATTCTTGTTATAATTTCAGATTATTTTATGCAGTTTTAAATTTTAAATGTAATGAGAGGAATTAAAAATCAAAATTACATATTTCTATATAACTTTCAAGCATTAAAGAAGTACTTTTTTATAACAAAAGTAATGTGTATTTGAATACATTCGGAAACTTAAATTTAGTTGGTACAGAATGTTAGCACTCAAAATGGCTGAATTTGGCTGGAAAAGCTAAAAAAGGCTCAGATTTGAATTGGCTACTGTTGCCAGAAGGTTTAATATTCTACAAGATGTGATGTGTCGTTGAAAAAGTGTTTTGAATACATTTCAAAAGAATGCCTAGCACAATCATTACTTAAAATGAAAAAACATAGATGACAATAAATTTTGCCAAAAATTGGCTCCAAAATTTCGTGTTCATATTTCGAGTAATAATACTTTGTGAGATTGGGCAAACTTTTGATATATAATATTGTACTTTTCTATGAAAATCCTGTCAGCAGCGATATAGTATATGCAACTTTTGCTGTTTTCCTCGCTTTCGCACGTCTCATACTAATGCGAAAAATATCGTAGCTGCTGTACCTGTTATACACTTCATGTGTACCCATAACTGTTATACACATAACGTTAATATGCATGCAATAAGTAACATACATACTTTATCCGAGACCGACTGTTTGTGTGTCCGAATGTCCACAATGATTTGTTTAGAATGGTCTGATGAGTTACAAACGGCCACCCAGCACTTAGAACGCACACGCCCGGTTGTGATAACACCTGCATCTTCTTTGAGACTTCGAACACCTTACTTTTACAAACACTGGGAAAATTTTACATACCTCACTAAAATGTTCACTTCTAGCTTAGAAGTTTGAGACATGTCATACAGGAAGTAGCCACCCAGGTTCCTGAATCTTCTCTTCGATAGTCCGTGGCATAGAAGGTGATGGATAGTTTCGGGTTCCTCACAGTTATCGCAGCTTCTACAGAAATCTGCTTGAGACCTTTTCAAATCCTGCCCACCATACTATTATATCGTTTTTGAGTATTGATCTCACTACGGCAGTATACAGCCAGTTTATAATTTCTGGAGTGAAATTCCATATTTTGCCTACTGCTTTTTTGAAAGCTATTTTTATCATTCCACAGAAGCTTCCTATCTGGTATTATGCCTAGACATTTTACACTAACTCCGAATATGAGATGTACTCCATTCAATTTGGGAGGGATTATGTTGGGTATATTGTACCTTCTTGAAAATAATATAAGCTCAGTGTTAGTGGGGTATACTCCTAAGCGGACTGTTTGGCCAAGCGAAGGACCTTTGTAGATTTAATAGGTTTAGAAATTCAGACAAAGAGGTTTCTTGGCTCAGTAACCAGAACTTCAAATCATTTCATCTTGCTCAATAAAAATCATATTAAAATACATGCAATCAATTTCACTCTTCATTGCAATTTCAGATATTATCTTAACAAGATTGGTCTGTCTGACATCAAAATCTGTCGCGTCAGTGGAGTTCATGACAAAATGTCTGATAACATACGAGTATTATGTGAATGTTCAGAATTGTACAGACAACTTACAATCAACTTACTCTGGTGAGTTAATAGTACCTCCATGTAAAATATGGAAAGTTAGTGATAATGTTCAAAACTTTTAAGGTTTTCGGGTAGCTCAATTGACCCAAATGGTGCTTGAAGTACACGTTCTCCAATTAATAATAAAGATATATGTCAGTCTATTTGTGTTACAGGTTGTCTGTCAATTTTCGTTGCTTTTTCTGTTGATATGTCTGCTTGGTATACCATTCACACATAGTGTGTATTATCAGTTTGTCTGAAAGTTTGTAACGCATTAAAGGAGGCATCGTAGACCCCATAAAGTATATATATTGTTGATCAGCTCGACGAGACGAGTCGATCTAGCCATGTCCGTCTGTATGTATGTCTGTCTGTCCGTCTGTCTGTTGTTGCGCATTTCTTGAGGACCAATATTTATGCTATCCAGTTGAAATTTTGCACATACACTTCTTATAATTGCAGTTTAATAGAGTATCAAGATTGACCCGCCACGCCCATTTTTTTGGGTTAGCCCCCACACAAACCCACCGCCCACTTTTTACTTTTTGTATGAAAACTTCCTTGTTAAAGTCAATATTAGGTTAAAATGCCCACTTTTCTGTTTTTTGTAAGAAAAACTTTTTTATTCAAGTCAATATTAGGTTGAAAGGTGATATGGTGCCTTCTTATAGACAGCCGTTTAACATATATAGACCAATGGGCATGGCCCGCACACTTTTTGTGGTAGCCCCCATACAAACCCACTGTACAATTTTGTGTTTTTTATGAAAAAGTTCTTCACTTAAATCAATATTAGCTTTAAATTTTATTTGGTTGATTTTAGTGGACATCAGCTTCATATACATATACAAATGGGCGCGTCCCGCCCACATATACAATAGTTGGCGTGTACCGCACAGTTTTGAGATAGGACCTATTTAAACCCCCACTTTTATGTTTTACAATACCATTTAAGATTTCGTGTGAATGGTATTAGAGTTCGGTTCAACCGAAGTTAACGTTTTTTCTTGTTTTCTAATAGGCTTTAAGAATACGTTTGAAGGACATGCAAGATTTACTAAACTAAATTACATGGTGCTTTAATTTATTTTAATTCTTACTTTGTTTATCAAATTCGAGTATCTAAGCATCTAACAACACATAACCTAACTAAATCTATGTGAGATCAACCAACGTTTAAATGTTTTAATTTATGCCTTTGTAAAACAGATTCAATCTATTTAAAACATTCATTCGTTTCATGTAGTAAAACCAAAAAGAAAAAAGGTTCACAAACCGACGCCGTCTGGCATATCTCAAATAGGCCAATTGCTGCAAATGACAACAATGAAAACCATAAAGCAACATTTTAAGTTCATTAACATTCTTTTGAGGATAAGGTGACTGAACAAAAAAAAAAATAACAAAAAAAAAGCAACAACAAAATCCAATGAGACCAAAATGAAACCATTCTACGAACAAACAAATACTTAACAAAATAAAGCGACAAGAACAAATGACAATGGCGGCGTTCGCGACGGCTGTAGCAAGGAACTAGCACAACAACAACAACAAAAACCATGCAATCAGGACATTATGTTTATGTTGCTTACTCTGGGCTGTCAATGTTGTCGTTGACCAGCATCACGTGGCAGCAGCTGCTGGCAATGGTCGCCGCGGCCATCTTCTTTTGCTCCTTGTAGCCATCTATATTTGTATCTATGCTCATATTTCTTCTATTTCTGCTAGCTACTGTAGCTGCTACTCTTTCGGATTACAACAAAATGTATTTAGCATAAAAATTTACGATAATGATGGACAGCGATGGCAGCAACTTCGGCCGCAGTTCAAACATCGCTGCCAAAAAATGGCGTATACGCAGATAGATAAACATTAGAGATGCCAACGAACAAACTCGCTGTGGGTGGTTGCTATGCTAGTTATGTAGGGGAGAAAGAGGATGGTCGCGCATTTTGTGGCATGAATTACCTACGCGATGTGAAAAGTTAAATTAATATTTTTGACACTAGTAGCCATGTTTTTTTTTTTATTATTATGACTTAAATTTTGTAGATAAATCGGTTGATCTTTAGTTAAAGTTCGTGTGTTTGAAAATATTTTATAAACTTTGAATTTTGAGTGTTATTAAACTTTAAGGTGCGGTATGAGCAAGTGATTCATTTAAAAATCATAGTGTCAACTCACTCGAGTATATGGAAGTGTGTTTATTCAGGGACAGATTCAGAGCACAATTTTGTGGTGTAGTAGCCTACAAAAATGGAATACTCTCCAATTTAAATAAATTGTTTATGCTGATGCAACTTCGGACGCTTTAATTAATGCTTCCAGAAGGGTGTGTTCCAAAACACCTTATTAATAAAATAATAATTGATTGTAAGTTAATCAATTCTTTTGAGCACTACAAGTCTCCGTGACCGGACGGTACAGTTGTAGTCCAACTACAATATATACAATTAAACGTATATAAACCCTTGTCCATGCTTTTTAGTAATGTTTCATGCTAAGCCACATTTCTAACTGTTGCAAGGATATGAATGTAATATTCATTCCTCATGCTAGTGAAGCTTCGCATGTCATCTGTAAGAACTAGTTGTCAACTAGCTCACTCTACTTACTGCAGAAGACATTAAAAAACCTTCTAAGTGTTTATATCAGGCAAAAAATGTATACATCGATGCTTTCCATGTCAACATAGACTGCTTTTCAATTTTGATGAATCCTTATATGGAGCATAATATGCGCTTGTAAATAATAAAGTCAAACAAGCTGCACTAACTGAAGCATTGATCAACATTATTAGCCAATTGCTTATCTGTAGGGAGGAGAGCGGTGATTTACATGTAGATAGACGTAGAGCTACCTCTCAAGATGGTGCTCTCTTCACTCTTTTATGAGTGATAAAAATCGATAAGATGATTAGATAAGTAAGGTTACCACGTCATTATATGAAGATGTTTATTGGTGGATCCAAGGGATAGATCTGGGAAACACACCACACCCCCACCCCCACCCTCCAGCAGCATTTTTGTTTCTTAAAAAAAAAATATTTTTTCGCTTCATTTTCATAACATAATAGCACGCTCTGGATCCGCCCCTGAGGTACATGTATCAGAAAACTCCTTGCAATATAATGGAGATAGCACTCATCGTACTCTGTCGGTGGCATTGATAAGAAACTTAATAAGGTATAGCTGCTGATGATCACAAGAATGTTAAATATTCCGAACCAAATACACACTAAACTGAACAGTTTATGCCACGAATTCGAGGAGTGCATTATTCCAAGATATTTTACTAGGTAGGAAATTTCCATAAAACAAAATCTCAGCAGAAGCAAGAGAAAATTTTAAATTCGGTAGAATCAAAGCTTTAATACTATTCAGAAGTATGCCACAATTGACCAGGACTGGTTACAAAAAAAAACAACATTTTTATGCATTTTAATACAAATTTTTATTATCGCCGTCAAAATAGGCTCCTTTTGAGTCAATACAAGCATGCCAACGGAATACCAATTTTCCATACATTTGTTATACGCCTCGGACGGGATAGCCTTTAGTTCCATCAGCGATTTTTTATATATCCTCAATCGAATCATGACGCGTTTGTATTTAAGTTTCGGAAGCAGAAAAAAGTCACAGGGTGCCAAATCTGGTGAATACGGTGGTTGTCGTTAACAGATGTGGATGAGGCAAGTTTTCTACGATTTCACGACACTCACTGAATGCTTTATGCCACTCCAAATACTTGCGTTCTTAATAGAGTAGCGTCCTCTTGTAGTTCAATTTTATTTAAAAATTGCCATACAAACTTTTCGCGCCGTAAACAAGCAGCTGTCAAACATAAACTAATTATTGCATCCCGCTCAAACTCCGCATGCATGTCAATGACAGTGACAGCCAACTTAAGCAGAAGCAAAATTACCGATTCGGCTTACCGGTTCGGTTTATATCCACCAGTTCGGGTCAATTTAAATCAGACGGTATAACACACTACTGTCAAGTCTTTTAATCATATCAGTGATTGTTTTAAGCCTATCAATTCCATTTATATGATGCCATCTTGGGCATGCTTCCGCCTAGAAATATAAGTTAGTCTCCAATACCCGATTTCAGATGGATATCTTAAAAACTGAGGAACTCGTTTTGTACTCCCATACGACAGGAGACAGCAACGCAACAGACAGACATTCGTTTTTAAACATATACAATAGCTCTATTTAAATCAAGTTTAATTTCATTAGGTGCTATGAGTATTTGTGTTACATAACATTTTGATCAAAGATAAGCTTCTTAAAAACATGTATGTAAAACAAGCAAATTGACAATGGAAGCTTCTAACAACACAAATGACTTCACAGCAAAACCAAATTGACCAAAGTTAATTTAACCATTGTAAACAAGACAAGCAGCAAACCCTCCAAATGTACAAAGAAATCGTATCCAATCGAATGCAACACTGCGCTCTCGAAGTAGGGGAAAGAATCAATTGATGCACCAGCAAACGCTTCAATCAATTTTACTCTAGCAAACGTTGAGTGCAAAATAAATCACAGCGCTACCAAATGAAGAAAAAAGGACCTGAAGGCATTACAAAACGAAATAGGATGCAATAGAGCATCGAGCAGTGGGGAGACAGCAGCAGTAGTTGCATCCTTTTGGTGTTTATCTTATTTATGCAAAGCTGTGGTGAACAACAACAGCAAAACGCACGAGTAGCAGCGGCTTTGGACTAAAAATAAAAGAAGAAGAAGAAGAAGAAAATCCAGTCAAACCCAAAAGAAATAAATTGAATGAATGAAGAGAGAGAAAAGTGCCTTTTTATATATCGTAGATACATGCACATGCACACACATGAATAAATACAAATATCCAAAGAAAATACATAGCTACAGATGCATACGTATATAGAATAGAACTGAACTGAACAGACACATACTCAATAGAAAAATTTCAACAAAACCGAACTGCAGAAATGCAGCGACGTCGTTTTCGCAGTCGTCCAATGTTGTTTTTATACCATTCACACATAGTGTGGAATGGTATTATCAGTTTGTCCAAAAGTTTGTACCGCATTAAAGGAGACATCGTAGACCACATAAAGTAAATATATATTCTTGATTAGCTCGACGAAACGATCAATTCGAGATCTCTAACGGACGCCGAAACTCAGGAGTACCTAAACTCGCTTGTTAAGTGGGCCAGACGCTGGACCGTTAAGCTCAATTTGGTGAAATCAGTGAACGTATGCTTCACTTTGAAACGAGTTCATCCACCAGCACTGATCCACCAGCTGTATCGTAGTATCATCCTAGACAGGAAACTGATGCTCGTATGTCACATAAAGAGCAAAGTTCACTCTTATAAAGCAAGGATGAGGCGTCTAGACCGGATGCTGAACAGCCGTAGCAAGCTTCCACTTTATTAGAACTATCTATATACATGTCACAGCTCCCATGTGGCAATATGGCAAACAGATATGGAGTATGGCCTGTAAGTAAGTCCTGCAAAACTATGCTTTAAGGCGAATGACGGGTTGCATCCGTGAAGTCAAGAAGCAGATCTCATTTCACATCACCCGCTACATCACAACAACCTCCACGCTGTCCACCCTGTCCATAGCTTGTCATATTCCTCAAAGCGAATTTTCTTCAATTCTTAAACAAAAAACTAAAAAAATTTCATGTAAATGGTATTAGAGCTTCGGTTCAACCGAAGTTAACGTTTTTTCTTGTTTTTTATTCAAGTTCTTACAGGAACATCAAACATCTCAAATGGAATGAATTATTTATAGACGCATTTACGAGTAGCTTGAGTTGCGATTCAAGCGAATGGACGGACAGACAGACAAACAGACGGACGGACAGACAAACGGATCAAAACAGCTCTCGGGAGCGAAGACAGCGCCTAAGCCGCACAAGGATATGCAAGCAAGGATATGCAGCAATAGCAGTTGCAGCAGCAGTAAGACGAACATGTTGTTTCGCTTGCTTGTACATATCTTTTCAGCAGAGTGTGCACATGTATGTGTGAATGTGTATTTGTGTTTGTGTTGTGAAAATAAAATACTTGGGCATGTTCTCATATAAAGTGTGTAGAATCTTCACAAGTAATTCACATTTATTTTCATTTATCGAATACTCGTCCTTGTACTCCTCGTGCTCAGCTGCTGCTTTTTGCCTGGTGGCTTGTTGCTTAACATTCATTCGGCTCCTGCCATCCGCCATAGTGCCGCAAAGTATGCAATGCGATTCATACAAAGAAGTTAATTTACCGAGTAGCAAAGGAAAGCAAAACAGCCATCAATGTATTCGTCGGATGTGTTGTATGTATCTACATAAGTTGCGTTGAGTTGAGTTGAGTTGAGTTGAGTTGAGTTGAGTTGAGTTGAGGTACATTGCATTCAATTGCTTTTAAAATTCAATTGATTACTAGTTTTAGAGATTTTTTAACATTTACGTATGATGTCATTCAAAGCTATTCAAGCTTATTTATAGATTTAGGCAAGATTATACAAAAATTACTTTTTAATTTGTAAGTTTACTATTAAAGTTGAGTCTTAAATGAAATTTAGCCAAATTTAGTTCTGTACTAACTCGAATATAATAATATTTTTTTCTTTGAAATGTGGGTTTCTTCATTAATAAATTCTTTAAGACGAACCACATTAACTAATGAGAATTTGAATAAGTTACCATCCCATGATACTATACATCGGAGATGGAGTAAGATGATCATGTTACTTTTCATGAGATTGAGGCATCCACAGGTAAAAAATACCAATAGAGTATGTACAATATTGCATGAGCATTTGACCGTGAATAAATTTCAGTAAAATTCTATTCAAATACGGCTTTCTTAACCAAATTTAGCATGTCTGAAGATATGAAAAATAAGTTGTTTACATTTCAGCGATTTAGAGAATAGTGGAGGATCTCCACGATGAAAATGAAAGACTGAGATAACGTCATCTGATCTATTTTTCTATGAAATAAAACCAGAATTTGCCTTCTTAGAATTTGCCTTCTTCACAAAGAGTAGGGGTGAGTTTCATTTGGTTCCAAACAGTTCCATTTGCTACCAAAACACATTCACTCCACCTTGGAATGAAGTTCTCGAATATGGAAGACGCTTGATATTTTTTTTTTTTTTTGTATAGATTGAACGGACCAAATTAGGAGACATAATAATAAAACTTTACACATGTAACATTTGTCCTTTGGACTGACGGACCCAGCTAAATATTTTCTTTTCATGGTTGGCTAGTTTGAGAAAGGTGTTTCTAGCTACCTTACCACTGAGACATCGTTTTAGATTCATTTTACACCTACAATACAGGGTACAATACAGGGTGACTGCACGCCATTCAGGCTGTTGCGTAGAGGGAGTAATACAGGCGTGGTTCTAAATTTTTATTTCCTTCCATGTCAGTCGGCATCATGCATTGGAACACTGATGAATGTGCGTGCGTTTGCCGTCGAGGCCTACTATTCGAACGGATGTTCTGTGAGCGCAACCCAGCGCGCCTTCCGAAATCACTTCAATATAGCCCAAGACATGACAAGACAATGTAGTCCCTTGGCCCATCCCCTAATCCCCTAAGAACAATGACTCAGTGAGAGCTTCAATCTTACCATCGCTGCGGCGTTGTGCGCGCAAACATGCGTCTGTTCTTGGATTCTCCTACTGTTCATCGAATTCTTCAACTAATGATGTCAATTATGTCAGTCGCCCAATGAACTTACAAAAACTGAATGCCAACATCCGGGCAGAAATTACCAACATTCCCTCTTATATGCTGAAAAGGGTCATGATTTTCAAAACTGTCTGTCATATGTATTTCATAAAATAGGTTTCATTACGTTTTCAAAGAGTAAGTTGTGCTGCCACACGGAGTATATGTGTGAATACTCGCGATTTATGATAAATAATTTACTTGCTCTAATTAATATTTTGATCTTGTTTCACCCAAGTTATCCCAGCTGCCCTAATGTCAGATTGTACTGAAAATTATTATTCTTGCGAAAATAGGGTTTTATCCAAATACATGCAAGATTGACTGATGATCATACTAACTGCCAAAAGCTCTATTTGTATACCAATCAGACGAGTTTCAATAATAATATCGAATGCTGCTTTTTGCTTTTTTTCGGTCCACCACACCACCGAACCATATGTCAGGAGTGATTTTACAACACTAGTCTAGAGCCAGTAAACCATTTTTCTTTTGAACATCATCATGATGTTTAGGCTCTGCAACAGGAGTTACATATATGTATAGCTTACATACAGCTGAAATCAGTGTACAGAATCCGGCATTATAAAATATGAATTCTTGAAAACATGAATTTTTCGTGGTTATTGCATATTTACAAAAGCGTAGTGCCGGTTTAGGCCATTGACCTTTGCTTTCTGACATTTGCTCAGCTTAGTTATGCTCAAATCTGAACTAAAATTTTAAGATTTTAAATCTTTAGGTTAACTTCACAGGTTTAGCTGCTCAGAGCAGACTGACTCGCCGAATATTAACCGAAACCAAATGTAGAAACTATCTTGCGAAACTGTTTACTTCCACTGTAACTAAGTGGAAATATGGTAGTTGAATTTTAATTTTAATTGAACAAAAGCAAATCACTTTTTGTTTTCTCACAATAAACGAAAAATAGTTTCCAAAATACTACAAAAGTTCTTCTAAGCTACTTGATGCAGTTTTTATACAATTATCATTATTATTTAGGTTCCCCAGTGGCTCTGTAAATCAGTGTTAATAAAAAAGCTAGAACTCAGCTGCGTTTCTCTAACTTAAGATATTTGGCTAAATGAACTTGCTGTGAAAACCGATGAATGGGCGCATTTTGTGTCATGGTATATCCAATGAAATGCAACGGCCATGTGCGACATTGCATAGCTTTCCTTTCTCCCACTAAACTCCCAGGACGTCATCATAGTAAAGCTGAATCAGCGCGTAACAATGTGGACCACTCGTTGCATGTGTGCCTTTCGGATACAACTGAAGAGTACAGCAATGCATTACAATGACATGAAACTGACCTCCACCCCACCAACGCAACCACCTGCTACACTCAGCCACCTTGGATGAATGTGCATGTCAACAGCTGTGCTCCAATGCAGCGCCTGCAGTGTCAGCTTCATCTCAGCTTCACCATCAGCTTCAGCAGTGTTCAGCTGAGCTCAGCTGGTGGCATCAGTTGGCGTTGGGTCACACGCTTTACCATGGGTGTACGATGTGTGTCCTTCGTGTGTGTCCAACAATGTTTCCGGTTTTCTTCATTTTGTTTGCTTGCGCGTTCACTTTTGCTGTCACCCGTGCTTCTTTCCCGTGGAACATTCATTTGTTTTTTTTTTCTTACCATGATATGCCAACTATCGCTTTTGTGTCCACATCCGTTTCTTTCGCTTGCTGAGCTCAGATGTGGTCAACACGCTGCCTGCTGATGTATTACTTTACATTTGTTTTTGCCCCTCCAATGCAACTCTGCACGGTTTTGTGTTTGTTTGGGTTTGGGAGACCCTTTTGGCTTGTTTGTTAGTTGCAGCGCGTTTCAAATGCGAAAAACGAATTGAAATTGCAATTTTTGTGTTGTGAACACTGCAATTTCTTTGCTGTTAGTTCATTTTGGTATATAATTTTTCTTCTTTTTCGATTAGAGAGTTGGAGTGTGTCAAGTGTCGTTTGAATGTTTGTTTTTATACTTCTATATGTCAACTGTTTAATCTACTTGAGTTGTAGAGTCTTGAAATAGAAAAACTAAAACGAATTAATGAAATTTGAACAAGATAAAACGTTAGCACCAAGTATTATAAATCTACAAGTATGTATAAGTATACATAAAAATGGTTGTCCTGACTGTTTCAATCACCATCAACACACAGTGGAAACAATTAATGCTACAGTGTAGATTTCTCGACAGATGTTTCCTTGTATGGTGAAAATGCTGACTTAGGCGGGGTTTGAAAAATTACACCCGTAAGGTGTAAAAAGAGAACAAATTATATGGAGGTACGATTTTATACCATTCACATACATTGTGAAATGGTATTATCAGTAGGTAAATACTAGGTAAAACCCTCGGGCAATAACAAATACCTAAGCTCTCCCACTTCTCACAATTTGTTAAAAAATTACAAATAAAAATGTCAAAGTGAGTGACGCCATTGAAATAAGCGACAAATGGACTTCCTAACATGTTGGCGAGCGTGGTTTCATAGTGTGGTTGGTAAAATTTAAAAAGAAGAGGAATCAATATTTCTTCGACCTGTTGCCGTGTTGACGACTGCAACATGTTGAGGCACATGTTGGTCATACTTAACGCTCTCAGCATTAAAGAAACAGAGAAGAGAGCGAATACACTTATACGGGCCAGCCTTATATTGCGTCCAATATGTTGATTTTTTAAAAGTTCAGCGTTGTGTAGTTCAATTTCAGTCTTGAGTTTTGGGTAGGCCAGCCCATGAAAATTTACGCCATAATTTTTCATAATTTTTCTATATCGAAAAACACAAAAGATATTGTGGATAGTTCTTATAATAACCTCGATAAAATATGCTATATAGTTAGATATATAATGCCTACAGAACATTCTCCGTATTCAAATTTATGCATCAAATATATAAACACATCACGGAAATCTCACATTTTTCGACAAACTTCTGTCACTGATTTAATTACCCATTTCAAACAGCTTCGAAACACTTTGGTGATAGCTAAAGCAGCTGCAAATCACATTTCAAATTAAATTCATATATAATATGATATTTTAATGTAAGTAACATCATTACATACATACATATCTATCTACATATATGCATATCATACCGAAAAAACTTTTCCTAACCAAGCTGACAAAAAAGTCCTCCACCAGACTCACCTGCAACTGGCACGTGAAATTTGTTGTGTGCTACTTAGAAAACATTTTCCACAGTTTTATTCCATTTGATGTTTCCCGCTGGCGCATTTTTCCGTGAAACATTTTTACTCACGCAAATATATGCATTAAGTTAAGTAGGTGTGTAAGTTGCTGATAGACTTCTTTCCGCCAAAGTTTCGTTTGCAAAAAAGCGCAACCAAATTAAATGAAAATTTTAAACTTTGCACTTTATTGCTATCTCGCTCATTTCTTGCTTACTTTTTTGATCTCATTTGAACATGAACATAAATTATGAATGCAAACGCGTGCATGTGTTCGTCGAAAATTTATCAACACGTGGCATGAAGCACACACAGATATACAGATACATAAATACGAGTATATTCAAAAGTGCACCTGAATAAAGTGTATTCCTAAAATTCATCCCGTGAGCCTGAAACTTCGAACATTTACACTCACATTTGCACGTAGTGCTACAACATGCAAATGATGTTGTCAAAAGTTTGCTGCCAGCAATTTTAGAGAACGGATTCGGTACAGAACAAAATTTTTTGGGTGTTAAACAAAAAGTGTTTAAAATTTTTTGACATGCAAAATCTGTAGAAGGCTTGAATTAGAAATTCAAAACTGATTATCTGATTATCAGGAAAAATTCGTCCCTTTCTGCTGGACAACCCGTGACACAGTGCGCTGCTGCTGAAGCCACCGACCATACGAAGTGTCCCTCTGCACAAATGGCCAGATTTTGCCAGATTTTGCGAATTTATTTCAGTCTAAAGTCAATAGTAAAAGTTTTTGAATTTCTACTAGAGGACAGACACAGAATTATCCTACAACGTACACTGTAGAAGTTGGCAAGACAAATTGTATCAGATAACTGACGAGTGCCCTCCCGATATACATTAGGTCAAAATTCATTTTGTCATTTTGCCAGTGTTTTAACCAGTCTTCGAAACACCTTTTATAGACGCCTTCCGGTATAACCTTCAGCTCATTTTACGAATTTTCTGTTATGTTCTCGATCGATTCAAAACGGTTTCCACGTTGGAGCAATTTTATTTCGAGAACAAAAAAAATCACACGAGGCCAACTTAGTTGGTTGTTGAGCTTAAATTCGGTCACTTTTGGTACTGCTTTTGTAGAATATTCAGCTATTTTAGCTGAGCGGCGATGAGTCTCTGGACCAAATTATCCACCAGAATGGAATGAACGGACTTGGTCGGATGACGTGCAATATCTCTTAAGCTCGAATGGCAATGATCAAGCACAATTTTCTTTACTTTTTGATTTCGGTTGATGACGTCGAGGAACGAGGGTTGCTTTCGGGGATCTCACGACGGAGAGATATTTAACTACATGAGATTTTCTTTGTCGAACAGTATAGTATTCATAAATTTTAATCAGTCCAGTATCAGCCGAACAGTATAAGGTGCATTTCATAACTATAGTACAAGTCGCTGTGTTTGAATAATTACTCTACAATTTTAATGGTGCTCACTAAATGACTAGCTCAAAAACAAGCGCCCTGCTTGACCGCAATTGGATTTGATAACGGTAAATGGAATAAGGTGGCAAAACGTGTGCAATATTAGAACAAAATCATAGGAGAATCAACAACTAATCATTTTTACATTAAAAGAGTAGTCATTTAGTGAGCGCAATTGAAATTGTAGAGTAATTATTCGAACGCATCTACTTGTACTAAAGTTATGGAATGCACCTTAATGCTGTACATGTTCACACAGTTGAATACTCTACTAAATCGTACAGTAATGAGCCCTACTCTATGCTTTCACTTTACTTTAACGTACAGTATGGAACCGTAGTTATTTATCGTACAGTACATAGCTGTACTTTATCATACAGAACAGTAATATTATTCATCTTATGGTATATTATAGTAGTAGAGAAATATTGCCGTGAGTGGGATATGTTTTGTTGGAGCTTAATAAAAAAATGTTTGGAGAGAAATTCTAACTAGCTTCTTATGTATTAAATATTCGTAACTGAACCGGAAACAACTGTCTCCGTAGCTTAACAATTTTTGTGACGCAAAAATTTGCTCCATGGAAAAATTTACTCACGCCTGCTAAAATACAACTTTTTTTTTTTTTTTTGATAAATAGTCAAAGTGCTTGTTTTTGGCAGTTGAAAAGTTTGTGGCCATGAGGGACCAACTCATAGGCGACATAGAAATCCGAAGAGTTGCCCACTCATGGAGATGTTCCACTTATGGCTGCTTTCCACTAATATTCTTTATTGTAGGTAAAAATATTCTGTCATAAGGAATCATTATTTATAACTGGTTTATAGACACAAATACATAAAGTTTAAACTATATTTGACTTCCAAGCAAGAAGACTCTTATTTCTTGAATTTTAATCAAATTCTCTATTCCAAATTCATATTAGCACTACTTTTAAAGCTCCTATAATCAAAAGCTAAAATTAATACTTTAAAGAAAAACGTGCATAAATGTCCAATTTCTACAATCTAGAACAATTTCAGCGGCTTCATTTCTTACATCATCAGCTATTATGCAAATGGTAATTTAAATGTCCATTATTGTAAACAACATGAAACCTAAAATCAATGCGTAAATCCTTTAGTGACTTTTTGTCTTCATTTATTGAATTTTATCTTTACTTTCTTTTCAGTTTTGTAACAATTTTGGTTGCTTCCTTTTTGGGCAATATAATAATTTCTCATAAAGTCAAGTAACCCAAAAAAAAGTAAGGAAAACCAAATGGCTAAAACTCTGAAATGAATTCAATTGAATAGAAAAGAAAAGTCACCACAAAGAATGAAAATAAACGAGAAAGAACGCTGGAGTCGAGTATATTCGACTTCGAAATACGCTGTACCTTATCTAAAGCACTTTATTTAAATCATAGATTTTTATGGAGTCTATATTCTGTAGTGGTCCGATCTGAACTTATGCGGGATATTTTGTTAGGATTGACGTAAGAAACACATAATTTGACGTTTCAAGTTTAATTAAGAACAGTATCAAAATAATTTTAATGAGGAGGTTCGTATGGGAGCTACCTCTTGTAGTGGGGTTAGGCCATCCATTTAATACTGCTTTCTGAAGAGGGAATAGAATAGTCGAAATAGTCAAACTTGAAGTCCCTAGTCTACGAGATCTGTCGGTTGAAGCATTCGGTCGGACAGACGGACGTATAGACGAACTTGGTTTTATCAACTCAGCTTCCCATGCCGAACAAGAGAATATATATACTTTAAAGGGTCTGTTACACCTCCTTCTGCCTGTTACATACTATTTTTCAAACTTAATATACCCTATGTATACAGGGTATAAAAATATGGCGGAAAAGTCGAAGCGACCATGTAGAGAGTTAAGTATCGTAAATTTTGTGCGCTGCCAATTGAATTTTGCGACTGTCACCACATAAAAATTGTCTATCAGAGCATAAACTTGCGACTAAGTAGATATATCACAGAAACATAAATACAGCAGTTTGTGTATCTATATCTTTTTATGCGTGTATGTATGTGCGAATGTGAACTTTTTATTTTAACCCAAAAATGAGTCTCATTTTGTATGTTAAATATTTTCTTCTTTTTTTTCCAACGACTTTTCTTCTATTTTTTTGTCTGTTCGACGTTGCAAGCTGAGCGCATTATGAAGCTCGAGTGTGCTTTTCCTTTTCCGTTCGAGTTTTCATTTCTGCCGTTCTCCTACTTTGACAGCTCCTCGTACTACTTGCCCTCGTCCTCATGAGTTTGGCAGCTTTACAATGAAAATTTCGTAGAAATCTTCCTTTATTTTCCATTTTTTTATATTTTTTTCTTTTGGTGCCTTTTACGTTCGTTGAACGCCATCTTTTGTTGACTTGTTGTATGGCAGACACTTCCGAAAGTTCTTTACAGAAACGAAGAGTTGACAATTCGTTGGCAAATTAAATTATGTTGATATATTTGCTATGTAAAAAGAAACGAGAGCGAAAAGAAATATATTAGGGGCCAAAAAATCTGAAAATCAAATTTGTCGCATGGCGAAAAAAGAAATGCTTCGAAAATTTGAAGGACATTGCTCTATATGGATCATTTTTTTTCCTTCTTCGTATATTTTATTTAGTTATGAATTTAGTTTCGCTTGTGCATATTTAAGTTTTGCTTTAGGGGCAGGCCGCATAAATTATAGTTTACACGCTTGTCGCTTCTCTAAAAGAGCTAAAGTGAGTGTTGTCAACTTTAAAGTAGGCAGCGAAGTTTTAAACAATATTAAATTTTTGGCATTTTTTAAATAAGACGTTCAAAGATTATCAGTATAAAACATTATGTAGAATAGGATATGATTGAAAGATTTCAAAAGGAAATCTATGTGCTATACGCATATACTTATTATGACAAAAATATAAAATATTAAAATTATTTACAAAAAGTGAAAACTTGTGAATGAGAACGGCAAAAGAAAGAGTGCAACAAATAAAACATGCTTAGAGAGCCCCTTTCCGAAGAGCATGCTATAAATATCGCAGTATGATGAGAACTCGTAGCTTAGTTTGAAAAACGTTTAAAAAAGTAGCAGTATTAAATAAACTCAAAAGAAACAATTATCAAAAAGAACTTGTTGAGAAGTACAAAGTTCGCCTAAGTAACATTTCGTCAATTAAATTTTAACAAATTGAAATTCGAGCTACAACAAAGCTCAATAAAAAGGGAGATGGAAAAAGTGAAATGAGCCAGCCGATGGGCTTGCCAAGAATGGAGCGACAACGTCAATGGTAGGACCGGAGCGATTTTGTAGCACTGGAACTAATCCGCAATGAAACAAATAGGGCAAAGTATCAACACTGGGCCATGAGGCAAAGACTAAGGCAAATAAAAATATTCCTAAGTGGTTTCGACCCGAACAGAGCGAGTACTATGCTCCAACTAGGAACAAAACCAGTTGAGAACATTGACAGTAATACTAACAAGACACTGTCGACTGAGGAAACACCTGTGTGTGATGGGTGTATTTAATTCCTCACAATGCAGGTTTTGTGATCATAAGGAAAAGACTGCTCTTCATATCGTTGCTGAATGTGAAGGAATAGTCAGAAGTAGATTTTGAATATTCGACAGTTACGTTGTCGCCGAAGAGCAACTGAAAAAGTTAGATCCTAGGATAATACTAAGGTTTATTCGACAAGTTGGACTAGAGGACATCTAAGTATGAAAACAATAGATATTTTTATGTCGCAGTTTACAATAATGTCCTACAATAATAATAATAATAATAATAATAATAATAATAATAAAAATAATAATAATAATAACAATAATAATAATCTAGCGTGCTGTCTAGTGTCTTTAAATTTTAATTGAATTCTTATTACTTCTTTCTTATCATTTCAGGCGCAACAAAATTATCCGCAAGCCTCTTTCCCTTCCAAAACCGTCAAAGAGATGAAATTATATTACAATTTTTTAAGTCTAAGCATGCCTTCAAATATTTAAAAACCGAAATAAACACCAGTGTTGCTGAGCAGAGGGGCAAGTGAAGAGCATTAAAGATTCAGTTAAACCGAAATTAACATCATTTCTTAATTTTTTTTTCAATCGAACATCTTCAAACACGATTTGTACCTATATGGAAAATCTACCCGCGCAACGCCGGATACAACTTCTAGTAAACACATGCATATTGCTATCTCTCTCGAACACTCTCTCATATTTGAACATCCCGTCCAAAATAAAGAAGCGAATTGATTAGCATATTATTAAATAGGATAAACGTGACTTACCTTTTCCGCGAACAATAATATTCGCTACATGATATCTTCGTAATTAAATCAATTAAATCATTTTACCGCACAGCTTTATCACTTATTCGACACTTTTTGCAGCACACAATAAAAAACACAAAAACAAAAGAATTTGATAATGTAGAATGTGCAAACTCTACAAAATGAACTCTCCAACAAACTATTTTGAATGCGCACTAGCTTTGCTTGGCTTAGCGCATCGATTTGTAAACATAAAAAAATGTACCGCAATTCTACATTTCACTGCTTTGGTATGGCGTTGCACTGGATGGTTTATACATTTCACTTAGGCTGATACAATACGATAATACAGCTCTGCAAACACTGCTTGTACTTTTTTATATGATCGCAGTTTGAAAACTGCTTTGTCGCTTTGCTTTGCTTTTGCATTTTGTTGTTGTTGTTTATGCAATTTTTGTGCTTATATTTCTTTTATAACAGGATTTTTTAGAATTACATATCGATCGCTTTCACTCTTTTCAATCTTTTATTATTGCTTATAGCGCGAATTATTATCGCTTCATGCATTGCATCACTTCTAGCACACACCAGAGTGCTATTTGAAAAACGAAACATTATTTCCATTTCTGTAATAAATTGCTTTTTATAAGATACACACAAAAAAAAACACATGCGCCTCAAAACTTCACTGCTTAACGACTGAAAGCAGACTGGCTTCATTTCGACATAACCTTTATGAATTTATTTCGTAGACGTAAACACGCTCTTTTTCTCATGTGCGCTCTCGCAATGCACGCTTACATGGTTTTGGTGATCACTGCAATTAGCCACACAGATACATGACAAGCAGTTTGTATGTTGGAAATTCCAGAAGAGCAGCACGTTTTAGTGTAAACAAACCACACAGTACCACATAATAACACTCTCACGCACACATCCATATATGTAGATATGTATGTGTTACCCCTTCCCATCCGACCCGAAGAATTTAAAATTACCCCACGGGTCTCGAAATCCGACCGAATTCAGTGTGAAATGTGTGAAATAGTGTGAAATGGTATTATCAGTTTGTCTTGATCAGGTCGATGAGACTAGTGTATCTAGCTATGTACATCTGTCTGTCCGTCTGGATGTTGTTGTGCATTTTTTGGACACCAATTTTTATGCTATCCAGTTGTAAATTGGCACCAAGACTTATTATATTGCAATCAAATAGATTATTAAAATTGCCCCCCATACAAACCCACCGCACACTAGTGCCTTTTTGTATGAAAAACTTTTTTATTGCATTCAATATCAATTTCATAATTTATATGATAGCTTCTAATGGACGGACGCTTTATACATACATCTATATGATTGCCCTCCCCCCACTTTTTGGCGTAGTTCCCAAACAAACTCACCGCCCACTTTTAAATTTATATATGAAAAACTTCTTTATTAAAGTCTATATTAGGTTGAATCATCTTTTAACTTGTCCATGGAGAATAGCAACTATTCTGCTGGAGCTTTGCTGATGCTTTCTGTACGAGCTACAAATATGTCTTTATATTAGTATACTGCTATGTATGTGTCCTTTTAAATTGTAATTTTATTCGATATATCAACAATCGTAAATCGCACCAATGGACTTACAATAATCTTTTTAAGCCGCTGCCAATAACTTAACAAATAAGTATGTATATTATTCATACAAAGCATAAAACGTTTGGTTGTCTAACATTAACGACTTCATTACTTCAGTGCTTCGATGTGTGCACATCATTGCGCATTATTGCTGCATAAAAAATATCTACGCAATAACTAAACTGCTAGCAGCTGCCTTGTACAATACTACGGGAGGTCTGACAAAAGTTCACTGAGTTGCTGGTAACAATTCCAAAAATGGTAGACGCTTCACAATTATTTTACGAATATAAATTTTTTACTTCAGAGTAATACATTGGCATAGAGACGTGAAGTGAAATTACTAGCGCAACGAACTCAATAAGAAATTTACGGCTTTCGACGCCATTTTAGCCAGAACAATTTGCCAATGAAAGCGAAACTCCATATGAAAGAAATGCGCCATTTCTTTAGACTATTTCCATTCCAACCTTCCATTGAACCTCTTAAAGTTCGACCAAAATTTTCGACCAACGTGACCAAATGTGATCCTGGTAATTGCAACAGTTATCTCTAAAAGTTCGGCCAAAATCTTCGACCAACGAGATAAATGTGAACCTGGTAAATGCTACAGTTGACGAAGCTCCGACGATTGAAATAAGAAATTATTGCTGATGAACTAGAAATAAATACCATGGCTGTATCGCAAATATTGCAAAATGAGCTGCTTTATACGAAGGTTCCTGCTCGATGGTTACACGAATTTTGAATGATATCCAAAAACACGATTTAGTTCGTTTTGCCAAATATTTCCTAAGTAATCATCCAATTCTAGCTGCTATTCCCCTTCAAACTCGTCTGACAGTAACACCGAAAGGTTCAAAGTTTGCTTTGTTGTTAGAAAATAAACAGTTTCCTCTCTTGAAGTGCATAGCAGATGGTGAAGAGCATCGTGAATTTATACTAACGGTGATGTATTTCGCTTAGCTGCGCTCTTTTTCATTTCTAAATTATATTTTGTCTTACTCTTTCCCATACGTTGTGGATCGTGCTTTTCGTTTTTTGTTTCACGCTCAAAGCATTTAAGAAATTCACCACAGAGGAATAGATAATAGATAGATATTATAGATAAATCCACCTTGGTGAATAGTGCTTTTTTCTAAGCAACTCAGTGGACTTTTGTTAGATCTCTCGTGTGTAGTTTTAAAGCAAACGTTGATTACGCATTACTCATACGCCGCGTTGTTTAGATACATGAATAGCGTTGTGCGCTGATTGCATAAAGATGGACATAACGACGACAACGACGACAACGACGACAACAACGAAGATGACAAGGACAGCCACATATGAGCGGTAATGTAGAGGCCAATGCAGAGATATGAATACTTCCTCAGGCTGTATGCGACTAGCATATGGCTAACTAACTAGCAAGCTGAGTGGCGTCAGAGCTCATTATCCTTGGCAAAGCACATATTAAACATCGATCCGATCCGTACCGAACTGTACCGAAACTGCTGCTGCAATTGCTTTCATTATAAAGCGCGTTGTGCATAATGACGCAAATGATTCTGTTTTCGGAAAATTGATGTCACCAGCAGCAGCAACAGCAGCATGTTTCATATATACGAGTTACCATAGTAGTATGTAATACGTACTTATTTGCTTGTGTCAATGGCTAGTAATGTATGTATGCATTAAGCAACTTAAATTGATGTTCATCATTTAAGCATCTGTCTCCCGCCGGTCTCTTCGGTTGATGGGTCAACATTTTGTGCTATTGTATTTTGTTGATGGCTCGTTTTGTGGTTTTCAAAATATTTTGCGACAAGCAGGCAAACATTTTACGCGTAAATGTAAAACAAAGGATGAGTTGTCACAGCATGGACTGATGTTTAAATGCGTAGCTGCAGGATGACTCTATTAGTAGAGTTGTACTAGTTGAAGTTCAAAATATTCGACAGATGCACATTGAAATACAGGACGTGCGACTGAGCGGGTGTGCAACCAGCAGAGACGTGTGGTGCCACAGATATTAAGCTTTTTATTGCACATAGTTTGCAAAGTTGAACCAATAATGAACAAAGGATGCGTCACTATATGCTTTGCTCCTGTGTCCCTGCTTTTTATGCCACAAATTCTCTATAAATTTTTGTATGTGTGTGTGTGTGTGTTTGTGCTCGCTCAATGATGAGTTGTTGCCACAACGCATGTTGCTGATGCTTGGAGCCATCATTGTTGACAGCAGCGCCACACAAGCAGGAAACATCATCAGCCGCATCAGGAACAGCAGCATGCAAGGACATGCCCAGATTGGGCAAACTAGTGAGTAACAGTAAGCTTCTAGGCAATGTATAACGGGATGCAGGAAAGTTTACTTTGGCTTTGGTGTCGGTTGTAAAATGTCAATTTGTGCTCGTGACGAAGATTTATTGTGTGATGCGCTTCACTTTGATAGGCGTGTTTAAATATCCCATTTGCTGTACCAACTCTTTATATACAATTTATATATATGTATATACATGTAAGTAGGTATATACATTCGTTTCTATGTATGTTAATGTGTGTGCCGTCTGTCTGTATATTGTTTGCAACTGACAGCCTGCACAGCTCAACGCCATTTTCAAAAAAAAAAAAAAAAAATTTAGCTATCAGGACTAGTTTGCTGAATATTTTTATATTAAGCTGAAATGCGTTGAAACGAGTCCTTATTGAATCTGTGCCATTGAATGACAGACTGTTTGTTATTTTATCTAACAGTTGAAGCGAAATGGTAACGAATACTTTAATTTATTTTGTGGCATGCTAAATCAACCGCAACTGATTCGCAACTAAAAAGTTTATCTAGTAGCGAGAAATTCAAATTACTCAATTAAAAGACATTTAGCAAAAAATATTAAATCGATTTCATATGCCATATAATTACAAAATATTATGGCACAACTAATTTATTCTGTTATATATTAAGTCATTGCAATAGCAAATACAAATTGTTTGGTTTTGAAATATTTGCTACACTAAAGATATTAAAAACAGTTGACATATTTGAAATAATTAAATTATTTACTCGTTTAGCGATTCAACCGATTATCGGTCATGGCCGCACGTAAAAAGGCGCACCAGTGTGCCTGATGACAGACATTGTTAATATCAAATTAGCGTAGATTGTCTCAGAATTGGTATTACCATCGCATGCTGGGTCGTTCTCTCGTACGTTATTCTAATGGTCGTCGTCAAAGGGGGATCCCCTGTTTTGGTAAAAGTTTTGAGGTGACTGCGGCCAAGCCAAGCTCTTAATAAAAGGGGATTATCTTCTCACAATTGGGTCTCCTCGGAACGAATGTTCAGCGATTTCCAAGACGATATGTCCACTAACGGACTTTCTTGAGCTGCTTGAGCCGTTTGCAAAAGAATCATTATTAGCTATTGGCCAAGTGATTGGCAATTAATAATTTTCCCCACTAATGTGGTCTTCTGCAAGCGACCCCATCCCCCAACTTACATATATAATAGAACCAATTGAAATGTTACAACAAGGTTTATAGTATAAAGGTGGCATAACAGATACAATAGAGCACATAATATTGATCAGCATTAAAAGTAATGAGTGAGCCATTTTAAACTTCAACATCTGGCAACACTATAATTTTCTGTTTTCAGATCGGCGTAGGACAACTCACGTTAGAAGCATCAGTCCATGCGAATTTTTGTCGTAGAACAGTATACGCTATTATAATCGTACAGCTTTAAATTGTAAATAACTCCTCACTTCTGAAAACTCAACATGCGTGCCGTTAAGCTCACTTTTCGCTGAACTAAGCTCAACCAAAATTGACCGTTAAGAAATTCACGAAGAAACTTTCCCCGACCAACGAATGACAGTTTGGACTAGAATTTGCGCAAAGGTTGATTGGAGTCCAATCATTGAACCATTCTTCTTCGAAAATGGCGCTGGAGCGACCTTCGCCGTCAATGGAGATCGTTATAAGGCGTATAATAACGGATATTTTGATGTCATTTCTGTCTGAGAATTTCATGGATAACTTTCGGTTTCAACAAAATTGCGCCACAGCCTAAGCCACGATCCCTCTATTGCGGCCATTGTTCGCCGGGCGCCTTATATCGGAAAATGGCGATCTCCAGAGATCGCCCGATTCTTGAAGGGTTTCTTTAAGTCCAAAGTTGAAGTCAATAAACCATGGATGCTGAAACCCTTGAAAGTTTCAATGGTCTACCCATTATTTATGTTCTTTGATATCCACATGAGTTGATTATTTAGGCTTTTATGGTTACCCGCATATTTTCGTAACATTGTATTTACCATCATATTGCAATGCTGTAGCACATTCATTAACATTATACCAACAGTTCTTCTTCAGGTCTGGAATGATCTCTATTGTTAATTGATGGAATTCTGCAACAATGGGAACTTATTCTTCAAGAAAGTATATTGATTATTTCTATATTTGAGAAGAAAATATTGGTGGAAATATTTAGTTTAGTCTCGATTTACTTCAAGCTATTGATGAGTGATATTTCACCAGCGATTTTTCACGGTGAATGAAAAATCGCAAATAGCAGTGATGAATTGTGAAAAATATCGTTGAATTGATTTCTCAACTCCATCGTGAATTCACGGACAGCAATGAACTAAAAGCAAAATGTTACAAAGGTATTTCTAGGGAAGCGGGAACTAATTCTTCAGGAAGGTATATTGATTATTTCTATATTTTAGAAGCCAATATTGGTGATATTAAAATTAGATTTCAATACAAATTCAATCAGACAACAAAACCATCCCATAACCAATCGTGATGAATATTTCCGTCGTTAGGTATTAAATTTAGACACTAACTTTTTTATAGTTATATTTTTTTACTGAAAAAGTCGAAGAAATTTTAAATATGCACAACATGAACTTCGTACCAATTAGTAAAAAAAAGGCAATAAACGCACAGTGAAAAATCACTGCTAAAAATCACAGTAAAATGAAAATTGCAATCACCTGATATACCGATATCTACAAATCACTTTATCGCTCATCTCTACTTCAAGCTGATACAAGCAGCCCAACTGCTGCGAGTACCCAGACCCACTTTCATAATATTACTCAGCATATACAGAAGCATTGCTGATACGATTAAGGTAGCATCATACATCTAGTCTACTACCTACACGCCAGTTCTTAGCTGACGGAAACAAAATTATTACACCAAAATACTACACTATACAATTTCAATCAAGCTTTTTGTTATTTAAGCAACTCCAGATAGCAACTACAGGTGATGCAGAGAAATCTTCATGCGCGTAAATAGATTTAAATCAGTTTATGAGCAGCATTTATGCATAGTTTTTATATTGCTTAATTACAAAATACTTTTCTTTCTAACTTTTCTGTGTGCTGTTTTACCGAAATCGATTTAGTTTAATTAACAATTTTATGCAATATCAAATTTGAACATAAACCAGAAACAACCTTTTCAAATAGAATTTCCATAACAAATATAATAGTTAAATTTCGCATAAATATTCAAACCAATGCACAGCAAAAAAGAACCGAGCAGCTGTTTTATAAAAAACTATGCTGAATTTAAACTAAAAATTATTCAAAATGCATAAAAAATAAAACAAATAAAAAGTGAACGAATTCCGCTTGTTAAGCAATTCAACTTTTTCTTTAGTATTTATTTTTTAGGAAATCCGATTATATGCGACCAACTATTGTTCAGTTTTACTACATATATATAAATATATATACATATATATATATATATATATATATATATATATATATATATATATATATATATATATTTACTACCGCTTCAATTGGTAGAAAAAATGCTATATTATTGTAAATAGCTTGGTATTTATTGTTATGTTTTAAAAATAAAATTATATTGTATAAAATGCATGTACCGGAAAATTGAGGTAAAATGAAAATATTTGTCAACCGAAAAAGCGAACAAGGTTGCAGAGAAAAACTTTCGCTTTTGGGGTGCGTTTCATACAACCAGTGCAGGATTTAGGTTTGTGCGGGATCGGCGCTGTTGATGACGTTCGCTTTTTCAACGTTAAGCGATAGAATTCTATGTATTGTATATGTATTATATTCGAGATCAAGATGATGGAACTTCTCGAAAGTTTTTGAAGCGAAAACATCAATAAGATAATTTGCGGAGAATTTCGTTTTCAATACTTAAAACCATCTTCAACTCTAGCTTTATCTGTTTTTGATGAGTATCATTTTTGAGAATGTACCTTCTCCATTGCAATTAGGCACCATCATAAGTAAGTAAATGTGAAGTATTGTTTTTGTATTGAGGAATCGTTTTGTATCATTTTACATGCAACTCTGTCGCAAGCAACTGTATATACCGATAGTCGTTGTGATAGCGACGTGATCCAACAGCTTCAATGCGGAATTTGTCTCCTGTTGACAGCTGAACAACAGAAGATTTTGCTTAAGCAAACCGTACGTTTGGATTTAAAATTCACCAACTTGTATCGTACTCTTCAGTGTTGGCTAATTTTTCCCCTTATTGAATTTGAAAGACTTTCTTTCCGATTAAACAAAAGATTTTAAAGACTTTCATAATTTACTAGCAGTTCTGTGTGGAATAATGGAACTTTGTAAATAACTTCTCTCCCAAACGAATCATTCAATAATGTCGTGACAGATTTTGGTTTATGGTTTTCTTTTTTTTCTTCGTCAGTGCTTCTTAAATCTGATGGTAACCAAAAACATGTGCAGTCCAGCAAAATTCACAGTTGCGCTATGGAGGCCTCAAATATTTACAGATATAAGCGTACAATTTATACAATATCACAGCTATTATTAATGAAACTTAATTGAATGCACCTTTAAAACAATTCTTATTACTTTGGAACATCTTCGACTCAACAAAATAAATGCGAGGCGCATTTGTATGGGAGTAGCTCCCTTCCAGTGGATACACCACCATTTTGATAAGCATGTTGCTTATGGTTATAAAATGTTTCCATACCTATTTTCATTCCAATATTTCTACGATTGAGATAATATGGCTCGTGCAAACACACAGACAAGCGAACGGACGTAGCTAAATCGACTCTACTCGTCGTGCTGATCAGAAATATATGTGTCTACCATATTTTAACTATTTTTCACGATATACAGATTATTGTGAAATCTTTTCACGATATTCTCTGCTTGTTGCCACCTTGTATATCACCTTAATATGTTCGACATTCGATTGGAAACAATTAGAAATTAATCTCAGTTGGCTGCTTTAAACTTTAATAAAAACTTGCTTTAATAGTATAACCACAAACACCAAATTCTTAAAAAAAACATAAAAATACCATCTTATATTTTATTATACCGAACAAAACTGTAAAACTGTAGAACTGAACTAATATTTGTAATATTTGATACTTCAGTCTTATACAACTCTATAACACTATATACAACTCTACAACGATACGACAGAGTTGTGAACAGCCATGTTGTAAATAAATTAAAATACTATTCACACTCTGTGTAAAGAGTACAGCAATCATAAGTGGAAAAATGCAGTAGGTACCAAGGCCTTTCAAATCATGTACATATAACACGTTTTCCAATAACTTGAATCACAGCAATTTTTTCATCATTGCTGATGGGGGCCTTGGTGTAGTCCTTCGCTAAATCCGCCCCTGCATATATGAAAGTTCCGTATATGAAAGTTCTTTAATTGAAGCGCACAACTTCCGCATATTCGAGCTGTTCGTTAATATTTTTTGTTATAAATCAACTGAGCCGAAGGAACGTAAAATAATATAAAAAAAAGGAAGAAGTTTCAATGGGTATTGAGCACTGCGTCCAACTAAAATTGGGTTATCGAGTCTTTTGGTTAAACGAATTGGAAGTAAGCGCTTTTATGTACAAGTTCTTATACGAAAATGAAAATTTAAAATTTATACAGCAGTAAAGTGCAGTCATAATGTCATCATCATCATCATTAAGTGCAGCAGCAGTACGAGTATCAACAGCATTGGCAGCAGCAGAAATCATTTCATAGCGCAGCGTGTAAAGTGCCACTTACTGTCAAGTAAAAGATTTCGAATGGCTCCCCTCGGTTTAATAAAAAACTACAACAACAAAAACAACAAAAATAGTGAAACGCGTAATTGCCATAATAGTCTGGCACGCCCCTTGCACAAATGTGAAAAGAATATTGGTGCTGCATGTGCAACGCGAGAAAAGACAGTATTCGAAGTGCAACACACAAACAGACAGACGGATAGACAGACAGACAGATAGACTGAAAACGAAGTGGCTGAGTTGCATGGCTAAAGTGTCGATTGAGGGGCACATGTATTTATAATGTGCCATTTTGGTTGGCATTCCCGGCGGATGAGCCTTTAACCAACTGAACGTACCGAACCATCGACATGCAGCAACATGCGGCAACATGCAGTTGAAGCTGTAACCGCCGCAGCCCAATAAAATGTGCGGTATGCTGGAATCGCTGTTTGGGGTTTCAGCTGCTTCTGCATTTAATAATGTTGCTGACAAGCATCAATTAAGCGTGTGAGCGCGTGTGGAATAATGTTTAAATGATCGGAAAATGATTGTGTTTTTCGATGCGGGTCTCACATGGCGTATGCGTATGCTCATATCTACTATTGTACATCTATGTATTTGCTTTACACATTGCGCATACGTTGTACGGCTGTCTGTAATCGGGCTAAAATTTGTTACACTTCAAGTCTTCGTGGCAGCAAATTGTTGCGTTGATTGGCATATAATTCTATTTATATTGTCACGCTTCGACGCTTTGAATTTATACTATTCAATTATTATAGTTGAAGTGGATATCAGTTTACGCCTGTCGAAGCATTTATTTCTACTTGAAGTGTACGGTTTGTAATTAGAATAAAAATGTTACTAAATTGATTTTAATCTTAGATTCTTAGATCTACATTTGAAGAATAACCATTTTTTTTTTAAATTTGAATTATTAATTTGAGTAGTTTAGTGGCAGCTTAGATTCTTAGATCTACATTTGAAGAATAACCATTTTTTTTTTTAAATTTGAATTATTAATTTGAGTAGTTTAGTGGCAGCCTTTGCATTTAGTGGTCATAATTAAAAATAAATAAGTGGAACGAAAACTCATTTAAAAACCCATTTAAAACGAGAAACAAGGAAAAATTTTTACTTCGTTGGAACCGAGGTTGTAATACCCTACACACGAAATTTGAAAGAATATAGCAGTTATAATTTTCGAAAGATGCAATAAACAAAAATGAATATGTAAGCTAGAAACCTTAAAGTGGGTAGTGCATTTGTATGGGGCTATCGATGAAAGTGTGCGGCCATTTGATATATGTTTGAAGGTTGCATCTACAAGTAGCTAACATAGCAAGTTTTAAGTTGATATTAACTGTAAAACTGTACAACAACATCCAGACGGATACACAGACAGACACACGGACATAGCTAGAACGATTCGGCTCGACGAGCTGATCAAGATTATATACAGGGTGCACCATCTATGTAAAAATTTAATAACTCTGCCATTTTTTAGTCGATTTCGACAGTTAGATGCTAAAACCTCATTCAATACCATTTTATTTATGAATCAGCGCTTTGCATTGAAAACAATCATTCAATCGTAAAAAATACGAAAGAAATTCGACGCCTTCAGACAACACAATTCATAGTATGGCGATGAATTTCCTTGAGTACGGCTCTGTAGAAACTCGCCACTTTTCCATTCGACCGCGACGCTCCAATAAAGTTGTTGAAACGGTAAGAGAGAGTATTGCCGACAATCTAAATGTATTTTATCAACACCGATCGCAGAAGTTAAACGTAAGTGGAACGACTCTGAGGAGAAGTATGCTGAGCAAGATCTTCAGCTCTTCCCACACAAAGTCCAACTTACTCAAAGATTGTTGCCAGCGAACAAGCCGCGTCGCTTGCAATATGGAAATTCCGTCGATGGCGATCCTGATTTCCTCTGGCGGTATCAATAAACATAACTGTCGAAATTGGGAAATTGAGAACCCGCACGTTATTCACGAAATACCAACGCACGATGATAAACTCACTGTTTGCGCCGGATGAGGCGGTCATTTAATCGACCTTGTATTCAAAAACTAATTTGAAATAAATGGTAAAGTATATCTTAAAAATTTTGTTTATTTATCGAAATCGGCTGATAATTATTAGAGTTACTCAATGTTGAAATAACGAAGGTCAGGATGGCGCATCCGTTATAAACTATAAGGTCTACAATGTCTACTTTAATGCTTTATAAATTTTCTGACAAGTAAATTATATTTGAACACATATGACTACAAATAAATGCTTCAAATGTTTTAAATCAAGATAGATCGTTGCAATGGAGTGTAATCAACTTCAAAATAGCCTGTACGGTGTCTAAGGTTTTTTATTTGATATATTTGTATGAAAGCTATATTTTGTATTGGTCCGTTCTGAACTATGTGAAATAGTTTATTCGAATTGACGTAAGAAACATCAAATTTATCGTTTTTAGCTTAATTGACAACAAAATTGTGACAAAAACATATATAGAAAGTATCGTTTATTGTATGGTTGGTATATTCATTTAAAACACCTTATCTTAAGAGAGAATATGAGAGCCTAAATATCCGAACTTAAGGTCTCTAACTCTAATAGCCAGCAAGATGTCGTTATTTCAAACAGACGGTCAGTTAGACAGACGGACAGGTTAATCAACTAGGTGTGAATACTTTGAATGTGCACTTGCTTGGCAGGCTATTATACGAAAGCTGAGTTTTTTATTTTGAACATATGTGAACCTTTATCGCGAGTATTTATACTACATATAGATTTTTGATCTTGTATTTAAACTAAAAATAAAATTTAAAAACTTTTGTATGGCTGATTATGACAACATTCGTATATGTACAATATAAATTGGCTATAATATAAAATTAATTAACTAGCAGTGCACATATAACAAACAGCATTTAAAAACAGTATATTAAATTTGTTCAAATGGATGTTACTGACAGAAAAAGGCGAAGGTAGACACGTAATGAGGTTTCTCGAAGGCTTTTAGACTATAAAATACTTCAAGTTTGGTTCTTTCGACTCTCATATGCATTATATATTTTAGCTACATAGAAATAAAATTAAGCCCCTTTGATGCATGTTAAATGAGAGAAACTACATATATCGTAATTAAAATTAATCTTAAAAAAAGTTTCCAATAAAATGTTTTAAATAACTCTTTCAATTTTGAGTTTTTTAAGCACATTTTTTTCATTTTGTTTCTGTTAATAGAGCTACAAAAATGCTAAATATTCCACATAGGCTCAGATCGAATCACAAAAAACTATAGTCTCCATAAAAATCTATGGCTCCAATGAAGAACCTTAGACAAGCTACAGTGTATCTCGATGTCGAGCACACTCCAACACAGCGTTCTTTCCTGTTTATATTTTGCTTATTTAATTTCATTTTGCATAATCAATTATTTTTATTAATTATCATGCGTGACATTCGACAAAACTGTCAAAATCCATTAAATCCTAATCATAATAATCAGCAGCTAAATTATGCAGCCACACATACCTACAACAGAACGCACACGGGATTTATTAAATAGTCGCATGGTATCTGCTAATATTTTAGCTACATAGAAATAAATTTAAGCCCCTTTGATGCATGTTAAATGAGAGAAACTACATATATCGTAATTAAAATTAATTTTTAGCACATTTTATAAAAATGTTTAGGCAACGAAATGACATAGCTAATTAAAAATTAATTCTAACTCAATCGAAATTTTCAATACTGTATTTTTAGCCAATTAGTAGCATTGAATACTGTTTTCATACTACATGTAATATTAAATGGCATTTAGTTTTGTAATCTATTTGAAAAATTTAACTTATTTAATGCGGCATATGTTTACAATAATATTTTCATTTGGTATTTGATATAAAATAAACAGAAAAGCGCTTAAACGTTGCTGCGTGAAACTGAATGATTTGAAAACTGAAAAATTTAATTGCCTAAAATCACATTGTGTATAGTTGGCTACATAGCAATGCGCTGGAGAGAAGCAAAGATAACTTTTATACCGAAGGCAGGCAAGAAAGATCTCTCATACAGCCTTCAGACCAATAAGCTTTGCTTTTTTCATGTTGAAAACCCTAGAAGAAATATGGACCAAATTCTTGTTGAACAAACCACTCCATAGAAATCGAAATGAGTACCGAATTTGAAGAGCTACAGAAACTGAACTATTCCAGTTAAATACCATAATTCAGTACACATTTATAGATATTGAAGTTGCCATTGACCACAGATTTGTAAGGGATCCTAACCTTGCAAGGTGGCTGATACAACTACTTGCGGGTGATATTCAAATCTATCTGATAAAAATATTATCTTCAAAACTTCCAAATGATGCCCTCAATGGGATTTGTGCTCCCACTTTAGTGGAGCCTTGTAGATGACGAATTACTAGATACCCTTACAGTTAACGGTAACGGGTTTCAATGCTATGCCGACGGCATCAATATGTCGAAATTTTAAAATACATTGAATATCAGTTGGCTATATCGTCAAAAAAGCTACAATGACAATGATGACATGCAGAGTCATACCTGCAAAAACTGTGGTCTACTTCCAATATACTGAGAGGGATATGTACGGCGCCATTATTTGCGCAGAAGAGCTAAACAAACGCTAATGCCGCTACACCTTCATATGCAACATCGGGCAGATACAGCCATTCTGAGGATAGGAAGTAATAATAGCGACAAAAAGGTCTATATCAGTAATAGAGTTCGAAATCTTCTGACAAACACCCACTCGCTACTACAGTACCCTAGTACCCAGCTTCATCAAAAGACTTAAAGTAGCTCACCAGCAGTTATAAGTGGCATACAGAGAGTTCTTTAACGGAGGAAGAAACTGGTGCTGAAGTTTTCAGACGTCAAACAATCTATACTTCGAATAGCTAGGAAAATTTACAAATATCTTTCAAGCAAAAACCAATGCAATTGAAATACGAGGTATGTTAAAAATAGTTTACTTTTATATTTATCAATATCTATTTGTATATTTTTTTGGTATAGCCTTGAGCGTCTTCCAGCGTTGCGTTCTTTGTCTCCTCAATCGTGGCAAAACGCCGTCCTTTCATGACTATTTTTATATTGGGATTGTGTAAATTATTATACATATATATTTCTTGTTTTGAGACAAAATAAGGCGCAATATTCTTATTAGTATTATTCAAAATAAAATTGCTATCAAAATACTTATATGATACTTACATATAACTAAACAATTAATATACTATTACTTTATAAAAATACTAGCCTGTCCGTCTGTCCATCTGTATGTTGTTGCGCATTTTTTGGGGACCAATTTTTATGCCACTTCTTTTTATTGCAGTTTAATAGAGTGTCAAGAATGACCCGCCACGCACACTTGTAGTTTGTATGGGTAGCCCCCATACTTTTGACTTTATGTATGAAAAAAAAATTTTATTGTAGTCAATATCAACTTAATAACTGATATAGTAGCTTAAAGTAGACGGATGCTTGACGTATACATTAATGGGTGGGACCCGCCCACTATTTGGGGTAGCTCCCATACAAACCTACTGCCCACTTTTGACTTTTTGTAAGAGAACTTCTTTATTAAAGTCAATATTAGGTTGAAATGCAATGTGGTGCCTAAGAGACAGCCTCTTAACATACATAGAAAATTGGACGTGGCCCACACACTTTTTGTGGTATCCCCATACAAACCCACCGTGCAAATTTGTGTTTTTTATGAAAAAATCCTTAATTTAGATCAACATTAGCTTGAAATTTGATTTTGTGGATTTTAATGGATAACCGCTTCATATACATATAAAAATGGGCGTGTCCCGCCCACTTTTTAAGCTAGGCCCATATAAACCCACAGTTCACTTTTATGCGTTTGTATGGATAATACATTCTAGATGATTGCACAGCCTTGCTCAAACATCTTGGCAGATACAAGGAACATAGTTGTTTTTTAAGCGACAGGACTGGATAAAGTATTATAGGTAGAAACAACTTAGGGTACAAAAGTTCTACAAAGGTCGGAGTTTCAACTACCAATTAATAACAAATTTACAAAAATTAGCACATTCCTCTACATAAGTGATACGTACCTATACGTATTAGTTACACCTTAACTTAAATTTTAAATCCACAAAGAATTGAATATACGAGTATGTATAAAGACAATCAAATTACTAGAACCATTTAAATGTCATTAGGCCGTTTCGAATACACATCCGCAGTACAGAACACGCGGCATTCATTTCCACAACGGGGACGAGCAAAAAATAGACAGCACACATGACAGCAGAAACCTCCCAGATGCACAAAATGAAAATGTTCACTGGGAGCAAAGAAAACCTAAGATACAGAAGAAAAAAAGTCTATATATATATATAAATAAAAGTTCATATCTGATTGAATAATAATGTGTGCTTAAACGAATAATGTGCTACCAGGCGGCAGCAGCTGCTGCTGCTGTTACTGCTGACATCGCTCAACGCCGATTCCTATACAGATATAAGTACGCACAAGAATGTATCTCAAAGTATGCATAAAAAAATGCCAAATTCAAATTGCAAAAAAAACAAAAAAACCAAGTTGGCATGTACAAAACCAACTTCACTCTAAACCAATGAGTAGCACATAATACATTTTCATGTTGACATCAAGCGCCGATAGGGAATTTGTTTGTTTGATGCTGATTGCCGAAATAGTAAAATAAAAAAATTGCTTTTCATATATACGCAAAGTGTGTAAAAAGATACATATGCAAAAGCCAGAAAAACTACTTTGACGCCTTTACGGCGCACTGGGCGTATACGCTTGCCACAAGTAGTGAACAGACACGAAAAAAAAGATTGAATTTTCTTATCTTGCACGTTTTCAAATTAAGCCAACGACGTTGATTTGTGCTATATTCACGATACATATGCATATTTTCGCATCTTTTGGGCTTTCAACTCTAACCATTTGGGATCTCTTGGGTAGGTTTTTTTTTTTTTGTTCGCTTTGTTCATGTTAAGCTGATTTGAATTTCTAATGTAGTCTTCTTTTTTCACTATTGTTAGATTTTTTATTACATCTCTGTCTTTTTTTATACGGGTGTCATCATTAGCAGCCCATTTAGATATCCGAAAGTTGAACCTTTGCTTGCTAACACTTTTGCAAAAGAAAAAATGCTTTGTAATTCTTTGCTGTAGGTACATTTTTTAGTTTAATGTTTATGTTTAATGTTAATTTACTGCAAATTGTGCTGTAGTTTATTTTAATGATATGCTTAAAGTAATTTTGGCACATAGAAAGTGTAAGCCTTAAAGCCTTATATGGGTGTCGCGACGAATAGCAGCAGACGTCGGAATATGTCTCGGCAGTTATCAGCAGCCGCTTCTAAACACATCATTTAGTTATAAGTTTTTAGAAACACTGTCAATGTACATTTATATTCTAAAAGAATATTAAATTTTTAATTTAAATAAAGGTAGAACAATTCTGACTTACATTTACATTAGTGGTCCTTCGAGCCGGAACGCTTCACTGCCACATTTTATTTTTGGCTTTTTTTTTTGCACTGTATGTCTTCGCGTGTGAGATTTACATCAAGTTCAACTACTTCAGTCTGATGACCGAAAGAAAAATGTAAATGCCAATGATGTGTTTAGAAACGCCTACTACTATTTGCCGTGCCAATGGATGTACCTATAAATAAGGACGCTAATTATTATTAACTTCATTAAAAAAGTTTTGAGAAATAAATCTTTAGTTTCATTTGTACCTTATGGTAGCCACAATTAGTGCACAACCGTCGAAATGTTTAGCGGCTCCTGAATCATCATCATCCGTTGTTGAACATTGTCATGATTTGGGTTGGTTTTTGCTTCAATGGCAGAAGGAGTCAAAACCATCTAAGTAGTGTATTGTCGGAGGCTATACTCTTGTCCTGGGGTGAACATCAATTTGACAAAGAAAATTGACAGAACAGATAGAAATGATGCGTTAACAATTTTCAAGACTTTATTACACTGAAAGAATAGTATCGAATTATTTTGTGTCACCATGTTGAAGCTAGATAATCTTGAAAAGTGACTGAAAGACTTCACAAAATCAAATAGGAAAAATAGTGTAAACAAGTGAGCACGAATATACTGCTTGCATATTTCACCATACACTGGTGAAATTAAATACATGGTGAAAACATTGCGAATGTTTTGGAAATGTTTGTAAATTATTTTTTAGTGCGATAAATCACAGTGCTATATACAGCATTGGCACCCCTGCAGTGACAATGACTAATCCCGAAGTATTATATTCTAGTTAGGTTATGAAATGTTTGTCTCGTTTTTCTTCATTTTTCAATTACAACGCTTTGACACAAATATAATGAGTAATTGTAAGCTTAACTACTCCGAAATAAATACATGGCTACATGACAGCTAGTTTGGCTTGGGAAGTTGTTTTGATGCATCAATTTCTAGGATCTTTGCCTATCGTTGCCCTTTAGTGTTAACATTTTATCAATTTTTTAATCTTATACGCTTTTTTCCTTTAAAATTAGACTACTGATTAAGTTACGCTCAGTAGTCTACACGTTCATTAACCTATTCTTTACACATACATTTTCTGCTCGTGACCTTCTTTTTCTCTATTTCTAAGCATGACGATATAAAAATTTGATATATATTAGTGGCATTGATCAACTCATATCCACTAAAAAAATGTCAAACTCTGCAGTAATGTTGCATAAATTCTTCAAAGTATGCACTACTCCCGTGTGCCAGTACAGTTTCCATTAGAATTACTAGAATATGTTTTACAGTACGAGTATCATCCGAAATAACATAAAGAAATTTACAACTCTTACAGCAAATTGTTTGTTCTAATTATCTTAACTTTTCATGTTTACAATATTGCGCATGCATTAACTTCTTCACAGCGCTTGCTCATTAATTAAACTAACTTTGCGGTTGTTAAAATTTCATTACCACCAAAAGACGAAAAAAACGGAGCAGAAATGTTAAAACTTGCCTAAAAAAAGACGAGCAGCCACCCACAGTGCAACTAAGCGAACAAGGTTGCGCATTGCACAAGATCATTACAAGTACGTAGCATAGAGAGTTGCAAATTAAGAATGTTTAATGCCGCGCGGAGCACAAAATTCCCTTAATATAATTCAGTGTACGAGGCAAATGTGAAGTAACAGCAAAATAATACGCACAGCCCAGTGTAGGGAGCAAAAAAAAAAAAAAAAGAATAAATGAAAACAGACACGCTGCGGAGAAGTCAACCACTGGACCGTGAAGTAGTCGAGTTTGTCTGAGTATGTGAGTGTTGATGAAATTGCATGCGCCATCATTAAGTGCGCACCATTTTGGTAACAGAAAACTTTCCGCTTTCCGCCATTGTTGCAAAGGCAGCCAAATAAGGAGCAAGTAGGCAAAAACAAAAAAAACAAAACAAAAATCCAAAATGAAAGAAAGCAAAACGGGGTAAAATAATTTCGGCTGCAGCAAAAGAAACGTAATTTTTAATAGTTTAGCAATTAAATCGTAAAATTTAACAACTTTGCGCACTTCTTAACGAAATTGCAGCCTCGCACAGTGGGCAGAAAAGCATTGAAAAACTCAAGAATTTGGTGAAAGCATTAAGCCAAAGCATTGAAGAAAGTATACATAGGATAGAGAATGAACCAAAGACAAAGACTCCGATTTTCTTTTTAATTTTAATAAGTATTGTGGCACATTTAGAATTCTAATGAAAAACGAAGAATATCATATATGGATTGCGAAAAAAAACATGATATCAGGGTTTATAAGTTCATATAGAAGCTTGCGTATACACTCTCGCGAGACGGAGAAACTTTTGGAGAAGACGCACCATTCAAATAAATGCAAATAATTAAAAACCAATTATATAAATTAAATTTAAAAGATTAGACTGCGCAAGACATGGTTATGGAAATGATGAGATAACTGCTTGAATTACTGGAGTCCATAATGTAATGATAAAACAGTTGGGGGTTATCCTCCCAACTAACTTTGTTTTTAACTGTAAGCCAATGTTCAATGGCCAAAAATTTGGTTTATATGCCTCAAAAACTGCCGAACTGTTGGCTAAAATATTTCCTGAGAAGAAACTTATATCCACAGTAAACAAAATTTTGAGTCATAGTAAAAATGTTAATGGTAGGCAACCAATCGAAAAAAGAAGCTCCAGAATGCAGAAAAAAAGATTAGATAATACTTACGTCCGACAGAAATTGCATCTTGTGGTTGGAACCATTGGCAGATCCAAGGGAGGGGGAAGGCAACTGGAAAATGTTCAACGACTCCCCAAATGCCATTTTTTTAGTATAAAATGAAAATTGTGTGCTTAATTTTCATCAAATAATAGGTTATTTTTTAGTAGAGTTCCCCGCTTCAAGAGAGAAACCGCACCTTTTTGAACCCACATTATGTATATCATCAAAATCGCATCGAATAAGTTCAAAAAGAATTTCTACTGTCTGCTCTCAGAATCGAACTGCTGATATTCATCTCCCGGCTTATGCTCTCTGTAGTTTCCTTCATAAGATCCGAAGTGGTGAAGTAGATTCTCAATATTTGCATCAATCAATAATTTTAAACGATCCATCAAAATTTTTTGCAAAGCAAACTGTGTCTGTCATAATTCCCTTCAGTCCCTTTGCAATATCCATAATACATTTATTAGCTGCTGTGAGTTCCTCAAGCCTTAAAAGCTTTCTAAATTTTTAAAACATCTTCATTACTTTAGAATTTAAGATTTTTGCATCCAAAAAAATCAGTCAGCTCTACTGTGCATCGTCGCACTCTCTCTCTCTCTCTCTCTCTCTCTCTCTCTCTGCCGCTTTTTTTTTCCTTTACCCCCTGACACTGATGCATTTCCGGTAGCCGTTTTGTAAGCGCGCGGAAGTGAACGAAATGCGGCAAGTGGATGTTGCCAGTCTAAATGAGGAAATTTAAAAAGTTTACTGTTCCACTGTCGCACTGTACTGTTGCATGTTGCAGCAAAGGATGTAGGGTAAATATGCTATCAGTTGCAAAGGCGAAAGTTTTGATTTTCTTAGTTCCGCAGGGCAATAAATTTTGCTTAAATGTTGAAATCTTTACAATCGCGCCATTTTAAAACTTACAACTTGTTTTTCTTTGTACAATTTTACTTTGGCTTGCTTGAAGCTCATCGTAGCCACTTCATCACAATGAATTAAAATTAAGCAAAAGCCTGAATTGCAGGACAATATTTAGCTGACTTTGGCGCGTGCAGAGTCATTTAATTAATAACAATTTACAATGCATTTAATTTTAATTATTACTCAATTAGGTCAGCATCGTTACGATTTTAGCGCTGTGATAATTAAACGAGCGCCAACTTTTGCGTAATTTAACAATTTTGACGCGAAAAATAGTAACACATTTAACAGTTTTCCGCACAGACGGACTTCGTTTTCCTTATAGCTACATAGCAGCTTCATACGCGCTTCATACAGATGACAAGAAATTCAAGGAAGCGCTCCTTGAAATTCTCGTCAACTCCAGCATCATCAGCATCATCATCATCATCAACGCCAATGCTTTTCGCTTGATTCCCGCTGTCGTCCTTAAGCACATTCTGTGTGGCTGAAATTTGATTTCATAACATTTTGTCACTGCGATTTGCCATTCGCCATTTTATGATGTGCATAAATTAAACATTTCCAAACGACCAAGTCGAAGTTATAAATAGTTTGTAGAAGTGACGCGAAGCTCTCTCTCTCTCTCTCTCTCCTTCTATTTGATCGCTTTTACAACGACATTTTCTTTTCTATTTTTACACTTGTTCCAAGTAAAAGGAGTTTAATTATGCTGAAAATTTTAGAGTCATTAAGTTTTGAAATACTATGCCATTGAGCTGTATTTCTATAGAAGAGAAAATACATTTACGAAAGTGTTTGTTGTCTTGGCGCTTTCGAAGCAGTTAATGAAGCTTTGAAAATTTCTGAAGTGGTTCGCTGCTTCAAAACTTTAAACTTCTATTGCTAAAGAAAATTCGTTTGAAAATATGAAAGTGTTGTAGAGTATTATACACAACACAATATTCCTGCAATTGGCTTATAAAAACCTATATTGAGTTGTAAATTGTTTTCAAACTGTCTTGTAGTTGGGTTTTAGATTTTCTCTACTGAAATAACTTTGCAACATTTGGTTTATCATACTGTCTCAAGAATCATTGAAGCTCACTCAGATTTATTTCAACAAATTAACAATAATTCCAATTCTGATAAAGTTACAACAGTATATAAATGGGGCTGCGATGGAAGTAGTTGGCACTCAACTTAAGAATCCATATGTCTTTGTTGGCTGATATACCAATGGCAGGTTCCGGAAATACCAACAATGGAAATACAGACAGGTGTTTTTCCAGAAATCATTGAGATCTCAGAAAAAGAAATTAAACACATCTCGACGTTCTTGACACTGACAAAGTGGTTTCCTAAGTAGCTGCGGATGAAATATGGTATCAAATATTGTATCACAAGGGGCCTATGCTGGCCTAAGTGACAATGTGGGGTTTAACCATGTTGAGCCAACCTTACCTAACCTAACCTACGACTTCAGGAAAAAGTTATGATGCATATCGCGTTATACGATAATAAATATGAGTCTTTAATGCAGTATTGTAAAATTCTCAAACAATTTTAATTTGCAGACAATATCGTATAACTTTTATGCAGTAAAAACTAATCTGAAACATCACAGCGCAAGTATTTTCAATTGTTAACATTTCGGTAATTGAATTTAAATACTCCCAAGAATAAATAGAATCCTGTTTCGGATTCACAAAAAAATTTGGATGTAATTTAATATTCGCTTTTCTCTCAAACATTCATTCAAACGTTTTTGTCTTAACTAAACTAACTTTAACTACTTTCAAATAATTCAAGCGACTGACATAACAATAGCATCCGCTTCCGTTTTTTACACTTTACAGCGTGGCGAGAACAAGAGCGAAAAAATTGAATAACATAAAATAAATGGTTTACAAAATATGTAACAGAATACAGAAGAAGAGAAAAGTAAGTAATGCAAAGTTTTTATTTATGTAATTTGCATGAGCAGCAAACACCCGCAACAGCAACTAAAAAGCGGCAGCAGCCACAATAGTCAGGACCAGCCAGGAGCTGCTTGGAGCAAGAAACGACAAAGGCACCAACAGCCACAACACTTCCGGTTGACGAACAAGTGTCTGTGTGTATTGGTTTATGTTCCATGCTGGATGGGTGTGCGAGTGTGTGTGCTGTTTAGTTTGTTGCACTATAAAAATAATAAAGTAACTTCCTAATTGTAAAAAATAAAAACGCTGAATACAAGAAGAGCCAACACAAGCAGCCGTTTCCTTGTCTGGCATAAATTTCATGCTGCACAACTCGGACATCCGCTTCGAACGCCAATGGACGCCATGGATGCCATGTTGCCTTTTGCCTTTTCACAGCTGTGCAAATGGCAAAATGTGTGTGTGTGTGTGTGTGTGTGTGTGTGTGTGTGTGTGTGTGTGTGTGTGTGTGTGTGTGTGTGTGTGTGTGTGTGTGTGTGTGTGTGTGTGTGTGTGTGTGTGTGTGTGTGTGTGTGTGTGTGTGTGTGTGTGTGTGTGTGTGTGTGTGTGTGTGTGTGTGTGTGTGTGTGTGTGTGTGTGTGTGTGTGTACGTGTGCATGTGTATAACCCATGGCAATTGTTTGTGTGTATATCTGTGTATCTGTGCTTTTCCAACAAAATGAAGTTATAATAAATATATTTTACGCGCTGCACTCACAGCCGTTGATAACAACAAAAGGCCGCAAGCATAGAGTACATAAACTAAAAATAAAATAAAAAAGCAGGAGAGAACATTATCTTCCGTAGCAACGAAATATTAATACTCTTCATACACTCAATTCAATTGCTGATGGTCAGTTGCTGAGAGTCAAACGAAAGTATCACCATCAAGCTGTTATCGTGAGACACCTTGTCGTGTTTTTGTCATGTTTCTGTCATCGAGAAGCATGAAAGAGAAAACACGAAGTGTTTTGTTGAGAGAGTGAGCGAGTCTGATTAATTTTGTGGGGTCTTTTCGGTGAGCAGACAGCATAGAAAAATTTTGTTGAGCATATTTTGCGAGCTCTGCTTTGAACACGTGGTTGAAATAAAGTTTGAAGCGCACACAAAATAATATACACCAATCACAGTGTAATCGAGCGTAAACAGTTCGGTATCGCCGTTTATGTTTCTTCTTCTTAAATGCGTATGAACGTTTTTTATGCGGAAATTAGGTATTTCGTTTATGTGATTTAATCTGGCATAAAGATAATATATGTGTAAAATTGGTGTACAACTGTATACAATAATGCCTTTTTCATGTTATATCTATTTTTTGCCTACTATATATGTATGTGTATTGGATATTGGTACGCCCAAAATAGTGCTTGCATATTTATATGTAGATAATTTTTAAAGTCTCCGATTATTTCTTTAATGCGTTACACACTCCATGCCAATATTATAACACCCTAACACGTAGTGTTAAGAAAAAAAAAAAACAATATATATAAATTCCTGCCATAACTGCTGTTCTGCTCATATTCATTTCGTTTTCTATCTCTCAAATGTTCCGTTCGCGTAGTCTGATTTAAGAGTTGTGAAAAATATTTGTAAGAGTGGTTTAGTTTAGACTGGTACTAAATGATGTAACTGTAGAGACAGACCACAAAAATTTGTTACACCCTGTACGTAACCTCAAAAGTAGGAAAAAAACGCCGTTTTTCGGGTACATAATCTCAAATAGCTAAAAATCCTGACGTGATGGGCCAATTCTAATCCCGGATTCGTATTCTGCACAGCAAATTACTTCGGAAATGACACTCAGCTTTCCAACAACTAAACCATGTTGACCTGTGTAATCAATAATACAAATTCATTTGAAATGAATAACAAGGCATGAGTTCCTCATTTTACAAATGTAAATGAATGATTTATCAAAACGTTACTGTAGTTGACTATAACTCAATAGGATTCCATTATTAGCAAATTTTAATGCAAATGAATTGTGCTGTAAGCTATTGACTGAGATATATTTATTAAAATAGTGTCAGCCCTGTTTCGGTTCTCACTTTCGGGCAAATATTGCCAAAGTCAATTATATAAAATGAAACATTTTTCACGACTGATCAAGTGAAACAGATATTACTCAATGCAAGTGAATTCAATTCGTAAGTTCATCGCATATGTGAAAAATGTACCAGTTTGCAGTTTCGCAAAATTTTCACAACACCGAAATCCGTAACAGGCCTGTATATATCTTGTAGGAAATCAAAACCGAAGTACTATATGCGGAATGGAGGAATGAATTAAAAATAGAATGAATGTATTCATTTCTGGCTCTAATTCCATATGTACAAATGAAGAACTTTTGTATAGAACTTCGTGTTTTGTATTCTAAATTTTGTTGCCACTCACAAGTTATCTGCACATATGTAGCGTGTGTGTGTGTGTATGTTTGTATACGTGTGTGTGTTGTTTGAGTGTTCGTGCGCGAAATGTGTGCAATAAATTTGATTTGTTTAGCAATTTGTTGCATATCGCGCAGCGTACTCGCTACACACATATATCAGCATACAACTGCAGATGCCGTCACATTTCTGCTACTTCACTCAAGGCAACATTTATGCGCCTGCGTGACGCGACGACTCGACTTGAATGTAAACGAATGAATGGTTCATATATCATTGCATTGTGTAGTTCATGATGCGGAAAAAAATTAATTTCATTCTATACATGTTGCTGCACGAGGCTGGTCTGAAAATAGTATGGTAAAGCAAAACAAAAACTTTGCATATTCATATTTTAAAGCCGCACACATAATGTATTTGTAGTAATGAATTGATTGATATACTGCAATGAGCGGGAGGCTTAGAAATTTGGGTATAGTAAGTTGAAAGAATTTTACGTACACCGTCGGTGACTGATGAAGGACTCGTAACTAAGTCCGAAACACGAGACTCATTAGCTAAAATAAAATGTTGTTGCGAACAAAATGTTGTTGCCGTTGTGCTTTCGCATTGAGGAAAAATATGTTTCTCAATGTGTAGATAAAAAACTCAAATATTCATAAATAAGGTCGCTATAAACATATTTATTGATGAAATTTTATGACATTGTCGGAGGAAACAACTTAAACTAAATAATTTAGACAATTAAATAATTTTTATTTGGCTAATTAGACTAACGGACAGACAAATACAAACAGGACAAAACGAAAATAAAACAATTTGTCTGAAAAGCGACCACACACAAAATGATCTCAAATGCATCAACGTCAACAGAGAGCCAAAATGTTCGCAGAATATCAAAGCCACTTTGCTTTTCCACCGGTAATCAACCATCCCAGAGAAATTGTGTTTGTGTAACATAGATGCTATTTTTTACTATTACGACTTCTCATTAGTTTCGTATTACTCGTTAGATTTGTTTGAGACATTGCTAACGAGTAAGATGCGAATTACTCGTTAGTCATTTGTCGTTCATGTTTTCCTATTATTCGTTAGTTTTGTGTTGAAATTTCGTCTTTCTCTTTAGTTCATGTAAGCAGCACAGTGTGGAGTTGAGAGAATTTTAGTCATTTTAACAAACGATACTGTAATTGATACTTTAGGGCCGCAGATTAATTATGCTCTATTGATAAACCAACATTTTATAGAATATATTACGCCTATAGTAACTGCAAATACGACCCTCGAAGTGAGGTGTCTATCTTGTCTGACTGTATAACTAACATTAAAAATAATGTCTTTATGTTGTCATTATTAATATTTTTTTATGTCATATTTAACGTGGACCTGCCTCACTAAGAATCATAATGGTCTATGTTTGACCTCTTTCAAGGGTTCAGTCAGCGTAACGTAACCTAATGTGAAGCTTAAGGTTTTAAAAGTAAAAATTGTATAATGGAACGTTTTGTCGCATTGCGAGCAGAATTATGTTCATTGTACAAAAGTAACTAAAAGTATATTTATGCTAAATATCCTTATATTATTAAAACGAATTCAATAAAATTGCTCTATGTATGTAAGCTAAAAAACATAATAGTACTAGAGTTCAATCATCTGAACACGAACAAAAAAAACTCAGAAATCTCAAATCAACTCATCACATTTCGTGTATGCCGAATCCACCAGCAGCAGCCAGAAGCAACATGTCACTTTAATCAAACTCAAATCGAATACTGCACGCTTGCATCCTGGCGACCTGACAACATAAAAATTTTCAATTTCATTTGAGTTGCATGGCGTTATGCAGCACCGTCCTTACGTACTCCTGGTCAGCACAATCAGTATAGTATCAGCATAAAGCATTGCCACACTTGCAATGCCAGCCACCTTTCAACGGCTTAGAACTTTGATTGCTACAGCTGAGCAATGCCGAAACGACGGCAGAGCCAATAAAAGTGTCAGGGATGGATGACAAAGCGTTGCTTTGTATTTATGATGCAGAATGTCAGTCCAGCATCCAATGCCCATTGCCATCTATTTCGTTACTGCTACTGCTACTGCTGCTGCTGCTGCTGCTGCTTCTATTGCTGTTAACCTCGACCCGCCACTCTGGGGCATGCAACACTGCCAAACGAGTTCAAACACAAACTGATGAAGCAAGATTTTCCAAACCGACGCACCGATTGAGCGTACTCTAGGCGTAACTATGCAGCGGGCACCGGGCACCAAGCACCGGAGGTATGTAGTGGAGATAAAGTAGAATTCAAATATGATTCGCATGCGGGTCTTCATGCTGGTACACGCCGCATAGCACAGCTGGGTGCCATTGACGAAGACAACTACTAAGGCGACTATTCATTGTGAAATTGGAACGCATACTTTCACAATTGATGGAATTCCAATAAATTTCTGCGTTTCTATTTGGCGTAATTCAACACTGAGCGAGTCAGACACACAGTGTCTGTGTGAGTGAGTGAGTGAGTGAGTGAGAGATAGTAAAGATAGCCATGCCTGTGTTCGACACTTAGAACCGGAAACCATGAAGAATTTGAATTATTGTTTAAGTTTTTCTTTAGATTTGTGCATTTAGTTTTAAATTAAATAGAAAAATGAATTATGCTTGGATCTTAAAACAGACAATAGTATTATAATATATAATTGGCAGTAATAAACATATGTAAGGATGAACTATGTATAAAAGACGTTTGTGCTTTAAGACATATAAACTAGTGCTTCAAATAGATATTCATATATGCTTAAGTAGCATATTGTACAATGCAATAAATAAATGTAATAGAGCTGAAAAATAAACATTTAGCGAATTCACGACAGGCCCCTTTTCAGCAGATCTGTGTGTCTGCAGATAGAATTCAGAAATAATTTATTTAGAAAACATATCTATCTGCAGTCTCAACACAGCACAATTGATTATGATAGCCATTTTAAACAAAAACAACTGACTACATTAATTTTTATTATTGCATCGAGTTGGCAGTTCTCAATAAGACATCAGCATATTCACACAGTAGCCAACTTGAAATTAGCATACTTTTAATAAATCAGTACTCGAGTTAAATGAACAAGAGAAGGTCTGGACGTAAATTATTATGTGAGTGACCATTATTACTCTTGATGTCTCGCTTTAAAGCATACTCGTAGAACAAACTTGCACAACAGTAAACTCGCATTAATATGCACTCAATGAGGATTGATACAATAACATCGGAATAATATTTGTAGATACGAAAATTTGAAAAATCTGGTAACAATTGTTAGTCACAGTAAAATATAGCGTATTCCGCGTAGCTACACTCATTTTGGTTCCTTTCGGTTTCTTTGTTTTTAGTTGGAACTGAATTCTTATTGCCGCTCGCTTTCTTATTAGGAGCAAGGCTGACCAAAAGGAGAGCACCCAAAGTGTTTTGTTTTTTTAATTCTCTCTTTATTGCATTTTATAGCTTAAGTTAATATTATAAAATAGTAAACTAAAGTATATGTACCATATACTCTACGAAACCACCGATTATAAACCGACTCTATGCATCCTTTGATGTCTTTCGAAGAGATCTCATCAATGATGCTGCAAAAGTGTACACCGCATGCCACTTAGTACCATCTTTCCACCGAGTGCCCTCAATCGCGGAAGAAGCTATCTTAGTCAGCTCCGAAATAGCATCTACTGTTGATTTCGTCCTTGTGAACCCGGATTGAAGCTAAATAAACCACCAGAGCCCTCCTTACTGATGCCTCCAGTCTATTGCACACTTTATTAATATTTTTATTGTAGTTTACTTTTAAGGCAAAGATTTCAAGCACTGGGAGAACTCTAATTTAAATAAACTTTAATTTGAAAAAAAAATGTATTTCAATATTACGCAAACCACTGTGCAGCAACATATATTGTATAAAATTCGGTTGTAAGCATAAAGCGACATATTTTGGCATGCTGGCTGGGTCATGGCGAATCGAGATCATAACCAAAAAAGAGCAGACTGGCTGGTGGCTGATTTCATTAGATCCGGCTAACACTGAACGATGAAAGCGAGCTTCATTGGTGGCAACGCAGATGAACACATAAACATACACTATATATATATATATATATATATATATATATATATATATAGATAGATAGAGAGAGAGAGAGAGAGAGAGAGAGAGAGAGAGAGAGAGAGAGAGAGAGAGAGAGAGAGAGAGAGAGAGAGAGAGAGAGAGAGAGAGAGAGAGAGAGAGAGAGAGAGAGAGAGAGAGAGAGAGAGAGAGAGAGAGAGAGAGAGAGTCTCTCTCTCTCTCTCTCTCTCTCTCTCTCTCTCTCTCTCTCTCTCTCTCTCTCTCTCTCTCTCTCTCTCTCTCTCTCTCTCTCTCTCTCTCTCTCTCTCTCTCTCTCTCTCTCTCTCTCTCTCTCTCTCTCTCTCTCTCTCTCTCTCTCTCTCTCTCTCTCTCTCTCTCTCTCTCTCTCTCTCTCTCTCTCTCTCTCTCTCTCTCTCTCTCTCTCTCTCTCTCTCTCTCTCTCTCTCTCTCTCTCTCTCTCTCTCTCTCTCTCTCTCTCTCTCTCTCTCTCTCTCTCTCTCTCTCTCTCTCTCTCTCTCTCTCTCTCTCTCTCTCTCTCTCTCTCTCTCTCTCTCTCTCTCTCTCTCTCTCTCTCTCTCTCTCTCTCTCTCTCTCTCTCTCTCTCTCTCTCTCTCTCTCTCTCTCTCTCTCTCTCTCTCTCTCTCTCTCTCTCTCTCTCTCTCTCTCTCTCTCTCTCTCTCTCTCTCTCTCTCTCTCTCTCTGAACATACGTTACAAAAACTCTCAAATTTCAAAGGAGTTAACAACAAGGACATGTTTATACAAACTCGTTTATGTACAAAACAACAAAAACAGCATAAGCCGCTTCATCTCTTCGAATGGTGCTGTTTGTGACGCATTTCCGTGGGGCATGAAATGAAATTGTATTGTTATCAACAATTAATTAAATAAGACTCGATCATTATGGCACGATTTGGGGGGCGTTTCCGTTTTGGAGCTAACCGCACATTAAGTGTTGCAAACACGATGCGTATATGTATTGTCTGTTGCATGTATACGCGTGTGTTTTTGTGTGTGTGTGTGTGTGTGTGTGTTCCTAAGTGTTATTAAACGCAGTGCGGTGTTATTAAACATTATGAGCAACAATCAGAATGCTTCAGTTCAGATAGCTTCTAATGCTGCTCCTGATATGCCCTGCTAATGCTGCTGTACATATTTGTTGTTGCGTTGATCCATGTTGTCATAGTGCTGCTACTCTAAATTGTTGTACTTGTTGTTGTAGTTGATTTAATTGAGCTTGTTTGTTCTTGTTGTTGTTTACTAGCTGCATATCATGTCGGTGATTTGTTGTCACCGTTAGTGTTGTCGCTCTTAGCAAAATGTGCATAAATCGTCGTCGTCCTTATGCATGAAATTATCTATGTCAGTATGTATGGTTTAAGTTTATCTGCACTTGTGTCCTCTACATTAGGTACACATTGCGCTCTCTAATAAATCTGCAATGAACAACAAAGCCAACTCTTGTACGCATTTAACTGTACATGTTCGCTTACCTACTTAATGTACAATTTGTATTTGTGTGCCACAGATACGAATGCGCTTATCGACACAAAAGGCTTAAGTGTCTGCATCATGTTGCCATTTGTGTTTAGTCATTTTACGCAGAATAAATAGTTGAATCGAAATAAAGAGTGAATTGATTTCAAAAATGTTAAAATTGCACAAAATACAAATATTTTTCTAGTTAGTACTAATTCAAAATGATATTGTAAACGAAGAACAGATAAAACGTAAACTTCGATGGAATCGTTGCTTTGAAAATATACTACACACGAATTTTCAAATTGTATACTATGCAGCTATAAAGATTTTGTATGTATACAAAGCAACTAAGTGCGAATGATGGCTCAGTTTGAGAGCTACCCTTAAAAATGGATGGGAAACGCCCATTTATATATTTGTAATGTCTGTCCATAAGAATTCACCATATTCAATTACAAGTTGACATTGACTATAAATTCTTTTATTTTTCACAAAAAAAAAACTCCAAAAATAGCTTGTATAGGAGCTAATTCTAAAAATGGGCGGGACACATACCGACTGATATATATGTGAAGCATACGTTCTTAACAATCGAACATTTCAAATTTCAAGTATCTATCCTACTTAATATTGTAAACGCAATAGCTTGTATGGATGTTTGTTACTCTTTCACGTAAAAACTACTGAATGGATTTTAGTGAAACTGTACAATAATATAGCTAACATATATCAAAAAAACACATAGGCTATAATTTATGAATATATTGTATAAACTGGCCAAAATATAACAACAAGTGTCACTTAAGTCGGAAAAAATTCTGCTACAAGAATCATAAGTGGCAATACAGGTTATATACAGTTAACATACAGTAGCGCCATCTGCTTCGTTTAATGGTACTGTACTATTATTGTGCACTGTTTATAGCCGTCTGTCGTTAATATTGTTGTAGCGGTTGAATCGGATTGTTTCCGGAAACGAAAAATATTTGTTTTCGAAAATGGAAACAGTTACCAACCGGATGAACGAATGCATAGAAACAAAACAGAAGCAAATGACTAGCAGACTCGTGAGGGCAGACTCGTGAGGGCAGACAACATTGATGGTTGCATCCGTTTTGCGATTTTTCAAGGCACTAGCGATTTGTTAAAAACACAATACCTATATGTAATACGTATGTTAATTAGAAGTTATTTTTGTGGTTAGATACATTTACAACAAGTTTTTCAACCAATGTTAGAGAAAAACAAAATTGAAACTATAGAACGCAGCTGGTTTATATTTGGTACATACGTTTGTTAAATATATGACGCAGATAGATGAGCATTGGTACACCGTGAAAAATAAGATATACTTTAAAATTTGTTACTATACAACAATAAAAAGAAAAAGTGGCGTAGCAACGCTCGTCGTGCTCTCTAGTCCACTATAATAAACGAGTTTTTCATATGAAAACATGGAAGAGAACGGTGGGTTTTTATAGGGTTACCCCTAAATGTTGGCGTGCCACAATCTATTCAGGGATTCAGCCCACTATCTCAAATATGTAGTTATTTTTTAACTAGCAGCAATACACAAATAGACAGAATGACATACTGATTGACTCGTCTCGTCGAGCTGATCAAGAATATATAGTATATACTTTATGGGGTGTACGATGTCTTCTTTAGAGCGTTGCATACTTTCTGATTGACTTATATTATAATACATATAATATAAATAATATAAACGACTGAGAACTAGACCAGTCCGCCAATATTCATATCAATGCGCATTGTTACCGTTCGATGCGAATATACGAGTATACCAAATCCCAACTATCTACATCAATCAGTTGCTGAAATATGGCGCTTTTGTTGCATCTCTTAAATGAAATGTACGGTTTCGCTCAATTTTCCAGTGCATCTTACTTAATACACGATCTCTTGACATACGTATTAAATCTCATCTGTGCGCGTCAACAATTTGCTGAGTTATGAAAAATTTGTTGTTACTCTTCTTGGCACCGAAAACCTCTTGATCGATAATAACACATTCAATAAGTTTCATAAAGATCGGTTTAATAGTTTAGACGACTATAAGGGTTAAACAAACAAACATTCATTTTTATACACTTTACCCATAGTTTAAAAGGCTATATTAAGTTTGTGCAATGGGTCATGACCCTCACTAGCGTAGACTACCGTCCACAGTAATGTTCTTATAATATATAAAGCTACACAATATTTCGAGGTAAATCTAAAAATAGTTTGATTTGCTATCATATTTAAATTACTTTTGTGCCCTGAAATATAAACTAATAAACGCTTGAAATTATAAACACATCCCAGAAATTAGTATCAGAGTGACGGTTTTAATATACAATCCCCACATGTAGTTAAATCTTATGTTGAAAATATAATTAATGAGTTAATTTGTCGCTTGTCTATTAATATCCATGATGCAAATTCTACGTGAAACATTTTTCTCAATCTGTCGGCAACACTACTCGTATATATATATATAGTCCATAAAATATACAATTATCGGAAGCAATAATAAAAATAACAATTCAAATTATTAAAATGGTAGCCTTTGCATATAAAACTGGTTAAGTTTCATTAATAAAATACAATTTCATTGCGTACATTTGTACGAGTATTTAACTCTTCGATTTTTGGCAGGCAGATTTAAAATTAAACAGCAAAAAGTCGTTCGGGGCAATTGTTGTATGTCCTTTCAGATGCGATTCTTGTTGTAATTACATATCAATTAATTACGTTTATCCTTTCACATAAATATGATATATGTGTATGCATGCGCATTATTATTGGCAATTTATTTGGGTAAAATGATAACAAACTTCCGGCGTATGAAAAATGTTCGGTAATTAAACGAAAACATTGCCCACTTTGTACAAACAATATGAAAAAATTGTGTTGTGATAAAATTGGATTTTAAAAATCCATAATTGCAATTGGAAATAATTGTTAAGACGATTTTATGTGGATTAAACTTAAGCTTACGTTTATGTTATTAAAACTAATAAACAGAAGGACGGAAAATCAAACAAGCGAATAGAGTGGATTGCTCATGCAGATCAAAAAGATACACTTATATAGGCAAATTATTGCTATTGATAATAATTATATTCCATTTCAAAAACTAAGAAGGGCTTTCCAATTCTCTTGCAGATAGTGAAGATTGCACATAATCTATTTTTTTTTTTTTTTTGTTTTAATGTTCTTTGGAGAGCTCTACTTATAAGTATTGTATATTGTTACTTTAATCAAACTACAGCGTGCAGCTTTTGATCATTGACTTTTTTTCTGTGATTTAATCATCATACTAATTCACAAATTTTTAAATTTGACCAGTTCAACATTTCATGAATATGAGCTGTATACGGTAGTATTCCTTCGAACCTCTACGAAGCAACAAGGAAGCAGCTTTACAGACAGTGAAGGTTTCAACTTTGCTGGGTTTTGGCATCTTCAATTACTATTTAAAATTTTTTTTTGCATTATTTTAGTACAATACATACATACATATGTATGTCTCAAATCTCAACTATGAGTGACATCGTTCTGTTTGTAGTCTGTGTATCTTATTTCTCCCGACGCACTTTATAAAATTTCATCAATATGCTTCAATTAGTTACTGAAATATGACGAATTTGGTGTTACTCTTATATGAGGTAGGAGATTGGTGGATATGTGGACCTTAACTCTACCGATGCCCTTTATGTACCAAAACTCATCACTCCACGTCAACTAGTTGCTGAGCTATGATGAATTTGGCATCAATTATGTATAGCCTGTAACCTTTTCTTGATAGTAACACACTTTACAAATTTCATAACGATTGGTCCAATAGTTTAGACTTTTGGAAAGGACAAGCAGACAAACTTTTATATAGTATACGAGTATATATAAGAAGAGAAAAAGAAGATAGCTAAACATTTTTTTAAAAAATAAAAATAATTGAACAAAAAAATGTCCTGTTTTTCCTTGAATATACGTACATTAAAAGAATCTATAACCGTATTGTATGCATTGTGGGCATGGCATACAACAACTTGTACATATCACACGAATCTAAAAATCCAAGTAAGGAGGTTCTATCTATTATAGTTTCCGAGATCCGAGTTGTTGAAACATACGACGAACGGAAGAACGAACGGACAGACGGACATAGAAACTTCGACTTGATTTGTGATGCTGTATACTAGTATAATCATATCCCTCCACGGCAGGGTGTAAAAAGTGGGACAATGTTCATTATATCTATATAAAGTTTCACGCATGAAGTATAAAATAATAATGCTCTTATTTCATTCCCTCTAATCTATTGTGAAAATGTGCAGGTTATCAAATGATTAGGCAGGTTATCAACGGTAACACACTGTTGGTTTTAAATTTTTACCGGACTGCTCAAAGGAGGGTCATGTTTTTAAAGTACATGTATGCTTGTATATTCCTTAACATGTTCTGTAGTGGAGATGGTTTTGATTTTTTGAAATCTAACACGAAAATATAAAATACAAAAGTTTTGGAGCCGCCAATATTGTTTGAAATGGTACACTATCAAAAGGTCACCGCGGCTTCTCTTGAAGCGGTTGAATCTATAACGCAATTTTTGTTGATCCCGTGGCACATTTCGGCAGATAATTTAAAGTTTTTGTTGCTGCACACAAGCAATTTTACATAACTACATGAAAATAATCCATCTTACATCTTATATCACACGATTTTTGTGACCAGCTGGGAGGGTCACTTCTCTAAATAAGTAAGTAACCTAATAATTCCATTGTAACACGAGTTGTATGGTAATTTGCAACGTCTTGTTGAAAATAAAAGTAGTTCCCGCCTTTTATATCAAAATCGACGAAGAAATATTCCGATATCATAGTGGTATCTGCTGAACGGCGTGAAATGGATCAATTTTGGTTTTAATATTTATGAAGAAATATGACCGCTAGGAGCTGTCAAATTTCGGACATCCCATTTGGTAGACTCTTTACAACATATGCCTGGATTGGACCCACTAAAGGTTATTGCTTTAAAATAAAAATTTAAGATAAAAATCATTTACAATGACATAATAATTATGCTCTAGTTGTATGAGACAGACAGACAAATAATCCTTTGATAATTTCGATAATAATCTTTCGATAACAAATTTGCTCTTATTTTTCTTGCTTTCTCGTGTCACAGTAGTCTTGATTTTCACGCACGATATACACGCGAAGCTTATTCGAACACGTTCATCGAGTACACGCGTGACACGATGTGTCACGAAAAAAAAAGCACGGCCTGCAACCACTTTTACTCTGCAGGCCTAAACGGATTCATCGATTTTGACATGGAAGGTATCGTTAGATGCGTCTTCTTTACGTGATTGCTAGAGGCAATAATATTGCTTGTTTTCGGTTGAAAATCTTTCAAATCAATCTCAAAGTACTTCTCGTTTAAATACAAAATTTAATAACTCATGTGACACGTAAAATATTAGAATAATGCATTCACGCATTGGAACCCAGCCAAATCGAGTTATTTGCAATGTCACAAACGACTTTGTTAAATGTCTACTTAGAGCTCATTAGTATCAACCATAAATAGAATGGGCAAAAGCTGCACATAACCAAAGACGAGTAACTCATAAATCAAGCGTTACAACAGGAAGAACACAAACGTACCCAACGAAGTAAATGCCAACAGTATTTCACATTACAACGACGACGTTGTTATCCTTTAAGATGTGTTCGCAGTAGGAGTAAAAGCAGCAACAGCAAAGGAGGCCACGACGATGTCACTTAAAGCAGCTCAGTTTAGAAAAGGGTCTTATCTTCTATTGAGGCATGTATAGGTGACATTAAAATGCGGCAGTTAGAAGGGCGACATGCAGCTGCAACCGCAGTTTATGACGACGACCAAAACCAGAGCAAACTGCACAGAGACAGAGATAGTTTTATCTGCGGCTTCGTCTAAAGTGGCTGATATTTTGGTGGAAACTCAGACCAATGTTCCTGCCGCATGGCCCATTCGATCGCTTTGCTAGGCAACATCAGCATTGGCTTTGATGTGGCTGAAACTGCATTTGCTGCCATTCTCGTTGTCGTTTTTGTTCTTATCGTTGAGACGCTCACAAGCCGCTGCTGACTCTAAATAATCCCTTTCCATGCGAGACGATTTCCGAGAGAAAAAAAAAACCGAAAAATATTAATTCAAATGGAAACGAAGTTTTAATACACTTCACAGAATATACCAAGCAAAAATTTTTTTTCGAAAATAATAATACAAGTATGAAACCCCGTATTTGTTTTTGAAGGGTCTTTCATAAAATAGTTTAATTTACCAAAGAGGCTTTTCATTAAGCCTGTCTAAACTTTACAATTTAATGAAAAAAGTTGTGTGGGAAATACAATTGAAAATGGCGGCTTTGTTTACAGGACTCGATCCGTGAGTTGCAAATGCATGTAGATTACTCTGTCCAGAAATGCAGCAATTTGTCTTGTTCACAAAGCAGTTTAACTAAAAATGTGCTTCATCACTGAAGAAGATTTTTTCTCCAAAAATTTGGATCCGTTTCCAACTGATCCAGCACCTAATCAGCGAACGTAGGACGAGTTTGGTGGTCTTGGGGCTTGATTTCCTGTGTTAATTGGACTTTATACGAATGCATGCTCAAGACTTTCCACAAAATTCGTAAAAGCCGTGGGAGAGAACGTTAAGAATTAATTAAGAATGGTGCAATTACTCTCCCAATTTATTTGGTTCTCTACCTCTACTTCGCATCGGCGAAGTATTCATTCTACTGTCTGCTATTTAGCGATAGAGACTTTAACATTGAGAAGCTGCCAACTGAAAACATAGGAACATAAAAGAGAGCAGTCAAGCGAATTGCTACACCGGTTGTTACACACGGTGTTCTCAGATAGAAAAGCAATGCAAACCAATAACAATCGTATAACTTAACAACATTAAGTTAAATTCAAAATGCATGCTATAAAATATATATGAATATATAAATAGTTTTATAATATACTTATATAAATTTAAAACGGACAGACGGACATGGCTAGTTCGACTCAGTTTCCGATACTTATGCTGAATATATACTTGTTGCGATCTACAACGCCTAGTTCTGCCTATTTCAAACATACGTAAGAACTATCGTCCCTTTGAGTACAAAAGAACCACTATCAGTATCATATGTTTTTAGGTGTGTGTACCAAAAAAAAAACCGTATAGAGATATGGAAATTAAAAAATGTTTTTCATATGAAAAGTAGCCAATCTAATCAGTAAAAAGTAGAGTCGGAATCCTTTGAAGTTGAGCCAAGAAAAAGCATTGCAATATCCGAACAGACAGACGGATATGACTAGATCGACTCAACCTGTATATCAAGACTATATATTGCTTGTTGGGCCTCCGACACTTGCTGTACGTAGCGTTACAAACATACTGACAAACTAATAATACCCTCTTGAACACTATGCATGTATGAAATATAAAAAGAAAAACTGCAAGCAGACTTACTGTGAAAACGAGTGAAAAGCGACACAGTAAAAATCCAAGTTAGTGCGCATAAATCAAGCCTTTAAAACGTGCCTCGCAACCGAAATGTCCGCCAAAGGATACATGCGCATTTATAACGCCCCCACAGAACAGCTGCCACAAGCCTTCCCCCTCCCCCGCCTCCTACTCCTCCTCCTGCCACGCCCACTCGCGCACAGCACGCAATATTGATAGCGCGAATGGAGTTCTGTTCCGACATGCTTTGCTGTATGCAATTTTATGCAACCGTGCTGCATGCGTCTTTCTGTCGTCCTGTCATTCTGTCGCACACTTGTATTGCGGTTCTTATTTCGTCCTGCTGCGCCGTTCAAATTGTTTACAACTGCATAAAATTTATAATCTTGAGGAATTTATATTTATTTATTCTCTGAGCAAAGAACAAACGCAGTTAAAATCTTTCCGGCGGCTGTGTCTCCGACTACGACTCCAATGCGTCGCGCCGCAAGTAAGTAATTCGCTACGCAGCTTATCCTTTCATCCTTTCCATCTTCGTGAGATTTGTGTTACTTTATATATGACGCGTCGTAATAACCATAAAAGTAAGTCGAATAAATATGCGTAAATAAAATAAAGTATACATTTTTCTTTACAACTTTATTACAATTGAATAGCGCAAGTGCTTCATCTCTTCATCTCTTCCGGTCTGGTAAATTTTGTGCAAGCTTACATCATTGTAGTGTAAGTACTTCAACATGTACGCAATAGAAACCAGAAAGGAAAATATTTTTAATAACGAAAAAAATTCTTTTTATATTTTCAAATAGACTAGTTTGACTACATAAATGAGACGTTAGAGCTGCTTTGGAGTTGGAGAAAGAGTGTTTTATATTGCATAAATACAGTTGATGTACTGACCAAATGTAGGGGGTACTATTAACAATTATATATACAGTGAATAAAACATTTCCCTTTACATACTTTACTCTCACTTAAAAAGGGCTCATAAATTTCGACTTCAATCATTTCAGCGTCAAATGATAAGGCAATATATTTTCGGAGCTTGGATATTTAGATCCTCTACTTCAATATAGGCGCAAAGGGTTTATTATATATGGTCTGAAATCGTTTGCAATTCGACCTTGCAGCGATACCCCACATTTGGATAGCACATCTCTATGTAGAAGCGATAATTTCCTGGTAGGTCATGCTTTTGTTGCGCAGTGTAACTTTACTCTACCGATTGAGAAGCAAAAACAGCTTCCTTAATTTGGCGCGACAGCTACCCACAACCACAGTGATATGGTCACCTGCTGTTGAGAAGTATTGCCAAGTGTTTCGCCTTGGTGGCTTGACGCAACGCTGTGCACTTGAGGTGGATTGACGGAGGGATTCGTTTCTACAGAATGAGTCTACGTTTACACACTTATTTCCATTGAGTTTGATATTTCACCTTTTCGCCCATACTACAAAGACATGCAGGAACTTTTGAAGTCTATCTGCTGTCATACTCAAATACAATTATGACATCGGTAAATGAAGCAAGTAGTATTTTGGATGGCGCGATGTTCATTTCCTCTCCATCTGGAACTGATCTTCCAGTGAAAATAGAGTACTGTATGAGTGGCTCAAAGCACAGAAAACTAATAAAAAATATTTGGCACCCGTCTAGGTGTGATCACAGCAATAACTAGTAGAGAGAGAGAGAGAGAGAGAGAGAGAGAGAGAGGCCAGAAATACACGGTTGAAGGCCTACTGTTTTTAAAAGTATGGCCACTCTGTCAAGAAGATTTATTTACGTTGGATACCGCATACTGCTCGTTTTGAAGGTTTCCACATCTGCGTGGTTAAAGTAAAGTAGTTAAATTGGTTCAAAAGTATGCAAAACAGTATTGATATTCTCTTATACTAGTATTAGCAAATGCACTCACTTTTACGCCAATTTCACTTATTCTAATTGCATTCCACTCGCATTGAATTTCTTATCTTCCCTCAATGCTTTTCTAACATTCATTCAATTTCGCTGAACACAAATAGATTCCACTGCAATGTATACAGTTTTTGGTAGCGCTGCGACTACCAGTTTTGCAATTGGCGGTTGATTTCAAGAGTTTAATTTCGAAATGAAATAACTAGATTTAGTTATTCAGTTTTAAAAGCAAAGCAGTTCTTAAAAATGTGCTTTCAAATAAATGCTTCAAGCACACAATAACAAAAAAAAAGAAGTAAACTTCATAGACAGTCAGACCACTTGTTGGCTACTCTTGATGAATTGCAAAAGTCAAGTGCCAGTAACAAAAAAGGAAGTACTGTATATATACTAACATTTTTTTCCATAAAATTGGCATTCTTTCATAACTTAAATACCAAACTTCAGCTCAAGTGCAATCCGCTTCAACTTCCGCTTTTCTGCGCTTGAGCCGATAAAAAATAGAATAATTGGATATGCTTGTTAACCGCTTACAACACGCGGGCTCTGACGATGACGAAGGTTTGTAATGCTGTTGTTAACTAGTATACCAAGTGCAGTAAGTGGAACTCTAATGGCTTCCTAAGTTGAGGCGAAATAGTTGCAAAGTATGATAGACCAAGTAAGTTTTTGCATTTTTATATTTTGCTGAAGTTTATATTTGTTTCTTGGAATTAATTTCAGTTGATTCATTTCTATTTATACACTACACTTTTAAAATTATTCAGAGTATTTGCAGTTTATGCACAAGTTTGTGATAGGTATAAAGATAGAAGGTGTTGAGAATAACTTAAAGTATTTAACTGATCAAAACGTTATATTTCTAACTCACTCTGTATGGCTGATCTCACAGTCGTACCAATGGAAGGAAGCAGGAACGCACATGACGTCCTGATATATGGTGCACGATGGGGTGGCACCACCCGCAGAACTGCAGAGGTTGACAGCGAAAGCAAGCTCAAGAAACCAGCCACTCGTCGTTAAGGCGGACACCAACGTACATCACACCGTGTGGAGCAGTCCGAATGTAAACGATAGAGGTGAGTGTTTTTTAAACTTCATATTACTATCTAGTTTGAGCACAGCAAACGTTGGATAGGAACCTACATATGTAGGACAAAACCAAACCAAAGTTTTCTATACTTAAAATTTGCTTTGGGGTATACAACATAAAAAACAAAGGAGAATTGTGCAAGAAATGTTCCGAAATCAGACTGCGCAATTTCCAAAAAGATGATATGGTTATGTAATAATAATATGCTTATATACAGGGTGTCCGTAAACGTATTTTTGCAAAACTATTAAAAAATTAAAAAAAAAAAAATATTAGCACCCTTTATGAATAGCTAGCTACTCCCTTGTGGATACGCAGAACAATTTTAGTGGAGTGAACGAAACGTCTCACCGAATTAGTTTTTGTATCAATTGTTTCTCTTTTTGTCTTAAATGTTTATTTCATTCCTCTTCTTTTAAAATTTTGCAAACAAAAGCACTATCAAAACCACTAATTAAACCACAATTAATGCTCGTCAACATGTTTGCAAGTGCGTCTACAACAGTATCGAGCCAAACGTCGAGCTACTCGATCGACATGCTTTACAATATGAACATGACAGAGCACGACAGAGCTGTGTGAGAGAGAGAGAGCGAACTTTTTTTTTACCTACCTTAGATGCAATACTTTAAAAAGAAAATTACATTCGTCCATGCTCCTGTTAACATTCATCCCAACAAAATATAAATCAACCGAATATGTCATGTTTAAGAGGTTTAAAAAGGGTGCGAATAATTTGCACTTATACCTATTTATATATAGATTTTATTCGCACTCCTTCATTTATGTTTTTTTTTTTAATTTAATTATTTAATTACTCTCAAATGTTGTTAATTTATTTGATTCTTCCTGTTATTGATTACATAATGTATAGCGAAAGGAATTTGGTTTTATCACTCTTAATATAGTCACTTGCAACTTTAAATTTGTTTTTTTATGGACTGATGCTTCACATATGTATATATTATTGGACGTTTTCCGCAGAATTTGAAGGTTAGAAACCATAGAAACCAACCACGAAATCTGTAGCTAATTAATGATAAGAGATCTTCATTTTAACCGAAGTCAACGTTAATTCCTGGTTTGTTTTTTTTTACATTTCCTTAGCGAGCGTGACCACCTTGTTCAGATCAATAATTCTTGAAGCTCTTTGAATATGCAGATGACACACTCGCACTCATTACTTTTCTTTCTTGAGCATCTATATCAGTTTTATTAAATATGCTCAGTATAAATTTTTACTCTTTATGAAGCGTATAAAAATCGTTGCTTTATCGAACATGATTGTGCTTGGTCTATTTCTATTTATTTTTTTTTTTGTCATTTTGCTTACTCTCGTATATGCGCAACAATTCAAATAAACCGGTAAAGCAACATGCACAATTTTGCTATTTTGCTACAACTCGTTTCACTTCCTTGTTTAGTTGTTTTAACTTCCGTTTTAACTGCGGGCTTTTCCGCATTTACACTGTGTATATTTGCAGACTTTTTTCCACCATTCCATTCCATTCCTTTTTTTTTTTTTTGCTTTCTTCTTTTTCAGACTTCTCAGCTTGTTTCGTTGCTAACAATGTCGGTGACAATTTCCACCGGGAATTAGCGCGGTTACTTGTTGTCGTTCTCATCAGCGTCGGTTCGGTTTGGTAATTTCACCTTCAGCGTCAGCGTCTCCAACAACAGCAACAACAACATCAACCTCTGCATCAGCATCATACGACATAATCATTGGCCTGTATAAACCCGCACTTAGCATGGTCATTTCGTTGGCTAAGAGCTCTCAAGCTATTCACTGCCTCTCGCTGTCGCTTCAGACTTGGTGTATTTCGTCCAAATGAAACTCTTTTGGGCGGAAATGCTTGTGTCCTTTGCCGAGACTTCCACCCTCAGGACTAATACTTGAATGAATGTTTAGCGTAAGGCGTTTTCTTTTCTACTTACTCTACTTTACATTCTTCTTTTTCTGCTCATGGATTCTTTTGCAACTAAGTACGTCCCGTTGCGGTTGTTGTTGTTGTTATTTGGAACTCTTTTATTTAAAAAATTTTCTTTTTCTGTACTTTTTTTGTTCTGGGCGCTTCTATTGCTTCCTTGTAATTACGCTGTTGTTATTGTTTGATGAAGACATTTTTGTATGTACAATACAAAACATTTATGCTTATTTCCGTTTAAAACTTAATGACACTTTGAGTTAATTATCGCGGTGGATTTACAAAATTAAGCTATTCTGGCATAATTACATGGGATTATGTACTCTTTTTACTTGGCTCTTATAGATGTTTTTTAGACATTGTTGTTGTAGTTGTTGCTTATAGCATAATAATCCCATATAATGATTGGTGGCTGCAAAGTGGTTTGAGCTGAGTGAGAGGTCTTCTGTTGTTCGTTTGGTGTTTATGGTTTTCTATCATCATTTAAACATTTTCACTTTAATTAAAGCATTACGTTGGTGGACGGTTGGGATTAGCTGATCTTGCATATAGTTATTTCTATGGTGTCAATGTCAAACAAAAGTAGATGTTGTTAAATGAATTAAGACCTTCAAAATATACATTGAATGGTTAGAAATTAGTCAGAAATGAAAATCATAGTTTGTTATGTAGATGCTAGTGATAAGCTAAACCGTGATTTTTCAATGACAGTGAAAGCTGTGATTGCTCTTTTCCAGTCACACTGATTCGAAACTGTGATTGGGCCACAGTTTTTCGATTGATTACCTGCGACCATGAAACGAAACTGTGGTGGGATCTTTTGTTCTCAAAAACAAACAAAAAATAAATCCAAAGCTTTTATATATTAATAACTTACTTTTATATATTTATATAAACAACATATGTATTCGTAACACAAATAATATGTTCAAATCATCTCTAATAAGACTTTAAAAAATAATATTAGAAACATTTTTTTTTGCAGGGTGCACGCTATATTGGGTTTATTGAAATGCCGAAACACAGCGAAGGAGAATTTGTAGACCCTTAAAGTATATGCATATATGTCTATTCGTGATCAGATCGTCGAGACCATCTGATCATTCCATGTACGTACGTCACTCCATCTATATACTCTTTATGTAATGCGCTGTTACAAATTTATACCAGAATTTCATTACTTGTTAAGCTTGACAAAAAGCTTACGAGACACCCTGTATATGATCGTTTAAGCACCAAATAAAGCAGACGTGTCCAGACCATATTATCTTCCTTGGTGTAATAATATAACGAAGTTACATGTGTAACTTATTAGTTACCAATTGTCCAACTAGCGAAGCGCACACAAAATAAAAGGCGGAATTTCCATATTCTTACCAAACCAAATCAAAACAAAGTCAAACAAAGAAACCCCCACAGTTTCCTATTAATTGGTAACTGGCTGCTTGCATGCTACACCTTCCATTACAAAGTAGACTAAACATTTTTTAAGCAAATTATGGCAGATATTAGAAAAACTAAAGTTTGTGCATATGTCTGGATAGGTTGCCATCCCGAAATCTGTAATTTTAATATTTGAGAGATCAGTTCATATGTACAATATTAATAATTTAAATAAGTCTAATAAGATAAATGAAGTTTAACCTTGGGATAATTTGTGCTAAGATTAGGTAGTCGTAATTTTCACATTTCAAAAGGCATGGTTGCACCAAAACTAGTCGGTGTAGCCATATTCGTCCGTCCGTATGTCTGTCATAGAGAAAAGTTCTCTGTTTTGCATACACAAATGTTGCGCTCTTTTCGTGAAATTATCCCAAGGTTAAGCTTCATTTATCTAATTAGACTTATTTAAATTATTAATATTGTACATATGAACTGATCTCTCAAATTTTAAAATTACAGATTTCGGGATGGCAACCTATCCAGACATATGCACAAACTTTAGTTTTTCTAACCACTAAAAACACCAAAATTATGATTAGAGCATATATAAACATAACTTTAAAGTTACAAGTGCGTGTGAAGAGCATTAAAGCTTCGGTTATACTAAAGTAGATGTTTTCTTTGGATGCCCATTTTTATTTTCATACAAAAAACTAAGGTTTCATACTACTGATTCCGTAGTCATGAAGATTTATCTATCCACTGCTTTTGTATTTATTACTTGTCACCGTATTTGTGTTTGTCGTGTATGAATCGTGAACTCGATTGCACGCCAGTAGAGCAATATCGAAAGCTTTAACCGACTGTCAGTGTCCTTGCAAATGACTTCTCTACATAAAATAAAACACTCATATGTAATTTCAAACCAAATAATGTAAATGAAATATAACGCCGCCATATAAAATTTTCTATTTTCTAAAACAAATCTCAAATTGCATAAAGGTAATTTGAAATCGATTTCAGTTTATCTTATCAATTCGAAACTATAATTAGCTTTGATCAGATAATCCGTAAAACAGATAGCATTCACCAACACAAATATGCCATACTACTTACAACCAAAATGGAAACTTTAGTTTTACTTTTATTTTAGCTTTTAGTTTGACTTCAGCATGGTTTTTGTAGTCTTCCATATATAGACAATCAACTAGTAGACTTCTTAGTTACAACACATGAAACTTCGACCTGTGGCTGTCTGATTTATGCGTAAAGTGCTGAAACAAAAAAAAAGTTATACGAGAATATGTATTGCCAACATCAAGGTGCATTGTAAAGTAGCTGCAAAGAAAATTTCCCCAGCTGCATCCTGGCGTTTGTATCCAGAGCAGAGTTTGCCCTGAGGTTTTTGTGGCTGTGTCGTTGTTGTCGTTTTTGTTGCTCGTTTAATGCTTTGAAAAGTTGTTGGCGTATTTGGTTTAAGTGGTTTATGTTCAGCGAGATTTTTAAGTGAAATACCTATAAATTTTAACCTAGGCTTTAGCTGCAAAGCGGAAATGTTGTCGTTGTTTTTGCTTACCGGAAACCGCTGCCATCTTTAGACGCCGCCGCCATTGCGTATTTTCTTATAGTTTTCTTTTTTTGCTTACTCCATTTTAATTTTTTTTTTGTTTTTTATATATTTCCACTTGTAAAACTTTCAAATTATTGTCTAAAAAGTTTGTATGTTGTAGCTTTTGTATTTAGTTGAAAAAAAAAGGGAAAAATATTTATTACACATTTTGCTAAGTTGCGGTTTGGTTCAGTGCATCACTTTTATAAGAAGCGAACATTTTGAAATATAAGAACAGAAAACTTTAAGGAATTTAAAGGAATCAAAGGAAAGTATTCAAAGATACAATTCAAAGATGTTTTGCAAAGTTGTTAGAAATATTTTTTCAGCTTTTTAGTACATTTTTGCATGAGCTTAACATAAAGCTGTAAGGTAATTTCTCATAGTTTAGGTTGGGTTAGGTTGAATGTTCGTTGGCAAGAAAAACCACCATCACTTAGGTCTAAGAGGTCCGTTGTGGCACTACAAGTCTCTTACTTGAGAGTGCGACCGCTACTTCTACAGCCATTGAGACGATTTAGTGAATTTTGCAATGTTTCGAAAAACTACAATTTTGGAGATTTCTGAGAGGTCATTTGGAAAGTATTCCCTGTATGTCAGAATCTTCTTATTTTTATGACCGAGCAGCTACAAGTGATAAAGGTGATTTCTAAATATCTTCTCCATTGGATAGAAACCAGACCGGATTTAGGTTTGTGGGGGCACAGGGCTAAGTAGGATGGTGAGGGACTCTTCGCAAACGTTTAGCGGCAAGTGATGAAACATTTAACTAAGAGAAATTATGATTTTATTCGATTTATCAATATAAAGAAACGTTTGAAGTGAACACTTCAGAAGATAAATCGCAGAGATATCGCTTGCATTTCTTAAAAACATCCGATTGCTATGTCTAGGCTGTACTTTCCTCGTGCATTAGTTTCATTTTTAAGATTGATTTTCTACACTGCAATTAGTCACCATCATGGGTAAGGAAATGTGAAGTACTATTTCATATCATATAGAAATTTTTCCATTCATAGTGTTTCTATAATTCGGTAAGACTTGATTCTATATAGGTATGCTGCGTAACTATCTACGATCTTCAAGTGTACAAGGATTCGTTGCGATAGATGTGTAATTATGAAGTATACAATTGGGAGAAAAACATCAATGCGGAATACATCTCCTGGTGACAACTTGTGTCGTACTCTTCAGTTTAGCCAATTTGTTCTCTTATTTTCATATGTTTTAAATAACTTCTTTCCAATTCGATGAACGATTTTAAGAACTTCAATGATTTAACAACACAATCATGGAACTTTACAAACATCCGCTGGTGTCATCGAATCTTTCAAGAATGTCGTGCTATATTTTGCTGTTATAAGTTGCTGTTTCCAGATGAGCCATTTTATACAGAAGTTCAAAAGCAACATTTTTCACAGTGGCCTTATGTACTTTGTCAATATACATATCAGTAAAAGTTCCTTCAATATAATTTCCATTATTTAGTTAGTTGTTTTAATTGAAAACTTAGAGACCACGTTCTGCCAAGAATTCAGATAATAAGCGCGAAAAGAAAGGAAATATGTATCATGTATGTGTATAATTTGCTATCGGTGCGAAGATATGGGAGCAGCTGAGAGAGTAAATTTGATTTTTCTCTCAGCTGTGTATACAATACTTTTTAAGTTTAAAATAATGCATTTAAATAGTTTGAGATAAACTCACATTTCGACATTCACTTCTGTTACTTAAGTCAAAGCCGAAGTCTTACACTGAAAAGCGTCCAGATGCTGTCATAATCTGTTGCATTAATAAGTTTATTGACGACACACTGTGCAAGGATACGTACAACAACCTGCACCAACTACAATTACCACATTTTGTATGCTGAATACCGCGGTGTCATATAAACAAACGCTTCGATGAGTGCGACAATTATATTCAATGTGTGCTCAAGTATTTAATTTGAATGCAGCAGCCGCCAGACGAACGCTGCATTACGGATCCTTTCACAACGTATTAAATAATCATTGCCGTGCAACATGTTGTCTTCCGTGCTTCTGCACAATGTAACTTGACCTGTTCACCACCCAAACCTTTGGCAGTGCTTGTGGCTTTCAATGGCTACATTTCTGTTGTTGCTGCTTGTTTTCCTTTGTAAATGGAAATAACTTAAGAACATCAGGCTTAAAAGCAGCAGTCTGTGCTGTCATAGTTCAATGGTAAATTCATTTTATTGTTTTACATATTTATACTTATGATTGAATGATTGTTGGTCAATGAAAGAAAATAGAAGATAAAGTAAGAACTTAAGTTTAATAGGATTCCACACACACACATATAGAAGGTAACAAACCTTCAATACTTTTGACTGGAGAAGCATAAACCGAAAACCAAAAAAAATAACTTATATCGTGCGATTATAACCGACTAAAAATTCATCCCTCGTACCTACTTATTTTGGTTATTATAGTATACAAACGTTTAGGTCGACCTCTTACTCAAATGGAAAATAAAATAAACATAGGTCCTTTATAATTCGATAGTCAATTCGTCAAAATCAAACTCAAGCTAAGCACCGGAAATTAACTTAGAAGCTCGCTCGGCACAAAAGCGCAGTGTCACTTTTCTCAAAAATAAAAAGAGCCGCAGGGCGAGCTGTTTACGAGCATTTCAGCATTCTGTTGCCTACTCAATGTTGCACAGATGATACTTTGTGTGCGCGCGTTCTTTTACTCAATACACATCCGGTGATTTTTTAATAATTTAATATATGTATATAAATTTTCCTTTTCTTTACTTTATCATTGTGCAATGGCAGCAACAAGAGAAGCAAGAGAGCCTGCAGTTTGGCATGATTGTCGCCAATGCGGCATGATGCGCGCTGCTGCTTGCCATTGCTCATCATCAGCAGCAACGCTTTGACTTTTTCGTCCATACGCAGGTTAAGAAAAATAAATTCTTATCAACAAGCAGATCTGGCGGCCAGCATGAACCGGAGCAGGCAGGACAGCATTGATGGCCAGTCAAGCAGAAACTTGGCAAACAAACCGGATGGATGTCTGTGAAGCTGTACACTGAAAGCGGGTGGACTCTGGCCTCGGACTTTTGGCCGCACCGTGTTTGCTGTGAACCGTTGCGGACAGCTTCAAGTTTTCAAGTTGAAGTTGTCCGGAAATTGTCTGTTGTAGCGATATCCTGCTGCTTTTATATATTCAAGTTATGAACTTGTGCATTTTACGATACGTAAACGACAAAAAATAACAAAGCAAAAAATAAGAAAATTAAAGCAAGCAAAGAAAGTTCGACATTTTATCAAGCATCTGTCTGCATTGACCCGGTATATGTTTGGATCCCATTCAGTTTTTTTTTTTTTTTTTTTTTTTGTGCCACTCCACTCAATTTAACTATCACCTTTCGAACTAAGAATTCACTTTGCGCTCATTGCGTTTATTTATTTATATTTTGTCTCTTTTCTACGCCGCCATTCCTAAAGCTTTATACTACGCCATTTTGTTCTCCTTCTCTAGTATTTTTTTTCTTGTTTTTTTTTTTGAGTGTTTCGTAAAAGTTTTAATTAATTTTCATATTTTATGTACGCTCACTTTTCGCAGCAAAATGCTGCAAATGAGTTTGCTATGCCTTTGGACCTTGTCTTCAAAGCGACTGATGCACGGATGGACGACGAATGAATGGATGAATTACCGGAAGGACGAGCAGCCATTTTATATATTTTTTTTTCTATCTCGTTGATAGATGAGTATGCCAAAGTCTGTTGCCTCATTTTTTTTACCTCATGACTCACGTTGGAATATTTCTTTTTCTTTAGTTTTTATTTATTTTCGCTACTGGATTTAGTAATCTTGTCCTGCTCTTTATATCAGAGTAATTGTATTCAAGTTTGAGATACCTTTTTTGTTTGAAGTTCACTGCCACAAATTGATTTCAGTTAAGCCCAAGTTATAAAAAGAAATGATTACTTATTTGATTAATTAAGTTTTATTTCAATTGATTGAAGTTGAAGTTTATATGTATTTAAGAACGATTGATCGAAAGAGTGATTCTGCAGAAAAAATATAACATAAATGAAAGTTACACAAATATGCAAAAAAAAGGCACTTAAAAATTTTGTAGTGATGATTTCACGACTACTAAATACTTTACTTAGACTTACTTGCATCAATTGCTGCGTCCTCTATTGCTTTAATATTATGGCACTGACAATTTGTACAGTGCATCTTAGTTTGACGGTGTTCTTTAAACATGTTACAAATCTAAACCATCTTTGCACCGCCGCCATCTTATATATTGGCAGCGGTTGTCCACCCACATTTTGTGTGAATCTGACTTCTTCCGGTGCCTTTTACATATGTATGACATCTCATCTGTCTGTATTATAAAGTTTCTAAGATACAACGAATTTGGTATTTCTCTTATATGAGGGCGTGGCTGCGTTGAAGAGTTTGTGTGATATAAAAAATTATTGGTTTTTTCTCTCATCAGCGTCAAATAGTTGCTGAGATATAACGAATTTGGACTGTCTTTTATATAGGGGCCGTTGTACCACCTAATATGTGCTTGTAACAAGTTAATTGGTTCCAAGTTAGCGATCAGACTTTTCATAGAGAAGAATAATATATCAAAGTTTTCCTAATCTTATAAGGTATTATCATACGCATTATTAGCAAACAATTTTGGAAATTTGAATAAATAATGAGCTTTTTTTCGATATTTACGAATTTATTGTGTTTACGAATTTACGAATTTATTATATATTGTCTAAAGCTGGCCACAAACTTATTCCCATCTTTCTGGCAATTTTCGGATACCAGCTCGGAAGAAAGACTCGTCTTTTCAGGCAATCCAATCATCGACCCATTTTTTGCATTGTTCATATGAAGTGAACTTCTGCTGGGACTGTCCGGGCAAAACCCATGAGTTTTTGCGTTTGAAGTTGTCGTAATGGATCCACTTTCCATCGCCAGTCACAATGCGATGCAAAAAACCATTTCTTTTTCTGGCGTTCGAGGAGCTGTTCACCTTTCGATGTTGCGCGGCTTCAACTCGTATAACACCCAGTTTCCTTGATTTTGAATCAATCCCATGGCTTTTAGACGTTTGCTGACTATTGCTTCATCAACTCCCAATGATTATGACAACTCCTGAAGCGTTTGTCATTGATTCACATAGAGCAATGATTCCAATTCTTCGTCTTCAAACTTTTTGGGTTGACCCGGCCGTTCCTTATATTCGAGCTTAAAATCGCCACTTTTAAAGCCACCAAACCACCTCCGACACGATTCTTCAGATAGAGCATGTTGACTACGAGTTCGAGTTCCACTACGATTCGTTGACCCACGGCCGCACTTTTCTTCATATAAAAGTAATGAAGAAGAACTCCCCGCAAAAAATACTTTATCTGGTACGAAATTCGACATGTTCGAGGCAATATTTAGCTGCAAAAGACGCTCATTGAGAATAGATTTTAGCGGCAAGAAATTAGAAACTCGAATATTGGTTCATAAACTAGTGGCGACCTCTTGTGTAGAACGCTCATTATTAATTCAAGGTCCCAATATAGTATGTGTGTGAAGCATCCGTTGAAAGGAAGCCACCAAATCGAAGTAATAAAAAATATTTTTCGTACAAAAACCTAAAAATAGGCGATGACTTCCTATGAAATCCAAAATAAAAGTACACGGACAAGCAAACACACAAACTGACATGGCAAGATCGAATCGACCTATTTAGCTGATCAAGAATTTATATACTTTATGACGTCTCTGTCGCATACTTCTGTTAAATACTTAGTGGGAAAACTAAATTTAACGATTAACAATTCATTCCATCTGTGAACAGTATAAAAAGTTCGAATTGTATCTTAAACTTCAAAAAACACAGAACTACGTTACAAAATTCAATTTAATTCCAAGGACTATTAAAAAATGATGCAAGTATTTCATATTTATTTGACTAAAGCGTTATTTTTTTTTTTTAATAAGATATAAGTTTAAAGAAACAAATTGTTTTGTAGATTGTTCGTTTCATTTCATTTCAATGTATTTCGCATTGTAACAACTTCAAATACTCACAACGCTATTTAAAAAGTTAAATTAATACATGTAAAGAGAAATAATTTTTTTGGTATGCAGCATTTCTTTCAACAACTAAACTTCAATTAAAATTCTTCTATCTCAACAATTTAAACAACTTAAGAATCAAATTGGTAACTTTTTCAAGTTTTTAACAACTTCAAAAGTCAAAGTCAAAACTAATACGCAACTATGTCAGATTGCAATGAGAATGAATGATAAACAAAATGCGAAATGTGAAATGTGAATGCCACACATCAAGTTGGTAGTCAAAGTATTTGAAATACTTTCCAAATACCAACTTAAGCTACATAAAACTATTTCCACTCGTATATGTATGTTGAACGTTGCACAGATACGCTAGAGTGTGAGTATAGTAGTGAGTGCCTCAATTAATCCACAAAATACACTTTTGTATACGAGAATTTCCTTGTGGGTTGTACAGCTTGGCAACTCGATCTCGATATTATCTCAAAAAGATTGCATCAATCAATGAACTTCGATTTTTGGCGATGACGAGCCATCGAAAACTACTGTTTATGAAAGGTATGCTGATTTGTAACGTAGCTGTTTTTCCATAAAACATCGATGCTAGGCATGAACTTGTAAGACAAGTCCATTATGGTATATACCGTGAGATTGTGAACTGCTTCGGTTTTAGTCGGACCAGCACCGTCAAGAAGATATCACAAAAAAATATCTCGTATTGATTGGTGCACGGATGTTGAAGAAATACAGCTGTGTTGGTTCAAGACACTTCCATGACAAAGTAATAGGTGACAAATCATTGATATATGCATATAAGCCCGAACCAAAAAAGCAATCGATTGTATGAGTTTTCCAAGGCGAGCAAAATCCATCGAAAGCTGATCGCAGACGAAGCATTTCGAAGCAATTCGTTGCATATGATTTATTAGAGCAATGTATGATGGTCAATTCTGACCATTTGTTAGCCTGAAGTTTTCGAATCATTGAGGAAGAAGACCAATAATTTTTCACCACGACAAGGCGATTTCTCACACATCGGTTCACACAAGAGAACTCAAAACATTGAATTGATTGATCATCCGCCGTGGGACCCAATGAATTCCTTTTGTTCACGCACATTAAAAATAATTTTTCATTTAGGCAGCTCGTTTCAAACGTACCCACTTCTGAGCAACAAAAGTGCTTTGAAAATTGGTTCAAACCCATGCACACGTGTAATGATCTTCATGGAGAATATATTGAATAACATTAAGACCATTTTCAATGCTGTTATTTCATATATAGGCACACAATTTAAAAGGCAATCCTCGCATGTGCATATAGGCTATATACAGAGTTTAATATACACAGAAGTCATTTTATACGGATCTTGTGTGTTTGCATATTCTTTTAATTTATTTTAGCAAAGAAATTTTCATCTAACCTGTTTTGGTTTGAAAGTAAAAATTAAAGAACAATTAAAAGTTTATGTTTAAGCATATAAAGAATCTTTTGTCTTTGGAATTATAATTGAGACATAAAATTGGCTCTAAATAATAAGTAGATTATCACATTTTTAATGATATATTAGTTTAAACTTCATATTGATATTGAAAGCATGCTGCTGAGATCACTCTTTTTTAATTGCTTGATATATAAAATCAATGGCTATAAAAGTTATTTAAATTATTGCCCCTAGTTGTAGCATAGGTCGTGAATAAATGCCCTCCAAGTAGTTCTATCAGCCTCCAGGGCTCTTACTTTATTCCATGTTACCCGGATCCAACCTGGATTTCTACTTCCGTATTGTTATCTCATTATTGATAGGCTTGTTGTTTGTTGTTTGCCATAGGTCTGCATTGGTTATAGTTATTGGTCAGAATATAGCGCAGAAAATTCTCGGAAATTTGTTGACAAAAGTTTGCAATCTTTCGCAAATCAAGTTCAATTGTTGATTATTGAAGTACAATCATCAGTTGATTCTGTAAAATAACGATAGTTGATTGATTAAGCGATTAATCGCAGAGTCTTAGTAGAGCAGCATCTGCTTGGTGGTGGCAAAGACTGCGGTTTCTTTATCAACGTCACAGTTTGCTGCCTGCTCCGTCATACAAGCTATGCTGACAACTACTTACGTTAGGCCAATTATTGAAAACAATCGATTATTCTGTATAGAGAAAATAAAACAATTATCTGCAATTAATCTATTATATTCAACTATTCCAAATTAGAGAGCAAAACAAAAAGTTCCACTTTTGAATATTTCAAATTGTAGAACTTATTTGATTTAACAAAGTAAGGCAATCGATTTAAATCGATTAATCAATCACATCTACAGATAGCTGTTCGCCTCATTTTCAATATTTTTTAATCAATGTACTTCGCAATTATATAGTTTTGGATGCTACTGGATCCTTCAATGTTCAATCTAGAAGTTTCAAAATCTAATATAATGTCTCCCATGCCAATCAACCCAGAGTAAAATAGACTTTTGCTCAAAGCGCTTTTCAATATTGAATTATACATACTATTGAATTTTGGCATAAATCTTTAGTTAGTAAATTTTATCATTCAAATTTTGTATTGTAAATATTTTTACTTTTGTTATTTGAACAAACGTTGCCTTATGCCTTACATACATATATATGCATATTATATGATCTATACTTCATATTACAACATAGCTTCTGACCGAATCGTGTGAATTCTCAAAGCGATTGCTTTGTAAGTATTTATGTATGCATGGCAGCATTTACCAACACATGTGCTTACATGCAAGTATGTAAATATCTATGTATGTACGTAGATACGTTGTAAGGATTCATGCTTACACATAGATACGACTCAGGCACAGAATCAGTTTCAGTCAGTTTCTTCAGGCACACCAGCATAGATACGCTACAGAGACCCATATGCAGACAGCTGCACTAATGAATATTTATCATCTAACTCAGCATAGAAAACATGTTTTGGGTCATAGGATTTTCCTTCAATTTATTCCTGCTCACGTTCTTTATTTATTTCACTTTCTTTTTAATGAATTTTTATGCAGCATAAAACTTCAAAGCGCTCAAAGTAGTTGAACTTTCTAACTTATGCAATTTAAAAAGGATATTGTTAAGAATTTTCAATTTTCGAAATAATATCAAGAGATTTTAAATTGAATTGCTGTGCGAAATTAATGTCAGTGCTAGTATAAATGATATTTTTAGTGAATAACTGAGTCAATTTCAATTTGATTTAAATTTTTATGTTTTCAACAACTAATACTTGAGGTAGAGTATTAATTGCATAAAATTTGGCAAAACAAGAGACAGCGTTAAGTTCAGTAGAAGAGAAGATATAAAATCATTCACGCAAAGTTTCAAATTAAGAACCTAAATATGAATGATGGAAGTTTATGGGAGCTATCCCTAAAACCTGGTGGAACACGCTCATTAATACGATATATATGTAGTTCTGAAGCAAAACCATTTTCAAATTCAAGTTGACATTAATTATAATTTTTGTTATGTTTCATACAAAAACCCAAAAGTTAATAGTGGGTTTGTATGAGTATTATCCATAAGAGTGGGCGGATACACCTACTGATGTGCAGCATAAGTTAATAAGAGTTCGCCACATCAAATTTCAAGTTGGTGTCCACTGTAATAAGAAGGTTTTTTTTTACAAAAACCTTAAAATGGGCAGTGGTTTCGGTATGGGTACCCTTAATCAGTAAGACAAGTTATATTTGCTTGATTGATACATTTTGATGGATGGAAGTGAGAATTGAAAACATTGAACATTGCGCCGTCTTGGAAATATGAGATGGAACTCTGAGGAACTGTCTCACAAACTAATATCCAGCGTGTACAAAGAATGCAAGACAGTACGTTCCATTTGCAATGCACCTTGGTTTATAAGTAATACGGTTATTATTCGTTACTTAGAGATGCCAAACGGTTTTTGATCAACGCTAGCAGAAAATGTCTAAAGAGGCTACACCCAAATGACCTAACCGGCCTATAATAGATTAATACTATGTTTCCACTAACAAGCGTTTTTCTAGCGCGTTCACGATTTATTGAAAAACTGAAATGGTGTTTCCATTGCAATCAGCGTCCAGGTCCACGTCCAAACAGCTGATCGTTATTGTTTTGTTGAGAGAAAAGTTTAATATATTGTATTTAAAAAATAATGGATATAAATGATGTTGTTTTACTGACTGTAATTGCATGAAGAGGATTTGCACCTAATGGGTTTATGCAGTGCAACGATAGCTGCATATAAGGAGAATAATGTGCGAAGTTTTTGCACTTTGGTAAGTTAGGAACAATACAGTTTAATTTTGGAGACGTGCCTCTAAATTCGGAAGCTATGTATAATGAAATCTTAATAGACATGAGGGACTTGCAATCACCTAAATAATCCCAATAAGACAAATCGAGTTATCGGACTACCCTAATAATCGAAATCATTAGAAAAATCGAGTTATAAATCGACTTTTTACCATACCTCACTGCATATGTCTTTCGCATAGATTTGAACGCGCGTTCATTGATTTATTTCGGAAGTGGACGCACCCGTAGTGGAAACAGTTTATTATAGTCTGTTCCTTAGTTCCTTAAGTGGACTGCCTAATGTAGTAATATGTATATATTAAGAAAAAAATAAACCGAATATACGATTCGCTTTCCCACGTTATGTTCCGCATACTTATCATACTAAGTAAGCACTTCTTGCATATGGATGATGCAGTGATGGGTAAACTTGGTTCTTTTTTTATTAAGTTTAATTAAATTAAAGAAAATCCGTATCAAAAAGATTTATAGTATAAAAAATGGCCAACGCATGAAAAAATAAAAATGCAAGGTGTCTCGCAAAAGAAACAGGACTTTTTAAAAATAGCTGTTTCTATGGCGCAACCTATTGGTAGGTACACCCTTCACTGACATATTTTATGACAATCGGACCACTACAAGCGAAGTTATCACGCTAAAAGTGACAGTATATATTGGGCATCGGTCGAAAAATGAATTTTCCTCATAACCCACCCTCAATGTCCTCATAGCGGTGTCCTTTCATCGGCAAATGAAGTTTTTCAAATAGATAAAAGTATCACGGAGCCAAAACAGGCGATTACGATGAATGGAAGTTGCCATTTTTGGTGAGAAAATCGGTGATAAGTGTCGACGATGAGAGAGAGTCAATTTGTGCGGAACAAACTGTGAACACACCTTCCGTAGACCCCATTTCTTGCGATGAATCGAATCTTTGGTAATATTTAATTCCATTTCCATATAACGCAATGAAGATTTCGGCTCATTTCGTATGAATTTACGCACTTTTTCAATGTTCTTCTCGATCACCACTTTTCATCGTCACAAAGATCTTCACGACCTTCTTGAAAACGTTTAAACCACTCGTGAACATTGCTTACTTGTATATGTAAATGTATGTGTATATGTGCTCCCATTTTCACTTAATTGTTTGTTTTTCGATTTCGACTAAATTGTGTGATTTCCTTTGGAGGTGTTCCCAAACTCGCAACATTTTGTCATCGATATATTTGATTTCCAAAGTGTTCTTGACGAACAGACAAGATCACCTAAATTAATCTAAAGAGAAGGTTTCTATATTTTCGCTGTAAACTAGTATTATACACGTATTTCGTAATTATGAATGTGAAATTGTTTCCAATATTCGACCAAATCTTTATCTCAGCATAAAAGTTGCTATAATGAAATCACAATTAATGCACTTACAAATGCACTCAAGTTCTTTCAAAAGTACCAGAAAAGGTAACTACGATATGAAAAATGCTTTGTGCATATAGTATATGTACTAACATATTAAGTTACTTGCCTAAAGATACATCGAAAAAAAACAACATTCTCAACAATTTCTAAGCAACTTCTACACAATGCGCAATCCATCTTCTTTTATATGCGATATGTACAACTATCTTGTTGCCTTTACATCCTTTCTGTCAATGTGCAAATGCCTAAAAATCCATTTACGCAAATCCCAACTCTATTTAACAAGTATTCAAAGCAATTTGATTATTTTTACATTTTAACAGTTTTTCCAGCCAATTTTCAGAGCTCAACTAGATGTTGCTTGCAGTATATTTATTTTCCCATCAAAATCTCTGTTATTGTATCTCATCCTTTTGCGTTTTGCTGATTTTCGTACGTTGTAATAGATGCACATGACCGAAGGGTGAATTTTATGGATTTAGCTTGTATAGAACAATGAAATTATGTAGACGTGTTATTGTGTGTGCTCAATGAAATAAGAAAATATATTAGACTATAAGCAAGATTAAAAGTAAAGTCAAAGTTTTGTCTTTTTTTTTATGAAAACTTCTTAAATAATTTATTCATATGCATTACATTTCAATTCGTATGAATTTCAAGCACATTTTTAAGCTTTACTTGATAATTTGAGGGAGACTTGTATACTTTTATGTGAAAATTTCTCCAATTCATAGCTACAAAAATTATAAATAGCACGAAATATTTTCAATCACATTAATAAAATACAAAATGAGTATTTATGTAAATCCTTTAAGCAGCCTTCAAATATAAAATGCCTTAATCGCACTGTCAAAGGCCAATAAACAAAATTAAAATAAACTTCACAGAAGGACTAAAACTTCGAGAGAAAATTATTGTCCAGATTAATGTTGCTGAACTAAAACTTTGCACAGTTCAAAACAAAATTGTTTCCGAGTATGTAAGCTGCTTTGATTTAAACTTTTAACTAAAATATTTTTATTTTAAAACAAAACAACAAAAAAAAAATCTGCGGCAGATACTCTGATTTAACTATGGCAATTGTCTGTTTGTGGCATGTGGCGCGTCTGTGGCAGGTGACAACTTTCTCACGCAAACTAAAGTCGCGGTCAGCCGCGGCATAGCTTTCTCACATTGACATAAAATGTCGAGATTTTTTAAATATATAAAGGGTGCGTTTTTTTGTTAAATGTGATATCACTCAAAAAGATTATCATCAAACGAAAAGGTTTTAGGATGTTTTAATACTTCAATTAGTAAGACTTCAGTAATTGGACGGTTGAAAGGATGAGTGAGGCAAGAAAAATCTAAAGGTAATCAACCAGCTATCGACTCACCCTGAAAATGCACGGTTTACTGCGGTTTATGAACTGATGGCATTACTGGACCATACTTCTTCAAAAAAGAACGATTGAACGATTTTTTGTTTTTAGAAGTAGGTGAGCATGATCTGGAAGACATATGGTTTCAACAAAATGGTGCAACTTGCCATACTCCTGTAGCAACCATCGCTTTATTGAGAGCAGAGTTCGACGACAACACAATCTACAAAAACGTACTCATTGTCTGGCCCGCAAGATGTTGTGATCTGACACCGCTGAACTAGTTTTTGTGACAATACTTGAAATCGTCAGTCTTTCCGGACAAGCCAGCATCTATTTCAGCCTCGTAAACTAACATCGAGCACACTATTCGTAAGATAGGACCACAAATGATTATAAAGCGTGGTGGAAATTTGGATCTCCAGTATGCAGTTCATCAGACGCTACCATAGCGGCCGTATGCTCGAAATTGTTTTCCACCCATTAATGCCATAAAATTATCTACCGAACAAATAGAAAATTGACTCTAATTTATGTGTTTTCTTTCAATTTATTGTTCTATACCTCTTTAAAAAACCCTCTGTATAGTTACAAATCTGCGCTTGAAAATTGCTTGGGTAGTTAAATATGATGAGATGTAGAATGACAAACTCATGAGCATGAATGCTCATTCTACTGCTTACCTTGACTATTGTAGTCAGTTGAATGACAAGCGGCTAATACATACCTACATATATATGTGCATATGTAGGCTTATTACAATATGTATGTGAAATACATAGTTACAGTGTAAGTAACATTTTCTTTCAAATAAGTTAACCATAAGACACTGTTTAAGTTTTATGCAATTACGCGTCAATAGAGTGGCTATGCGCTATTGAGACTTCAACGACAGTAAATAATACAGAAAATCTAAAAATAAATTAAGTAATCGTAAGATTTCTTCTAAGCGATACGATAATACGGCGCTATTTCACGCTGCAAACCACCACTTGCACTTTTTTTATGTGATCGCACAAAGGATGTCACAGTTTAAGCAAAAGCGAAAGCGAGTACAAGCGATAAAGTGAGAGAAAGCGAGTGCAAAGTGAGAGCACAGCGAGAGCAAAACGAGAGCAAAGCGAGAACGAAGCGAGAAAGCAGTTTCGAAACCGATTAACCGCTTCGGATTGGTTTTTGCTTTGTTGTTAGAATTTTTGTTAGCCGCTTTTACTCTGAAATCTTCTATCATTGCTTGTAGCATGAAATATTATCGCTTTATACATCGTACCGCTGCTAGAGCGCACTCTGAATTCAGCATTATGCTAAACATTGAATAACAAAAAGTAATTGCAAACTTTGCTATACTAGTATAAAAGTGACAAGTGTATATAAGTGACGAACACAAAATTGAGGCTAGTAGAGAATTTGTAACGTTACTGTCATTGTATTATTTGTAGTAAAAAGCAATTATGGTAAAAAAAAAAACTCAGAAACACTTTCGTAAATTTTTAACAAAAATTACCTCAAAAAACAAAATGTTTTCAAACAGTTTTCAAGCTGTTGAAAATTGGGAAGTTTACCATTATAGCGGTAAATGGAACACTTTTGTTCTAAAGTTATATATGAAATGTCTAAGAATATAGGCTTATTAGGCCCACTGTGCATACTAGACCGCATATTTATGCGCATAGAGGTAACTATTTGTGCATAAACTTATTTGTTATGAGCATAATGCCATCAAAAAGTTGAAATGCTATTTCATCATTTCGCGACAATCGTATTTGCATTACAGCCAGCGGCGGCATTGTCTGCTGTATTGTCGTCGGGCTCGAACTCGTCCTTCTCACAGCACAGCACTGTTAGTCTGTTTGTCTATCAAACTATTTGTCTCTCTGTCTTTCAATGCGAATTCTGGTCGTTCAACTGACGCAGATACAGACGATATTGCTTGAATTCCATGGTAGAACAAGCGCTTTAAACGGATATAGTCATGTATACGGGTATATTCGTATATATATATATATATATATATATATATATATATATATATATATATATATATATATATATATATATATATATATATATATATATATATATATATATATATATATATATATATATATGTTGTATTTGTGTGTGTGGGTGCGCACACTTTTGTATGCCACTGTAACTATGTCATTGTGGTTTGCTTAATTCATTTTGTTTGTTGGCGTCATTGTCGCCAGTCAGCCATTCACAGCGTCATCATCATTGCTGGTCGGAGTTGACGCCAACGTGGGCAGCACCAGAAAACCATGGCGTCGAGTCCTGCGTTGTCCTGTGCTGAACATGAACAAATTTTCTTTTTTTAGCTGCGATTTTCTTCTTTTTTTTTAAATTCAGTTTCAGCTTTAACTGGAAGCCATTGTTGCTTCTGTTTCAGCGAATCTGCATCCGCTTCAGCTGCTGCATCTGATCCTGATTCTGATCCTGCTCTTTCTAAATACCGCCAATGTTGTTGTTGTTTTTCTTCTTGTTGTTCTTATTGTTGTTGACATCCTCATGCTCATTCTGGTTGCTTTTTTTGTGGTTGTTTTTATTGTTGTTTTAATGAATGGCTGTGCTAAGCGGATTAACGCTGTTATTTTAAGTTCAACAAACGAAAGAAGTATAAATTAATGAGCTTTTTTTTACTATGTTGCCACGCCCCTTTGGCATTTGCCCAATAACTACATATAAATACTGTTGCCACATTCGAATTGGAAACTAAAAAAAAAATGTATGCTAAAATGGAAAATATCCTTTAGCGTACCACAAAAATCTACTCAGCATGCTTTTTTCAGGAGCGGAATAACCAACAATAATTAGTATACCTATTATTATAACCACATATTATTATAACCACAAGAAGGGCATACATTATGGGTACTCATACATACTCAGATAGATTCAAATTGTATTAGAACAGAATGATTCAGAAATTCATACAAATTTAAAAAAAAAAAATACTATTTTAGAGAATCATAAAATTCATAAAAATCTGATTTTTCGTTTAGTTTAGTTACCATATTCTGTGTTATTGGCATGTCATGCTTGAATGACACGTCGCATCTGACTGGGAAAAAATGAGAAAGATGAAATGACATATTGCTAATATTGCTATATTTGTATTTAGTTCTTTGTATTTTGTCTATATGTGTGATTGCCTATTAGAGTGTAATTAATTCATTCACTTTCAATTCATGAACGCAATGCATTGTAAAATGCTCACATTCAATGCATAAAAATGCCTTTTCACTAGCATTCACTTTGAATGTATGATTGAAACGTTAATTCATTACACTAGAGCTGCACGAATATTCGAAACATTAATTCATTCATACGAATGTTCTGAAGGTTCGAATTAATTCAGTTGCAGAGTGTAAGAGATGGAGAAATAAAGACACAGCGAGATATTTGCTAAAACTACTTTTGAAAAACAAAGCTGGGCGAAATCATCATGCGTTTTGTTTTTGTTTGATTATATATACTTTATATGAAAACCCACGTACAAATAATGACCTACATACAAAATATTTTTTATACATATAGACATTCATAGATGAAGTAATAAATACATTTCAAATACGCTGTTAATAAACACGTTTCAAGAATTACTTGATTTTAATGCGAATAAAATTCAATTACTTATTACATTCGAAAATGTAATTCGATATAGTCTACATAACGTGCTTCCCTATTTGGAATTCTAAAAAATTAATTCATTCAATTATGACATTCAATTTCGAACATTAGAAGTTCACTGGCTTCGAATAAATTAGAGTGAATGTGAATTTCTGAAAATTATTCATTCAATTCACATTCAATAGATGAATGTGCACTTTCATTCATATTCATTTTAACATGAATACATTCATTTTTGGGTTTTGCTCACATTCATGCAGGGCTTTATTAAATATGAAAGACTTAGGAAAATACTTTGAACTTACAAACTTTTTTTTTTTGTGTCAAGCAACAAAATTATTTCATATTATCTTCGTAACAGATATGCACCTCATTAGAACTTCGTGTTAAATTTTTTTTTAATTCTCTAAGCACTTAGACTTCAAGAGCTTATTCAGTTCAAGTCTAATTAAAAAAACCTTAAGTAGAAGATACTTTTAATAAAAAAAATATTTACGTAAAGCCGAAGACAAAAAAAAAAGCCTTTTGTTGAAAAACCCACAATTAAGAGAATTTAGTTGCACAGCACAATCCGATCCTGTGTTGCATCAACTTGCCTCCATTTGGATACCTTCCATTTTATCTGCCATAAAAGTCATTTGTTTTTTCGCTTTTGTTGTCCACACATTTCCATTTTCACTTTGAGAGTATCTTTATTTGCTTTTGGTTTTGGTTATTTGTATTTGTAATTGTTATGGTCTCATATTGATTGTAAAATTTTTGCTTTTGTACACACATAGTTTTTGTATCTATGTGAATTGCATCTGTATCTGTGTATTTGTATTTGTATTTGTGTGTGTGTGTGTGTGTGTGTGTATATTTGTGGTAATGTCTCTGTAAATATTGTTCGATTTTATGTATTCCATTTTTATTTTACCATTCCGGACACTGAAATTGTAATTAGTGGAAATTTATGCGTTCGCCACTTCCTTTCCAGCTTTTCAGCATACTCAACGGTTTCCTACTCAAGGCTTTTCCGCCACTTCGCAGATTTTAATCGTATTTGGTACTTCTAGAACGCCCATTCGCCCACAAATATTTATTATACAAGTACAATAAATTCATACATATATACCTATATATATATATATATATATATATATATATATATATATATATATATATATATATATATATATATATATATATATATATATATATATATATATATATATATATATATATATATATATATATATATATATATATAGATATATATATATATATCTAGATGTACAAATTATTACATGTTTGTTCTTTCTCCTTCTTGTCTTTTTATATTTAGATACTTTTTTTTTTTTGATGCTTTGTTCTCATGCTGCAAATTAATTTTATGAATTTTCAATCCGAAATCGGATTATGGCATTAGTCGTGGAAAAAATTTGCTTAGTTGGCTGCTCTGTTGGCTCTTTGGCTCGGTCATTTCTAATGGTTCTGTTCGGTTCAGTTCGGTTTGGTTTGGTTAGGATTGCTTTCATTCATTTTAGGTTTATCTGCGTTGCCTGGCTCTCGTTAGTGGGTATTAGAAACTCGCACATGCATGGCTCGCCCTTTCGCTCCATGTGGTCGTTGGGTCGTTAGTTGGGCTTGAGATTTGCTTCGATTCGATTCAGTTTGATTTAGTCAGCGAAAAATTTGTTAATGCCCCTGTTGGCGAATTCAGTTTAAGCAAATCGGAAAATGCTTTTTAAATATTTGTTTAAATTTAGTAATATTAACTTTCACTTTTAAGCTCTGCGATACATTAAATTTTGGTGCGGGCTTACGCCAGCTTGCTGTTCTCGATAGGCTGCCAAGACAACAATATTCTTCTCCTGTGGTGCTGGAAACCAATATCTATTTCTCTCACTCCATGAAGACACATTTTCTTAAATTGGCACCTAGAGGGTGCCACCACTTGGGTGCTGTATCATGCCTGCTGCCACTCAAAATATATTTTGTACCACTCTAGAAGGGAGGTGCAGTTCTCCTATAACTAGATAATGGTCACTTTACATACACTTTCATGTGTGCATATCTAAAAGCGAAGTATGGAATCTTTAGCTGATGATGGTAAATTTATGACTTTTTGAGAAACATTTGGAAAGACATTTGGGGGGATATTTGAAGGGGGATTTTTGGTTACGTATTGAGGGGGACATTTTGGGGACATTGGAAGGAATATTTGGGGAGCACTTGGTGGAACGTTTCTGGGGAAGGGGACATGGTTGCGGGAAGAGGCCATAGTTCAGTCGTAGAAGGGTGGGGAAGGGTGGCAAGAGGCAGGGCAAAAGATTCGAATTGATGTTTAATGTTAATTTTCATAACTTTTCATATGTTCACATATAAACTACATTGAACCCTACTTAGGTGGCAAGAGCGGAAGGGACAGAAGAGGTAGAGGGATACGGAGATATGGGTAAAAATGGAAAAGGGGACACAACTAAAAGGGGCACGGAGATGTAACGTATAAAATAGGTCGCTGGTGAGGTGTGTTACAAAAAGCAATGTCGATTCAAAATTGCATTCATTATATTTAGTTTTATGAATGAAATCTGACGACGTTGAGCCGAAAGCGATTTCTCCTAATATGAATATGTATACTTTCTCTGCATATAGTGTTAATGTCACTCGTGGCTGATTCTCGATGCAGTGAACAACATGTTTCATATCAAAGCCTCGTGAGAGTTCACCACTCACATCCATTGTATTTTACTATTTTTTCATCTACAAAGAATGCTGCGAGAAATGTGATTTTAATGCAATCAAGCCCGAATCAGTTTATTATGGCCATACTTACAGTATAAATATGTGAAAAACTAGAACTCATGGTGCATTTATACTAACGGTGATGTATTCCCCACAACTGCGCTCTTTTTCATTTTTCCTTTATTTATCTTTTGTCTGGCTCTTTTCTCATTTGTTGCGGATTGGCCATTTCATTTTGTTTCACGCTTAGATCAGTTGAGAGTGTCACCACAGCGGAATACGTCATCTAATAAATAAATACACCTTGCTAGAACTTATCAAGGGTCTTAAAAGACTATGCTTAGTTAGCTTAAAAATTAAGGATTGCCATAAGAAACATCCAACTAAACTCGTTCTCCAATTATACGGTAGTAACACACTTTTAAATAGCCGTCTCAATATAATGAAAAGATCTCCATATATATCACATAAAAGAAAGAAAAATTTGTTGTTAAATTTAAAAAAAAAAAATCTCAAAAATTGTATCGCATATAGCTTGCATTTACTCTCAAATCAAGTGAAGGAGTGTAGTATGTCAGAAAGTTGCTAAAAGTTGCCAGCTACAATGTATTCGCTGTCGAAAAAAGTTTCATAATTACAAAAAATTTGGGTGCAATTAATTTGAAAGAATTTGTCGTTCGATGTTCGATTTTTTTTTTTTTTTTGTTTTTTAATATTGTATTATACAACTCCTCCTTTTGTTAGAAACCATCTAGCAGCGGTGTAAGTTGACTTGTTTTTATGCAACGTTTTAACTTTTAAGGCACGCAACCAAGTGGAAAATGACACTTTGTCACAAAAAGTTTGCCCCGACCAGATTACTTTGCCCTTATTTCACGGTGCATAAAATATTGCATCTTTAATATCATAAATCAAAAGAATGCAAAGTATCTGAGTGATTAGATGGGTGGATAGAAGCGATACGTTTTTCGGTGTCGTGTGGTGTGACATGCATTTAATTAAATTTAAACTGCATGGAAATTCAATTAGGAATCACAGCGCGTCATTCAATCAGCTTTTAATTAGATTAGTTTTTAATGCCAATTATTTGAGATTGAAGCTTTTGTTCGCGTTCGCAAAGCAAGAAACTGTTGCTACTTATGGCAAAAGTTCTTCAGAACCTAAGTGCAGTTTGGGTAAAATGAAACCAGACTATGCATCTAAAAACTGCTAAAGAGAGAGAGAGAGAGAGAGAGAGAGAGAGAGAGAGAGAGAGAGAAGGAGAAAATCTATCAATGGGATATAGACGGCTTTTAAAACTAAATATAACAAGACAAAACCGAGGCCACTGCAAACAGCATAAAGGACTACAAAATGACAAATGAAAAAAAGCAAAAGTAAAGAAAAAAATTAAAAGAAGAAAATTTGTGTGAATTCGAAGTTTTAATACTCTTTACAACAGTGATCATGATATCTTCTATATGATCTTCAGTGAATTTGTAAAGAAACTAAACTATTCTAACTTTGAGAGCCAAATGTTCTGAATTCACACTAGAAGCATAACATAAGTTAGGTTAGATTAGGTTGACTGGTCGCTGAAAAAAAAAAACACCATTACTTAGGCAGACAGCCAGCCCATTTGAAGTACCACAAATGTCTAATTTTGAGATAAAGCCCATTTTCTAGAGCTATTGTTACTGATTTAAAATTTTGAGATTTCGGAAAGATAATTTAGAAAGTGGTCTACCATACGCATGAATCTCCTTCTGCTCATGGATAACTGCCCATTCATGAGCAGAAGGAGCTGTTGAACGCTCACTTTTTCTTCGCTATTTTGACAGCTTCTGGTCGTGTTGATTGACTCCTAGCTTGGTGGCATGGCTGCCTATCAGCTGCGTTGCATTTAATTTTGCATAATTAGCTAATGATGTCTACAAGGGAGTCATTCACTCCCTGATATGTCAACGCTTCGGTTATTGCATCTCGTTCGATTCAATAGAAGGCACTTTCTATGTCGAAGACACGCATATTGCTCCCTGTGTACGGATCCATCCATTCTGGTTACTATGGTGTATAGGCCAGTCTCTGTTGGTTTTCCCTTGCTTACATATGTTGCCTTACCCGCTTTGGGAATAAAAACCTTTTTCACTTCCTTCCAACAGTTAGGTATGTGGTTTAGCCCAAGGCTTTCCTTAAATAAACCGATAAACTATTTTTCCACATGTTTTGTAGTTGGACCAGGAATATACCATCCAGATCTAGGGACTTGAAAAAGTAAACTTCGTTTCAATACAAATAATGTAGGTCTACCTAGGAATGAATTTTAAAACTAGGCAAGTAAGTAAGGCACTTTAGTCTATAATTGAACATTGCTTGAACTCCTAATGAACACATGCCCAGGTCCAGCGAAGACATTCCTAGAAGGAGAATTTGATGAACATATGACCGGCCTGTACAGGCGGCGTCGATGGTAGCTTTTCACCAAAAGCGCCCAAATTCAATAAACTCACCAAAACATTCGAGCGCAACAGTACGAATAAACATAAATACGAATGACACCGCAGAATGACATCTCAGTTGTGTTTGGGGCACTAGTTGGTGCCAACTTCATCGGGAGTAAGTAAGTACGCGGTGATATGCATAATAAAGAAATAGTAAACAAAACTTAGTAAAACTTTCATTGGAAAATCCTTTACCTTATCCATTTTCTGACTGTCACAAATTTAGTATCGTTATAAATTTAATATACCTACTAAATTCTCTAGGAGTGCAGGGTATAGTTAAGCAAAATATAAAGGCAACATGCACTGACAACCAAGAAAAATGGTACAACAGTCCTTCTTTCTTTTCTTCGTCCTTTGTCTGTTGCATTTTCAATGAAAAAGTTAATTTTCTCGTTGCTCATCGTAAGGAATTTGCATGCGTCTATTTGTGCCGTTTCTTCTCCGTAGCAATCGCTTCTCCCTTCTCTCACAAGTTCTTGGTTATTCTCTCGCTTGTCATTTTCACGCGCCACACAGTACTATCGCGCAGGACATGCAAAGTGAAAAATTTGCAAAGTTAATACTGAGCTGAACCAATTTGAAAAGTTGTTAAGTTGATCAACGCCAACAAAGAGGCATGAAATAGCCTGACAAGTCAACGGACAATCTGTACATGAATCACACTGCATGTACGAGTCAATGTATGTGTGTGTGTGTGTGTGTGTGTCTGAGTATCTGTGTGTGTTAGTTTGCATCTGAAACAAAGCTTAGTGTGGGCTGCAATTCTGTTTTTGTAAGCATTGACTCAAAGGACGCGCAAAGCAGATTAATTACAACGTTTTTCAATGCAGGCAAAAACCTACTTAAATCCCTCCTAAATTGGTTCAACGTACAAACTACAAAGTAAACGTTAACAATTTCAATTGTCTTCTATAATACAAAGAGAGGCGTTGACATCACTTAAAGCAACTTGACACATTTCATGCAATTAGAATTTCACTATAAAATTCTTAACTAAATTTTAGCTGTGTAAACTGCATAATAACTGCATATAAAATAATTACAACTTGCATTTATAGAAATAGATTAATAGTTAAGGTACATGTTTAAGATTATTTCAAGATTTCATTATTATTTCTTTGTTCTAAAAACCCACGAACCATTGATAGACGACAAATTTCGAGAAACACATTCAAGATGCAGCGTTACTGAGTTACAGCATATACATGCGTATCGTAGGATAACAGATCACTTCAATTCATCGAATACACACTGGCAGCATTTTGTCTAATAAGGCACCCTTCAACAATATTAAAACGAGTAATGTGCAAATCCGTAGGAGAGTTGAAGCACAATAAGCAGACAGCTCAATGAAGACATTCGTAAGCAAGGATCATAACTAACAAAACGATTCTTCCCCAGTTCAACCAATGTGGTATCAAAATATTTAGCTTCCGCAGATGATGATATGCTGCTAGTATCAGAAATGTTCGCAGACGTCACCTCATAAAACGTGACTTGGGTACCCATAGCTGTTGGCCAACTTAAAGCGACTTGAATGAGAACTCCGATAAAACTGAACACTTATGTCTAGACGAACAACGATACCCAACTTCGAGCTACCGAAGCTGAATGAACAGCAACTCACATTGGTCCAAAAAGCCAAGATTTTAGGTGCCATACTAGAGCCGAATCTTAAGATGACGAGTGTCAAATTATATTTGTGTAAGAAAATTTTTAGGAGAAATGGGGGCTTCATTCTTAAACCACACTCTGGGTAAATGAGCAGATATGTTTTTAGGAAACATCCAAAAATAGACGTACATCATCCTTCCAAATTCATAAAATGTCTTAGAAACGGAGATACCCGATATTAAGAACGCCTCTCGACTGTTACAGAAAAATGACACCAAAAATCAGTAAGCTGCAATTTTCTGTGATAGCTAAGCAGTCATCCGGGAGTAGACATAGTGCGTCGTCTACTCGAAACACATTTCCATCGCTCTAATAAGGTAATACGATAAACTGATGGTAGTCTGAAGCCTAATAGCATAGAAATCGTGCCTTTTCTTGTAGCTTACTTAAGAATGAAAAGGATTTAGGTTTTGAGCCTTTCGACATATGTAGATACTCTTAAGCCATTTGAAACATTTAATAAGCGTAGATTGTACGATATCTCAAAATTTTCTCAACATACGAGTACATTATGTTGTTTCATAAGAATTTTGTTAAACGTTGTCAATAAATTCGCCATTTGAAGCATGAAGATAAATGCACAATAAATGGGTATATACAAACATTTACTCAAAATGTCTTTTTGCACAAAGCAAAACTTCCTCAAAGAAAAATTCAAATTACTTCATACAAATCAACATAGCTTTTGAAATTTGTTTCGCATGCATTGTAATGACGACAATTTAAAAGCCATAAAAGTAAAATTCAACGATCCAAAGACTTGTGCCGTATATGATGTATACGTACCGTATACTCCGTATATAGAACGCATGACGTTTTATTTTGATATATTACGTATACGCAGAAGTGCCTCTTGCACAGCATCTGAAGCTTTTCAAATATTTAAATATGGAAAAAATAGTACTTAAATTGGAGTATGACAAACGCGAAAATAATAATCCAACCAAAGAAAGAAATAAAACCAACGTAGTATCTACATACTTACTTACAATAAAAGCGACAAAACCGATGAAAAAGCCAGTGGCGTAACAAATGTTGGCTTATGCTTAATGTTTGAAGTATCTGTGTATCCGTATGTCTGTATATGTATGTGAGTACTTAAGTGCTTGTAGATGTAGATATAAATGTGCGGTTGCCACATGCTGTTGTACATTGTCCTCAGCATGAATGCAGTACGGCAACTCCTACTTCGTATGTGTTATAATAACAATAAAGTAAGATTCACGCGCCTTTATGTCGTCAAGTTGATAACTCTGAATGTTCGCGGATTTGCACGAGAAGTACCAAAAAAAAAAAAAAAAAAACAAGCTACTATACTGTGAAACCTTTACAAAAGTAAGGGATTTCATCTTTTGTTTGCTACACATCAAATTCAAACCAGTTCTATTGGTTTGTAAAATTATAATAGAAAGTTTTTGAATGCAAAACTAAAACAATCTCAAAACAATTCTATCAGTTTCACAGCTTAATGCGAAGTATGCGATCGTTGTGATACTAAGGAGCATAAGTATCATAACTCCATGCTCAAGATCACCATGCTTGATGATTCGTCTTTACAGCTTTCATCGTCCACTCAATGCAATACAATTCATTTTAAATAAATGTCAAACTCATAGTGAACCATCTCTCAAAACTGTTTCCAAGTGGTTTCGAAAATTCCAGACCGAACATTTTTTGGGTTAAGTCTGGTCTCGAGATAATTGTACAAAATCTTCGAATGACGGTAGATGTGTCGCGCTGAGGCTAAAGTTTGCAAAGATCTATGATTGGCTCAAGAAATGATTGCTGAGGAACTAGTATCAAATACCATGGCTGTATCACGAATATTGAAAAATGATCTCCCGTATACGAAGAATCTGCTCATTTGGTTCCACGAATTTTAAATGAGTTCAAGTTTATTTTGCCCAATATTTTCAAAGAAAATTCCTAGTCGAAAGGTCTAGTTTGGTTTTAGAATTACTATCCGGAAACCAAACAGCAGCGGAAGAAAAACAAAACCACCTATGAAACTCAGAGCACAAAAGTCAGCAACAAATGTGATGATGTCTATTTACACCAGCAGACCAAAAAATTTAGCTGCTTTTCCCCTGAACGCTTATCAGATATTCTCTGCAAAATGGTGTACTTAAAACTGCCAAACCCAAATTATCGAAAATTTGTTGGAAAACCGCTAAACGAGAGGCACTGCGTCGCTATTTTTTACATACCTATTATGCGACAGCTAAAACTTTTGAAAAAACTATTAACTTCATTACGGTCTCTGGCATTAAAGAACTTCGCACAGTACCATTTTCTCCGGGTCTAGCGCCTTGTTAATTCTGGTTATTTTTTAAAAATTAAAACAAATTTAAGCAGAAAAGTTTTCAGATGCAATGTAGAGATAATTGGTGCAGTTAAAGTGCAGTTTCAACTACAGCACTGGTTCCCAACCAGTGGTCCGCGGACCACCAGAGCTCCGCAGAAGCCAAAATATGGTCCGCGAGTGATTTTAAATGTAGCTTTGAGTAACAATATTAGTCCTAGGATAACCGAACTCGTGAAGAAGATGCAAGCTCAGAAATCATATTAATACAAAATTACAGAAATGTTTCCTAAAATTCTTTTTGTGTAAGTTCCTATTGAGTTTTTAATTAAAATTTCAGTTTAATTATTACAGTTTATTTTTATTACACCTACAGAGTGGTCCCTGCTAACAAGAATGATTTAAAAGTGGTCCCTGACTAAGAAAATGTTGGGAACCCCTGATCTACAGACTAAGAAAAAATATTCAAATTATAGATATTTATGTAGAGTAAAGAAAATATAACGAAGATTCAAAATAAAAACTAAAAATATTGTTGTCTGCTTATTTCTTAGCAACTAAATTGACTTTCGCTAGTCAACCGTATGTCCAAAATATTAAAATGGAGTACACTATGTTCAAAAATTTATTTTTGTTACAATGCAGCACATATTATATACAAATAGAACAACAAAACGATGCTCAAAATGGTGATAGTTTTACTTCACAGTTGTTTTATATAATCTAAGATAAATAAGATTAACCGCCTGCATTGAGTGCAACTACAGTGTGAAAACCAATCCGATCTGAATCCAAACCTTTAAATGATGATGAGGATGGACGGCTGTTGCTCCGAACGAACGATAATAATAAATTATGCTTGTTATAGCAAGTTGTCTAAGCCGAAGATACTGTTGGAAGACATGTTGAAACTAGCTGTGAATTATAAAGACTTTCAAGTCTTAAATGTATACGATACCAACTTACGGAACAATTTCATTGATACAATAAAGAGTATTCATGTTTCGCTAGCACCGAACAGAAGTACTTTTGCTTATTATTATACTTTGTATATAATTTTGATTAATAAATTTAGCAGAATATGTCTTTACAAGGATTTTAATGATGTAAATATTTTAAGCAAGACAAATTATGTTGTCTCCATGCGTGAAATTTTATCAGAATCACATTTTCAACAGACTTTCTGTTGTAAATTTGGTAATTGTTACAATACAAAATCGGCTTTGTGTGCGACGACATTGTATCTTTGTCTGAGATTGAGATTCAGCTGGAGTTGCATTGTTTGCTTTGGTTAATGACTACAACAAATATACATATACACGTCTGTTAAATCTTTTATATATACATATTTATATTATGTATGGTAATTAAGCATAATTACCTAGAGCTGATTTTACGAGGACTTCTATATTTGCACAGCAGCGCGTTTGTGCAACTCAGTTCGCATTTCAAGTTGCTGCAATCCATTAGTGATAAACCAAATGATTTCTGGTCAGTGCGGTAACATAATTCAGTTTAATTATACTAAATTACGCCTAAGATACATACATATATATGTATACGATAGATATATAGTAATCGGAAACTATTGTACTGTCATTCTATCTTTGATGACATTAGCTGTATGCAGTAGATACACAAATATCTACAATTCAGCTTGTAGTGAAATTTGACACTTAGAATGATGATAGTTTTATGTTTAATCAACAAACTACAGGAAATATTCTAGACTGTGAAGCAGTTTATTCGAATTTATTATACAAATCATTGAAATTGCGGATGTACTTAATTCGTAGAATTTTAGATAGTTCACGGGAAAATAAACAGTCGACAACAAATATACAATAAAATACAATTTATAAGTTAAAACATGTGCATATGAACGATTTTTCATTAAATATTAATTATCACGGAAACTCTTCATGAACTTCATGAACTATTTCATGATATTCTCTCGTCGTTGGTATCTTTGTAATTTGTATGTTGTGTAATAAAATGTCAGTTTGTTAGCGTCAAATTTGAAATCGAGGTTACGCTCCTCCGTTTTAAGTTTTCAAGTGTGTCAAAATCGAGACAGCTATGTATTTGCTCATCAGTCAGCTGTTTGCTTCTCGACACACAGCTGACAAATATATCTCTCTCGCTTGCTCACATGCGTAATAAATCTGTACATATTTCAATACTATTTATTAGCATAGGTAACACTTTATACATATTCGAAGTTGCTTATACATAAACATGTCTGCGCTTGCTTATCCTTTCTTCATACATTTTGATAACATATATATTTATATACAACAAAATGTGAAGTACCTTTTATATAACAAATACATATATGCAAACTTATGTCCTTCTGTTAGTTAATGCGTTTATCGCGTTGAGCGCCAATGTCACGTTAATATTCATTAAACTTGTAGCTACAAATGCGCAATAAAACATTTAAACTACTTTTTTTATACATTAAATTTTTTACCATGAATTATTGTCAAAGGCATTTCACGCAGTTCTGTTGGAATCCATGGCAACAGACAAATATTTATAATATTATATTGTATATAATATATTTCTATATTAAAATAAGTGCGTGTCTGTCGTATGTCTGTTGAAACGTGAAGAAATTAATAAATACGCATTAACTTCATAGTAGTAGGTATACATTATTTGCAGTCTTTATATTCAGGTGTTGCGTCGAAGTACATAAAGTGTCAAGATATTTTTCATATTTTCATTTCCTCGAGCTATACAGCTATATGTTTCTGCTTCATATATAAATATGTGTTTGAATATTTCAGCATATTTTTAAGTAAAATACTATATATAAATTGTTTAAAAATAATTTTCCTATTTTTCAGCTTATGAAAGTCTTATGACGACTTTAGTTCACTCAGAAGATTGTGGTAAAAAATATCCTAAAATAACATAGTTCCATAAATCATTGATCAACTTATGAATCATAACATAAGTGCAGCTTGACAATTAAAAAATTATTTTAAAACCTTTGAATACATTGGGTGTTTGAATTAATTGGTAGCGTTTCCTAAGACTAGTGCATTACCTTAGCATGAAAGAAAACACTGGATTTTTGCAACGAATTATGACGGGCGATGAAAAATGAATCAATTATGGCTATCAAAATCAAAGACGAAGCCATGGATCCAACTATACGTTCTGTATTTGGTGAGATCGTCTGGGTGTAGTCCACTATAAGTTAAATTACCCAATGGAACTATCGCTACCAACAAAAATTGATACATTTGTTCCAAGTATTGAAAAAAAAAAACGGCCCCAATACGAGCAGAGACACGATAAAGTGAAAAAAATTATGTTGAAATCGTTCAAATGGAAAATTCGTATTCCGCAGACATTGCTCCTTCTGATTATATCTTGTTCCGATTGAATAATTGTGGCCTTTTAATTCGCAGAATAGAGAATAGTATAATATTCTGTATCTATTCACATTGTAGAGCTTGTTGGTCGACGTTACGCTCGAAACTGTTGTGGGCGCACTTGCCAACATGTTGACGAGCATCAGTTGAGTGTGTTTTTGATAGTGTTAGTGCAGGGCCGGTGATCCATAGCACGCTCGTGTCGAGTTGAGAAATAGTAAAATTATAAAAAAAAAAACGTAAGGAAAGCGGCGGCACACAGCTCAATGATAGAACACACCGCACACAGTGACACGAAACGCCGATACATGCTCACTATTTTGCCGCTCTCTTATTGGGCGGCCCTGATATAAAGACACTCCTGTAATATTGATATTCTTATTACATTTTTAAGACAAGTGTTTGAAATTCGTACACTGGGAGAACTCCAGTTACTTTGATCTCCCTGAATTTACCATTTTCCTATAAATATTTATGTAGAGCACTCTGTTCAAGTCTAATAATTGTAGTTCAAAATGCATATGGAATGACCCACATATATATGCATATGTAAATGCGCCATTTTGTATGCAACAAAGTATTTCCTCCCATATATACACATGAACATGAACAACACGCACACACAGAACAAATATTCTATAGCAAATGTGAGAGAAAGTTACCGTTAATGCCACATACCGTTACTGTTATTATTTTGCAATATATTTAACAACAGCGAATTATGTTTTCGAATTGTGTGTGTGAGAGAAGGAGAGAGAGAGAGAGAGAGAGAGAGAGAGAGAGAGAGAGTGTGTGTGTGTGTTTATTTATAATTCATACTTGCTGTGCACCTTTAGCGTTTGGTCTGCTTCCATTTCCGCAGACGCTTTGTCTTCTACTACGCCATGTTCGACTTCCGCTGTATCAACTTCATTTCTATGTACCATATACGATACGTAAAATATACGAGTATACGGGTCACGTTTTGTTGTTTACGCATTTATTATGTCACAGCTTTTAAAATCTCGTAAAAATTGCAAAATGTGCATCGGTATCGTTGTCTTCTATTTGTACACGTCTTCTATTCACTAAGACTCACACGGCAAACGCCTGGGGTGCACTCTTTGCATTTACGAGAGCTATATGATAAATTAGTTAAAATTTTAAGATTCTTTAGTCTTTGATACTGGAAACATCATTTTGAACGCCTATAAATAACACAATGAAACAATATTTAAAAACTATCTGTCATCGGCATTTTTTCATTATAGATTTTAACTTGCTGAACACGGAAATTTCAATAAAATGTGTTCCTATGGATAGGATTTTGCGATATGAATTTTTGAATTTGTTTTCTAATTTTTTTCAGAGCTAATCTTTTATATAGTTCAATTCGTTTTAGGATTAACTGATTTAGTAATATAAAATATCATATCAAAGACAATTGAATTGCCTCAAAATTTTGTTCGAGAACTTGTTCAATCGGCTCCGTAGTTACGGAGTCATAGGATTAAATATAGCAAAAAAGTCTTTCTTTCTGACATACTCGTAATTTTGAAAATTCTTTAAATAAATGAGAAATCGAAAGCAGTAAAAAAAAAGTATTTTTTAGTCTTGATCGCCTCAATAGTGAGACAAAAAATACTACAAAGTTGAATTTTGATACCTTCGCTCGTTTGCTAATAGTTTCGTTATCTTTCCATGGTAAAAGTAACTTATATCTCTTGTTAAAGGTCTCTCTCTCTCTCTCTCTTTTTCTAAAAAAATAATAAACTAATCATTTTTTACTCCTGTCGAATTTTTCTTCTCGTTTTAATGCATAATTACGTTTTTTCATATTCCTTCCTATATTTCCGTAACTACCAAGCCCATTGTGCAAGTTCTTGAATGAAATTTATAGATAATTCAATTATCTTCAATACATTAGTATTTTACCTAACTAAATCGGTTAACCATAGGTCGAGTTTTGTTAAAACATAAACGACTAGCTCCAAAAAAAACTAATTACGAACGTAACACAGTACCCTCTTTGGAGCAACAGAGATACAGTTTCTTAAGATGTCTGTTTTCATTGCATTTCTATTGCAATTCTATCTTTTTATTTGATTATATTTGTTTTTTATAATATATCTTTATTTGTATTTGTTGCTGTTGCTGTTGCTGTTGCTGTTGTTACTCGTATTTTTAGTTTTTGTTGAGTGAAAACTGCTTAGAAATTTAATTTTATTGCTTCAAAATTACAACCCATGGGGAATTTTAATCTCTTCAACCATTCAACGAATGCGAAAGACTCTTGCGGCTGTCAGCATAAATATTAATTTTATTTATGCGATTTTCATTTTCCAGCTTTAAGCAGAACATTTGTTTTTGATAGACATCGTCGCACTTGACCGTGGTAGATATTATTTATGTAATTACTGTCACAAAGTTTTATGCCGAAAACAATTTATTCATGAAGGCTGAACATCATTGTTGGTAATAATTAAAATGTTAATAAACAGATCGTAATTATGGATGAATTATGATGAAAATTCATTAATTTAAACTACAGGTCAAGATAATCTATTGTTCCTCAATCTAAGGATAAATGAAAGATTGTTTTTGCTTATAGTTTACTAAACTTAAAATTCGGATCGAATAAGATTGGATGGAATTACAGGCGATCAAAGTTCAAAGTCTGCACTTTTTCTTTTAAGTATTTGAATTGTATTAGCTTCAGCTAATTAGCCATGAGTACTAAGAAAATATTTAAAGAAAACACATGGCTTTGTAATGACTATCTCTCTCTTTCTCTCTCTCTCTCTCTTTCTCTGTATCTCTCTCATGATTTCTTGTACTATTTTCTTTCTCTCTCTGTATCTCTCTCTCTCATGATTTCTTGTACTATTTTAAGTTAATCACCTCCAGAAAGTGGCATTACAAAGCCATGTGTTTCTTTTAAATGTATTCTTAGTACCCAATGGTGTATCATTTGGCTCTCGTAATTGGATATATGCACCCTAAAAAATCTTGGGAATTGAGGTTACGAAATGGTATTTCAGGAAGTCATTAGTTTTGTATATACAGAGGTATTCTTTATGTCTGTGTCACTTTTGGTGAAAAGAAGATATGGAGACTTTTATAACCATAAACTGCACAAGTTCAAAATGACCGCGCTTCAACAAATAGTAGGTTCAGTTACCACATACTCAAAACTTAATAGCACTTATAATTCACAAATAGTTTTTACATAGCAATAAGGGCAACTGTACAGAGTGTTAAAGCATCAATTCAACCAAAAGTTAACGTTTTTCTTTGTTCTTTTTTTTCATTTTCAAAATTAATTTAAATGAAATAGGTCCAGGAGTAGGAACTAACGCATCACAATTCATGAGGTTTTAAACTTTCGAAACAGTACAGTACGAAAACCGAAATTACTTATTGTGACAAAAAAGAAAGCCAAAGTCATTCTTCACTTCCTTTTATCAGCATTAGAGATTTAAAGTTTAGAATTTTTTACTAAACAAAGGAGCGGAATCCAAAAGAACTGACCAAAAGTCGAAATATGTTATCAAGATTATCGAAACCCAATGGAAAAAATCGCAATTTTAAGGGAGCTTAATTCCATTCAAAAATCGCTTCTGATGTACAGACATCGTAAATAAATGCTCAGATTCACATAGCAGACGATTTGTTTTACCAAAGAGTGTTGGTCCTGTGGTTTGCTTGTTGAGCATATTCTTCGAAGCTAAAATGAAATAAATGAAAATCTAAGCTACCTAAGAGCATCGTAATGTGCATTAAGAACTATGCACTAATTACTGAGTTAATCGCTTATGCAAGTTAATGATGCTTACATATGTACCTTGGTATACTGAATATGTTTAGTGTGTTCATGCAACTTCATTGAATACCAGCTATAATTTCGATATTTTAATGCATAATTAGGTTGCACGTTGATTACGGAAATATACGTACGTGCAGGCTTGCATATATCCTGCAGTCAAATACAAACAAATGACATACATTAATATATAATAGCAGTAGTAATAGATGTATGGAAGTAAATGCTGCATAGTAATCGTACTGCGAATGGCATGAAATAAAATTCACTACATTCCATTGAAATTTCCCCACATAATTAGGTTGAATATCTGAAGCGAAATTAAGCGAATAACGCGAGCCACTACTAAACACTGGTTCCATTTGCATGCTACAAGGATATGTATGTGCCTGCTGATCAAAAAGTACCTGGAAATGGTCAATAAAACGAAAATGGTTTTATTATTCTATGATATTTATTTTTTCTCTTTCAAAGTAATTCCCATTAGATGAAATACACATATTCCAACTCCTCTTCCAATTTCCGCAACACTATTCATAGGCTGATTTTTGGGTTAACTATAGGCGCCCTCTATGAATTTTCTTGAGTGTTATGTAGCAGAGTGAATGGTAGCAGAAGAAACTTGCACAATACCATGTCTGATTAATGCGGAAATTGTGGATTAAAGGAAACATCTTAGACCCAATAAAGTGTATATATTATTCTTCAGCTCGACGAGTCGATCTAGCTATGTCCGTCTGTCAGTCCACCTGTCCGTCTGTTTGTCCGTCTATCTATCAGTCTGACGTTATTGCAAATTTTTTGGGGACCAATTTTTAAGCTATCCAGTTGTAGACTTTTTACAGTCAAATAGAGTATCAATATTGACCAGCCACTTCAACTTCACCATCAACTTCAAATTCGATACGTCGGCTTCTTATGGATGTAATTTGAAGTAGTTATTTTGCATTGTCAGGTGCTTCACATACATATTAAGGGGCGGGACCCGCCTAATATTTGGAATAGCACCCATAAAACACACACCAGCCACTATATAGCTGCTATACGAGTTGAAATTTCATGTGAATTGTATCAGAGCTTCTAATCAACTGAAGATAAGTTTAGATCAGTCGAAAAGGTGAGTAGACGCCCAATACGAAGCAAATACTTAACCACAGAGCGGTCCGTTTTGAACTCTGTACCACTCGTAAGTCCATGCTTTTGATATTGTCCAAACTCCGCAGGCTTTCCGAGTATTTTTTGATCAGAAGGTATATCACATATTGTATTGAGTTACGCATGCAACAGGGTGCTGTTGTGTTGTATAATTTAAATACTAATATATATATATATGAGTAACACAAAAATGCAGTGTAGCATATGCGGCATCTGATACTCTTTCTCATTCATTCATTTATATTATAACAAATATACATACTATAACAGAGAATTTGTGTGTTCTGGGAGTGAAGATTATTTTGAAAATGCTGCGGGCAGCTTAAATAACAAACAAGCTGTGCAAAAATTTTTGCCGCTGTTGTACACAAACGGAAACTGACTTTATTAGATTGGTTTACAGAGCCGTGAAATATTTTCCACGAAATCACATAAAATTTGCTACACTGAGAGTTGCAAAATCGGTCAGCGGAAAGCAGTACAGTGTCATGGTATGGAGCGTCTATATCTGTTTGTTGTTGGTGTTTGTACGGTGGAAATGGCATTACCAATTATACACGAATATATAAACCTACTATGTACCCACAGGAATATAAGCACAATGAGCTTAACTAACCACATTGATATATGTATGAAGTTAAATATTTGTACTTGTAACTTAGTATGTAACCAATTTATGCTATGGAATATTTTATTAGAGTTGTTTCGTTTCGTTAACAATTCAGTTTAAATTTTCAGTTAAAAATTTCACTTGAGTTGTTAGATTGCATTGCCATTCTCGTTACTCAAAGCACTGAAAATTATATTTGTGAAATTTGCATTTATATATTCAGTTTTATATTGCAACATCAGCTATTCCCGACACTGCACGGGGTCGAATTTTAGAATTTCAAATTTTCATATTTCCCCCACTTCCCTTCAGCTAGTATTCTCTAAAATCTGTCAATTTGAAGATGATCGGATTTAAACTAATTCAATAACGAACGTATAAAAAAATGTGCCCGATTTCCCCTTAAAATTTCTTCTCAGCACCGTTCGCATATGTCATGGTTCGATAGGAGTTCCCCTCCTCTAAACTAATTTAAATTACAATTTTCTAAAAACAGAACAAGAACAAAAACAAAAAGATATAAAAAAACTCAAATGAACTACATTTTTACTTGAAATGTAGTTCAGTAAAGCTTGAAGAAGACTAAATTTAAGAATTTCAACTCTGTTCTTGACCAAGAATTTGTAGTTGGTTTAAAAAATTTCGTACTCACCATACTTTTGATACCGGTATGGATTAATTTAAGTACGAATAGTGTAGAGTAGTGAAATTTAAAATATGTACATACATATCTAGAGTTCATTGGAAAAAGGTTATTTAAATTATTAAACGATACGGAATGAAACCAAAAACGTTGAAATTATACGAACCGAAACACGTGTCATAAGAAAAAAGTGTTTCACTCCCAGTAAAATACTTTTTGCTTGGACATTATTGGTTATTTAAGATATCATGCTGAAATAAACTGTCCTACAGTGTGCGTTGAAAAATGTGTGCCAATCTCTTACTACAAAGCATGGTTTGAAAATTTTACCCAACCTTACATTCCTTCTCGGAATAAATCTGTTTCGATATTAGAAAACTATTTAGTTGTTTACCACTAAAGCCTTACATTTATAGAGTTAATGTGTGCTGATTTTGTTATCCGCAAAGCAGAGTCTGCATTTGGTTTCGGATGAAACACTTATAGTGCTAAGGTTGTATATAAGTTGATAATAACCAGTCAGGTAGCCCGTGATAACATGGAGAAACTTAGGTCAGAAAAGGGTTCAGGTTTTACAATACGAGTTAGAGAATCAGCTGTGACTAGTTCATCAACGGTTTCATTTCTTTCAAAACTACTATATCCAATATTAAGGCTCGAGGGTTCGACATCCATCTCATACTAAAAAATGGAGGGCAAGGTACCCATAGCAATCGAAATTTTGATATTTGGTTCGAAAAATTCCAGCAGCGGTTGTCATGTCAGTAAGTGAACCAAAAGTGAACCATTCGATTGAAGATAATCTAGTACAAGTACAACAAGTTCGCGTAGTTTTAGCTAAAGTGTAAATTAGCCTTATCACTTTGGTATAGATAAAGAAAATTGTCTTCTGGGAGAGACTCCACGTCCAACAAAGGAGATGTTTATTAATTCATATGGCTCTAGTAGAACCATATTTAAATGTGAATTTCAATTTAGTCTAATGCTAAGGTCTTTCCAAATTCAACTTCCGAAATTCATCAAAAGTGCGTTTTGTATATAGACAGAACACAATTTATATATTTTGGAGAAGAGTACTATTAAGGCCCACCTCAGGTTTTTACTGAGGCTCTCCTCACATGTAGTCAAAACCAGTACGTCCGACCGAAAAAGTGAATACTAGATTATCTGCGTAATCAACAACCACGCAGCCTTGTAAGGTAAGCTTAGTTAGAAGGTCAACAATATCGAGGGAACTTAGTAGTAAAGATATAACGCCTACTTATGTGTATACATTTGTGGCATTGACAATAACACTGCCCGAATAAGATGGGACCTAGTGTTTCCGACTGGATTTTTCGTGCTGAACACGAATCTTCAAAAGCATTCCATCACGTCACGTTTCCGATAAAATAGGGATTGAAACTCATAAAAACAGAGATTTTGGCAGTTAAAAATCGTAGGGCAAAATCCTGACGTGATTAAATGGAAAGACGGTATCAGGGACGATGGAATTCGAACATACTAGCTTCGATTCGTGTTCAGCACGAAAAATCCATTCGGAAACACTAGGTCACATCTTATTCGCAAAAAATCATGTAGGCCAGTGTAACCGAAGTGTTCACGAGGAGAATGATATGTGGTATTACTTTAACATGACGTTAATCCAAGCAATACTGATCTCATCTATAGCAATGCGGGACCAATGCTCGAGTAATAGAACTGTAGCAAGCATTTTGAATGACTAGAAACGCGAAAAGCACAAATTTCTTTGACTTCAATGATTATCTTTTTACTGATAAGATGAACTGATAATAACACTGATGAACTGCGCCTACCGTTCAAGCAATTTGTATATGCACAAAGAGACAATTTTCCGAGAATTCGTGGGAGCTAAACTCTAATCGCAACAGATGCATTGTCAGTCTGGATTAAAGCATTAATATTGTTCAACAGCGTGACGAGATATTAGCATGTCTAACTACATCGCTACGTGTTTGTTTGTCTTTGCAAATTTTGGGAATTTGAAAACTTATACTGACACACATACAAACACAATACTACTTATAGCTTATACTCTGATAGCAACTTATAGTCATCTGTCTTTGCTACATAATTAAAATCAAATATTTATTTGAAATAAAAAAGAAAAAATATTTTAGATACACAATATTCATCATGTCAGCAATTATTTGTTAACCTTGACCCACAGCTGTGCATTGGTGGTCTATCTGTTTGCTCGGAAAATGCGGCGATTCATGCGTACAAAAGTATCTCATATCCGATTTCATTTGAAGCAACAAAAACTGTCAGCCACAGCTGCTTTGCTGACCTCAAGCTCATTTTGCTGCCTGCCATAATCCAGCATAGAGACAATTTGCCATTTTTTGGCGTTCGCTCCATAATTTCCATTAGAATATGTCAACATTTTAGTTGAGTAGCATTTTTAATAATGCATCACAGCGCGTTGAAGCCAGCTTTGATGTTGTCCCCTGTCTAGTGCAGATTTCGTTTGTTTCATCATTTTCATTTAGCTAGAGAGATAAAATATTTCAAAAATTTGTTTGATATGAATTTGGCTATCAAGTGCATAGAAAATTAATTTCAAGTACAATACATGCATAAATGTGAAATGTGATATATCATAAAGTTTTTTGATTATATGTTCTTAGATATTCTCATTTTCAGTTTGACATTGTGTTGCTTAGTGATATTTAGTTTATCTTTATATGAAGCACACATGAAACAAACGATTATAGTTTTGCGTAGTTATGCAACAAAGTTGCCTGAATTTAATTTTAGAAGTTAGTAGACATACTGTACGCTCGTAAAAATATGTATATATAGTATAAGTCTGTCTAAAGTTACATTCTAACAGGATTCAATAATAAGAACAAGGTAATAAAATTAAACAGATTTGAAAAATGTTGCACACTGAAAGTTGGAAGACCGTTCGGCGACCACAAATTTTGCCCAGAGAAGTTCACACCCGAAAATATGAAACTTTAATTTATGAGTATGCAATTTGTTTCTCCAATGTTAGGAAAGGTTTGTCCACGGTTAACCTTTGCTGGCCCACCCACCGAAATTTAATAAAAGAGAGTCTTGGCTTTTGAAATATTAATACAAAATAGTGAAATCAGTATTTGAACCCATAAATTTCTACTTGAGAATGTTCTTAATAATATATCTTACTCTATGAATGAAACCTTTACAGCTCAGTACTTAGTTTGCAAAAAAATGCTATCGAAAACTCAAATATATTTAATTTGTTAATACTCAGCTGTGGTTACTTAGCTTTAACTGCAAGAAATACATTTTTTTTTCTTTTATTTCGGCCAGCGGTGCGGGGCAACAGCGAAAAGCTATGAAAATTGAACCAATAGTCTAATGTATATGTGAAATATGATATAAGAGAAGTAGGCTGCACTCCGTTTTCAACAAAGGCGAACCAAAATTCGTAAATGTTTTTCAATATATTGTATTGACTGAAAAATGCTTTCAAAATCTTACAGAAGATTACAGCTTCTAAACAAGTTGGTTTCTGACAAATATTATCTATCATTAGACTATTATCAAATTTTTAGCAATCAGCATCATTAAGTTTGTGTTTGACATCCATTGAAAACAGACATGAGAGGCAGACCGATCTTGATATCGAAATCGTTGGACTACAGTCGGTGCCAAGAATAATTAAACATTGTTTAAGGTACCTTATATGAATCATAGATTATATTATATTTAGTGGTCCGATCTGGACTTATGCGAGATACCTATATCATTAGAATGGTTAAAAACTTAGAATTAATTACAAATGAAAAAACAAATTGCTCACACAAAAACTCAAAAAGGGGGAGCAGGTTTGCAAGGGACTGTACTTTATCCGATCTGTGCATATTTGGAATATTTTGTATGGAGTGATGTAAGATACACTAAATTTGTGTGGCATTTCTAGCTGAATAAAGAACAAAAACCCAAAAAATTGCATAAAAAATTTAAAAATTGAGGGAGATTTGTATAGGCACTGCCTTTCTAATCTGGAATAGATTTTAGTCGTCCCTTCTGGACCTATGCGGTATATTTTATCAGGATTTTCGTAAGATACACAAAATTTTCTAACGTAATTAACAACAAAACTAGACAAATTTTCATACATAAACTTAAAAACGGTTACCAGGTTTGTATGGAGCTACCACTTAAAGTGCGGTTGGCATTCGACACGTGTGATACACTGCATCCTGGACGCCAAATTTCCCACTACTTATTCAAACATTTGTAGCCGCATCTCACAAATAACTAGCTCGATATTAGCTTCCAAGCTGAAATCGATGCTGGCGTGTCCCAATAAACCAGCGACTTCAAGTATTTCCAGAAAATGTACTCCATCAGTATCAGATCACATGATCTTGCGGGCCAGGCAATCAGTACGTGTCTAGAGATTACTATTACCTCAATAAATCGATGGGTATACCCAGAAGTATAGTATGTATCGCCATGTTGGTGAAACAATGACCCTTCCAGAACATGGTTGTGTAATTTTGAAAAGAAAAAATCGTTCAACATGGCTCGATATCGCCTATGCAGTATCGGTTTATGGTAAAAAAAAGTCAATCATCTTTCAACCGTTAACGCGCCCAATTGCTAAACTTTTTGTAATTGAAGTCTTTACATTACAATTATGAATGAAAATATGCTGGCAACTTTTCGATAAGCTATAAATATTTTGAGTGTTGCCATATTAACAAAAAAAAACTTACCTACTTTACTTACTTAAAGACATCGCGCCATCTCGCATGACTATCATTGTGAACGAATTTCTGACCAAAAACTCAACAAATAATATCGAACAACCTCATATTCACCCTATATGGCTTCGGCCGACTTTTTTGTTTTTCTAAAACTGAAATTAACACTTCGAGGCTCTTGGTTTCGATAAAAGACATAAAAGAGAATCTGCGGCGAGAACTGAAGTCGATTCCGAAAAATTCCGAAATTATTCGTTGGCAGTTTTCCAAAATTTCAGCAAAAGCAGGAGAATAAAGTCAAAGGTTTAAATTTCCAAAGTTATTTGTTTCATCACAACGCCTTCAGACGCGTTCTGTTTACAAATATTTAAACAAGTAGCCTCCGCGCAGCCCAGTGAATACTCGTACCTGCTAGTCATACGTTCAAATATGGAATTGTCTTAGCATTATATCGGCTTATAAACAACAGCTCAAGCAATGAATGGCATGCGTGTTCTGACATACTCGTACAATATAACAAAGCGGCTGCGCTGCCACAGCAATAATCAGGATAATAATGCAAACTGAACCGATACCGCAATAAGTTCAGTAAGCCGTCGAGCAACCTGTAATACATGCCACACCCACTGCTGTCGTCTACGTCCATTTATGTTTTGCCTACAGAGGCTGCTGCTGTCATGGTGACCGATATCAGCGGCAATATGCAGCCTCACGTACAAATTGCATGATTATTATCAAGGATAATTAATTTGATGCCAGTGCACAAACATGTCGAGCATGTCGGAGTGGGTGTAGATACGGCAGTAGAAGTGACTACGCTGCAAGTGTTGTATGTTCAAGTAGCATTGTCAGTCCGTTTATCTGTCTGTCTGCCTGACTGCCTGACTATCTGTCTGACTGTCTGTTGCAAGTAACTAAGACACAAAGTAAGTTGACACAAACGAGCGACAAATGCTCTCCATGTGTCGAGTGCCAGTCTGTCTGCCTGTCTGTCTGTATTTATTTCACTGTATATGTTGGCTTGCATCATTTAGCGCGACTTATGACTTTGTTGGCAAATCTTCTCAAAAGCGACATAAAAAAAAGAAGATAGTAGTAATGCACGTACGGAGTTTATTAAAAAATATTTTTATGTTCATATGAATACAGAACAAACCACGGTCACAGTCAACTCCGCATCGCCTGGAGTGCTGCCATCCATGATGTTGACCATTATAATGATAATTATCGCACTTATTCAGTGCAGTCCAGTCGCGTTGCTCTGTACATCAAAATATGACATTAAGTGTAATTAAATATGCCAGAGGTTCTTTTCTTTTTTATCTTATTTAATGTGTATATATTTATATGAAATTAAATACAGCATTTAAGCATAAACAAAGACAGACCAAAATGGTTCCGGCACTCATATGTATTTTATACAACAACATTGTAAGCAGTAAAGACTTTAAATAAATGTTAGTATTTTATTTTCGAAAATACTTGTTAGTTAAACTTAAAATTAAACTATGCTGAAAAGTTGTTCTAAGTAATTTGAATTAATGCAATGGTTTTCTCATATAGATCCTCATACGCGGATCTTAAAGTCGTCGCGAACTTTAAAAGACACAAAAAATACTACGAAGAGTCATTCTGGGTACACGCATCTACACTATACAGCAAGACCATGATTATCAATGTCTAATAAATTATTATCTCCATACTTTGGAAGAGGTTTCTAATTCTTATTTGCTTGCTGATCTCCACGCTGGTATTGTTGTTGCTTGTTATCTCTGTTCCCAAGTTGAAATTTTCTATAGTCCAAGACGTGACATTGGTTTGTGAGTGGAAACCAAGTACTTCGTCTTGTCCTCGGCGCATGAGACGTGACAGTTTTTCAATATCCGAGAACGCCTGGCTAACTCCCCGTACATTCTCGCCGATGATGTCAATGTCATCAGCTTATGTGAGTAGCATCACTTCCTTATGGAAGATCGTGTCCGACCATTGTCGTTGGATGTACTCCATCAGGAAATATAAAAAAAAAACGTGTTAAAAAACTATGTTATTATAGGCTCGTCGAAAGCGGCCTTATAATCAAAAAATATCTAGTTGGTATCTTTGTTGCACACGGGTCTTTTCTATGCGGAACAGAATTTTATATTCGATTAAAAGGAGACTTAATCCACGGTAGTACGCGCAGACAGGGGGCTGTTTTCTTGAAGTTAGGACAAAGAATACTGAAATTACAATCGTTAGGCATACATTCATTGGATAATATTTTCCATACGAGTTGGAGCTTATGTCTTACCAATTCGTCACCACCAGTTGTGACTAACTCAGCTGACAGATCTACAAAAGATCCAGCATCAATTGGTGTTTCTCGAAATACTTCTCTATCTTTGAAATTTATATCTTCATCGCCATCAATTAAGTTACAGAAGTAACTTCTCCATAGTCTCAGTGATTCATATGCATTTGAAATCAGTTTTCCATTTTGGTCCTTGCAATAAGGCACTCTGCGCTTAAAACCATCGTTGATGTTTTTATATAATTTTCGAGCTTGATTTCTATGAGATGACAACTCAACATCCTCCAGCTTACGCCTTTCTTGCTCCTTTTTTTTTCGCATTTCTACCAACTACATAGTTATTCTGTAGGCGACGTCCTTCTGTGCAGTAGCTTGGCGACACTCCTTAGAGTGCGTCAAAAAACTGGTGGGACCTTCTTGGCAGCCGTACTCATGGAGACGGGGAAATGTTTGAACTGCTCACATATATCTTAAGAAGCCGGAGTAGATTCCCGGAACAGTTGGGAGAGTCTAGCGATTTGTTATAATGGCTTTCCGACGACTTCCTCTTATGTCACATTATACTTTTTTAGAGAACCGTTGTTCTATCCATTGCATTTTTTGTTTTGCGGTGATGTATTAGTCGACGGTACCAACCACCTGGATAGTTGCACCTTCCCTATAGTGTCTGAACTGGTTAATAGCTGGTTTTGACTAATATTCTTCACATTTAGAGCGCATAGTGGTATAAATTTGGCAATATGTTTTCTAGACATTAACCTCCGTCTATCTATCTGTACTCCATCTATTGCATAAAAGTACACAAGCTGTCACATTTAAAGTACTCATATCTAAGCTTTCAAGAAATCTGTACTTATATGAAGCGATCTGCAATCTGATTGTGGCACTGCCATCATCAACTTCGTCTGGCACCATCAGAAAAATATTTACAAAAAATTTCGTGTTGAAGCTTTTGGAAAACTCTCCATATTTCATTACAAATTTATCTTAAGGTTAGTTTATCTGAGAGATGCTTTTCCTTCATTTCAGGCTACTCTTCATTACATTCTACTTGAAGCAGAGTTATTGGATCTGAACTGGAAGTATGTTCAGGATAGCGTTATAAACCTTTTGAATGATTTTTACGTCCACAAAACGCTTTCCTGTCCTTTCGGCAAATGCATTTTTATGAAATATTTTTTGAAAAAGTTCCATTTTGGGTGGGACACACCTTCTATATGTATCATGCAGTAAATTCAAAATCGCTTTGTATGTCAAAGGAAGAGCTTAAATAAATCAAAACGAACAAGTAAACAAAACATATTTAGCAAACACAAAGCCAGAATATTTTATGTGAACAATATCGACAGAGAGAGAGAGAGAGAGAGAGAGAGAGAGAGAGAGAGAGAGAGATAAATGTTTTCAGCCTGAATCAATAAAAGTCTTTTGAATTGTGTACCAAAAGAATTTACCAAATAAAAGGAATTCACATAAAGCACATTTAAAAATCAAATCAATGAGCCTGCCTTGTCATGTGATGCATACATTGAACATGAAGGGGAACAAAAATTTGTGCCACATTAACATTAAAAGTGTTTTGAATTTTTGGTTCAGTACAACTTCAATATGAAAGTATTGTATTCCATGTGCACAAAGAAGTATATTGTGTATTGCACGTGCAATGAAAATTACAGAAGCACTTATAACTATGTAAAAACTCAGGGACAGAGTTTTTTACTCAGGAACAGAGTTTTTATGTATTTGGTAAAATGTGTCATCGATTATTGTACGAATTTTGTTAAGAACTGATAATGAGACTAATGATTATGTACTTCGGCAAAAGCACATCAAAGTTGATGAAATGATAAGAAGGATGCGAAGGATATTAAGCTGCAAATAATGTATATAAGGATATACATACATATTTCGATAAACTAAAAACAGAGAAAAGGGTACGTGGTAAAATTCGAAATAGTACAACGCAGTTTACCTGGTTTACAATGAGTTGGATTTTTAAAATACTTAATATAACGACTTAAATGTTCATGTTTATACATTTTCACACACACTAGAATAAATTTGTCTGAAAAAACATTGGTAGAAACTTTCCATTCGGCCCAACATTCTCAATATTTGTTCTTTCGTCGTCGTTAACATGTGAGTGGCAAAATAACGTTCGCTTCATTCCTCGAGAATATTGAGAGTATATAGAATCTTAACTCATGGAAAAATGGAACATTCCTTACATTCTCAACATTCACCGAAAATATTGAAAATGTGAAGAATGTAAGTCGGTAAAAAGGTCGTATGACAACATAATCGATATAAATTATAGGTTTCCAAAGACTAAATGCAATAACAAACTATATTCTGCATATAATTGTCCAATTTTTTTGGCTTGTGAAAATAAGAATATCAAAGCTTTTAAGATGAATTTTAGTTTTAAACAGCAGTTTGCTTCTTTATGTCACACTTTGCATTTTTAATAAGTCAATAGAAAAGGCAATATACATTCTATACCCCATTCTACAATAAATGAGATTCAAGTTGTTTTGATGCACAACACAAATTTAGTAACTAAATAAAGTGAAATATAATATTCGTATAATACGAGAATTCAATTTCAAACCAAAAACACTGGTTAGTACCTCAACGTGAAGCCATTTCGCAAGTGGTGACGTTTAAAGAGCAAATAAACACATATGAAAATTCATATACTCGTATATACACATATACGAGAAGAGCTAACAAAAGATTGCTATGTTGGTAATGGTAATTGATTCTAGAAAACCTTCACCTAGAAGACCCATATCAGCAGCATCGTGAAATCCCTTAGCGCCAGGATACGTAAACTGGGCTGGCTCCTCAACGGCAAAAACAAGCTGACGCTGAGAAATAGGGTCAACATTTACAAGGTCAAAATTTCAACAGTTGTGCGCTACGGGATGCAGATCTATGGCATTGCTGCTCGGTCACACTTTTCAAAGACCAGGGTTCTCCAAGAAAGGTCCTCCGCAACATCTTTGGTGCCCCGTGGTATATGCGAACGGCTAACCTAGAAAGTAATTTAAGTGTTCCCTAAATTGGGGATGTTCTTAGAGCGACTTGAACAGTACCCGAATTAACTAGCAACGCGCATACTAAGGAGGAGCAGGTGGGCGAGGCGGCATCCTATTGACTTGGACGAGATAACCCTGTAAACTACAACTTCTATATTCATGAAACATTCTTTAAAAAATATTATATAAAACAGCACTGATGATCTTTGACTCAAACTCAGATTTTCTAGACTAAGTAATACCATAAAGTTTTCGATTTAAGTTTAATAAATAAGTTTTATATTAAAAAAAAAGGTGTTTTTTAATCAAAATTACTAGAAAATTGGTAAAGATGGAGAGGAAAAAAATTAAAAATTACTGAAGAAAGCTTACCGGCGGAACAAAGCGAAATTCAATTCGATATTCTTTAAGGGCTAAAAATCCAATGGAAATAAAATGCAACCGAATCTTACATTCCTAAAGACTTTATTATATGAAGGCAGAGCATCAAGTTGGTTGTGAATATGTGCCACCGCCAATATAAATCTGACTTTGGTGAAATATAATATTCAGGCAGTTCCAAGACTAGCCCAGGAAATGAATGTAGATGAGCTGTTTTTGGCTGCCTCACAAATAACATGGTTGGTAATGGGATTTCATACAAATACATGCGAAAGTGGGTCGAACTTTGTGTATATAACTGGAAACATCTTATTTGCTGATAATTATACCAAGCTAGCCGAATTTGCTGACCTCTGTTAATACGTAAGGAAACTGTATTGTTAAATTTTCAGTTTAGTTACGTTAACTTTTCAAGTCGTGAGGACTGTTGTTACACATGTCTGTAGCCGGAATCAATAAATAAAGTTTAGCTGAATTCAAAAATAACAAGTCATGCTCTATTTTGGCTTTGGCTTAGGATGAGGGATGTGATATGTTTGGTGATCCATATATATTTTGTAGGTAGGACTATATAACATCTCTATTTTTTTGTCGAACGCGTCTTTAAATACAACAAAAAGCAGAAGAAGTTGTGCGTTTAACTCAAATGACTACTCAGCAATGATACTCAAGGTCCTGTCAAGTTTCCGGCACAGGAATGTTTCTATTACGAGAGATATGCATTGTAGCATTAGGAAATTTGTGATCTTCTGTAGCATATTAGAGAGTAGAATGCTCTCCATTAACTGTATTCTTGTAGGTAACCTTTATTGACATAGTTATTATGGAGCTGAATGGAAGAAAACACCATTAGATTAGGCGGCGAAAAGTGGGTCCAAATCCAAAATCCTGGCCAAAATCTCAAAACTTCAGTTGTTACTAACACAATTCGTAGGTATTCTGTTTTTTGAGTTCGCTAATTTCGAAACGATTTGGTTTTACCACAGTTAACCGTTTGTCATGTTTTTTTTTTTTTTTAGTTATTTGGAGTGATGGCCCTACTTTTCATTACTCTTTATTATTATTCCAACGGATATATTGTAGATGCACGGGTTATTATATCTGTGCAAGTCAAAAGAAACAAAGTTTTCTGCTTGAGGGTCGCTATCTGATAACTTCTGCCATCTGTTCAGTGGTTCTGCAAGTGTGATTAGCATGTGCACATCGTATCGTAGTAAATAGTTTGTTACCTTCTTCCAATCCTTCCTTCATCCATGATGGCATAAAATCTTCTCATATTTTACTAAGCTACTACACAGATTGCTTCTTCCACAATTGAGTTGTTTTAAATGAAATACCGACTTTAAAAGTTGGAAAAGCCATTGATATTTATTTAATTTCAATACAAATTGAAGATCTTTTATTAACCCTCTCGTACACATGTTAGTGTTCTGACAAACGTCAAAGTAGTTAAAAATACACGAAGCATGAAACCACAAAAACGAACACAGATGCAACAACATTTTATGGCCAACACTGCATTTTCACGTTTCATTTTAACCCGGCCCAAACAAAAACACCTAAAGAGTTGAAAAATATAAACTCAAATTATATAGTGCCAAACGAATGCAACAGGCAAATTTTTTCCGGCTTCATAAAAATATCTCACTTGTATAGTTTTAAATGTGACGAGTGAAAATAAAAAAGCATCTGAAAGGATGCCTCACTTCACATGATGTGCAGCGAAAAGTTGACGTCATGTGAAATTGAATTTCTTCAGATTGCACTGCAAGCTTTTAATAGCTCAACATATAAAGTCGGTACAAGTTCATTTTTTTTTTTTATATATATATATGACAATTTATTTCTTTATTTTAAGAGATATTTTAATACAGTCCAAGTCATTGCGCTCAATTTTTTAAAGTCAGTCAACTTTTGCCCTGGATCATGATTTATTTTACTTGAACTTTGTCTAACATAAAATTACCAATTTTGATTTATATTCGTGTTTTGGCTTCTTAAGTTTGTTGCCTGCCGTTTGTGGTCTAGAAAATGTTTATTAAAGTCTTGCTATGGAAGACGAATGGCTGCATACGCCCAATTGCATGCAAAGCTAAGAAAAACTTTGTCGCGGTGTGCTTTTATTTAATTTTTATCGGTCTATAATTTTGTTATCAAAATATATGCAGGTTTTGAGATATAACAAGTTTATTTTATAGAGTGTCAAAAAAATTATAGCACAATAGCACACTCACACATCAGCAGTAATTTTTAATACAAGGTGTCTCACAAGGAAGTTCACATTTGAAAAATCGAGATAAAAAAAAAGTAAGTAGTTTATTGCATATTAAAATACACACTTTAAGAAATTATTTCTTAAAAATGATATTGTCCAAATGTAAACCGTTGCATTCACGGCATTCATTTAATCGAGCACTAAAATACTTGGATACTTCCTTTTAATTGTGCCAGGGAAGTCAGTTTGTTGCATTAACCTTAGATTTGACGTAACCCCACAGGAAAAAGTCCATAGCGGTTAAATCGGGACTTCGTGGAGGCCAATTTATGTCACCTGTCCTGGAGATCAATTTGCCAGGAAAAATTTCGTGAACTCGTGGTAGAGACCTGTTGGACGTGTGTGAAGTTGCTCCATCCTGCTGGAACCATGTTCTTTGGTTATAACCAGGAAAATTTTGCAGTTCAGGCACGAAGAAGTCGTCTAACATATCCACATAACGCTCTGAATTCACTGTAACTGTGCGTTCCCTTTCATCTTCAAAAAAGTAAGGGCCGATAATTCCTCGCGCCGACATCGCAGCCCATACGGTCACTTTAGGGGAATATAGGGGTTTCTGATTTTTGTGTGTTGGATGTGTTGCACTCCAGTAGCGGCAATTTTGCTTGTTTACATGTCCATTAAGATGGAAATGAGCTTCATCCGAAAACAAGATGTTGGTAAACTTTGGAAAGTTCTCAATCATCTGGTTTATGAATTCAAGCCTCTGCCCAGCATCCTGAGGCTTTAATTCTTGCACCTACTGTGCAGCTTTAAATCTTTGTGTAAAAGCATCAGCACGCTTCCGAATCGAAAGGTCCGGGTTGTGACGAACAGACTGAGTAACACTGTCTACGTTTTCGAACGTTCTCGAATACCTTGGACGCCCCGATTTTAATTTTTCCAGCGTTGAACCGGTCTCTTCAAAATCTCGACCCATTTTCCAAAGGTCGAGGGCTTGGCGCATCATTTTAATGACGAACATGTCGAATACTGCAGAATTTTCTACGCGCTACAGTCGCTGAATTACCGTTTTTGTAAAACTCACGTACGCACAACACACGGTCCGCTCCCGAGAAACGCTCCATAGCGACTAAATTCCCAAAACCTAGGCTACCGATTGACATACCCCCGTGCCCCTCGGAATAGTTGCGTTCACGCAATCACCAAATCAAATGTGAACTTTCTTTTGAGCCACCCAGTATATAGGTAATGAGGCCAGGCAACTGCAACTAATGTGAAAGCAATGAAGACCGCAAACTTCAACAAGTTGAAAAACTTATTAAACCTTCATCCCTTTGAGTACAGGTTATAAAAAAATCCATAATTGGCCGGTCGTATTACGTCAAAAAGTGAGCAGAACACGCCCATTAATATATGTGTGTGACTCGTCTTTTAAGGCCTGGCCACACGCTCTTATATTTACGTACCATAGTGCTATGATAGTCACGCGGATTGATGGACCGACGGACGGACGGACGGACAAACGGACTGACAAACAGACGGACAGACGGACCTATATCAACTCGTCACTGGATGCTTTTCTAATTACAAATTTTCTATATACAAATCTACAAATCTAGATGAAAAAAATAGTCCTTTATGTTATTTCCAAAAACTGCTAAAACACGTGCCTAACTACAGGGGTCGGCGCTCGAAGTGTTAACAACTTCACGCTGCTGGAACAATCAAACGGCTAATGACAGTGCGCTCTTGTTTTGTCCAGCGTCAGTCTATAATGTTGCTTAGAAACCTACGGAAGTATATCATCAGTTAAAAAAATTATCGAAATGGAATTCAAACGCAACACTGTTATTGCTTTGTATATGACCGGAATATCGCAACCAGCCATTGATAATGAGCCACGTCATTTGAGTGTGAACTAATTACACGTTACAATGATACTGGTAGCATCAAAAACGCCATGGAGGTGAACATAGAAAAACTGCAACATCGGCAGAAATGGTTAGAAAGGTGAAGGCCAGCATTCAACGTAATCTACGACAAAGCGCAATTCAATTGGCGAAAAAAAACTCAATGTGTCTGCTTGTAGCATGGGGCACATATTAAAAAATGAACTACGCTTGAAGCCCTACAATATACAAACCAATGGATTTTTTCATATGGTCCATTCTGGAGACCAAAGTATCAACTAAAAAATACTGATCTTACTTTCTTCTGATCTAACTTCTTAATAGAAACGACTAGATTGTAAGGTGGTAAATTCCTTCTGGAACTTTTCACAAACTGTTTCTGTCAGTGTATCACACAACATTACACATACAAAATGCTGCATGTTAAAACAACACCACAACGCATAGAATTGTTAAATGTTCACAGTTAAAATGCAGCATTTCAACATTTTGTAAAGACGCTGTTTCAAATGTTCTAAAATGAAAAGCAGAGGCAAAATTGCGGTTCACCATTTTCTCTAACAAAAATGTTGCATTGTTCGAGTACTTTGCTGCTTCTGCTGTGCCTTGCATTTTTAGTTAACTTGCTGCCTGTGTATCGTGTTGGTTTATTTTCTATGTTTGGCAGTATGCCTGCTCTGATGATAGCTGCCTCCTCGCCGGCGTGTTCAGCATTTTCGACTGCAACTCTGCAAGATACAATATCTTATGCTGCATACATATTTGCGAGTGGGTTTTTGTTGGAGGGGTACGTTGCATGAGCACACAGCATAACAATGCAACATCAGCAACAGAACCAGCAGCAACAGTACTTAAAATATGTCGAGCATGTTTCATATTTATTGTTAACAACAAATGCGGTTTCAGTAAATAAAAATTGTTGATTGTTGTGGAAGTGTATTTAAAACTTTGAGAATTTGTTGCGGGTACAATTGAATGATATACGTAAGTGGCTTTTAGAAACATATAAAATTTCATGCATGAAGTGTAATTGAAAAGCGCTATTTTAGTGTAGTTACTTAACTGATGTGTATTGGTTGCATATACGTACTGAGTTTGATAAAAGAAATTGGAATATAGGTAGAGATGATAATACATAAACAAAATAGTTTCATATTACTGAATTTTATCTTTGCCCTTTAATTCTTGCAAACAAATTGTACAAAACAAATTGTGCAACTTGCAAACAAATTGTGCAATATTGTGCATATGAGTTGACCACAGATTAACTGCAATCTCATGAACTTTTAAATGCACACAATGATTTTTAATCGATCATTTCCAATGCGATAAAATGCTTTACCGCATTTTGTTTCGAATATACGTATAGTTTCGTTCTTTCTCATTGATCACGCACCCATGACCATATGAGACAAACACATGAACGCTGTACAATCTGTGGCTTTCAGCTATACATAATGTTTTCATTTCCACAAAGAAACGATGGAAATGCACGTGTCCGGGGAGACCATCCTGACTATCCGTCTATAGTGTCATCTTAATCAAGACATTTGCTAGCTTTCAAGTGGAAAGCAAACCATTTTCTTCTATCGCCAGGATCTGAACATATATATTTTAAATACTTTCTGCACACATAGGCTCCGACATTACGCAGATGAAAAGACTGACCTTCCCAAGCGGAACTAAGAGAACCTGATACATAAAGTACTTTTTTCAACTAAGTTTTATTTATACAAAAATTGCATTTGACAATCATTAATTATCACTCCCATACCTAACTACATGCATTTCAATGTAGGAAGAATTAATAACTACACTTAAACCACCAATGACAAAGCAACTGTTACAGTTTATGTACATATATCTTAACATACCCATAGTCAATTAAAAGTCCTTTGCAGATTTGCATGCGTACCAATTTACCATGAACATTCACTCGCTTTTTGCATAATTATTTCTTGGAACATATCAAATATGTATTTATATATACAAATTTTGGTAATTTAATTAGAAGCTTTTATTTGTTTCATACTGTTTGTGTTTTTGCGCCCGCATCTGTTGCAATTTTAATTGCTTTACAAAACCGCAGCACAAATTCACACACACACGCAGATACACAGATACAAACACACAGGCAAAAGCAGCAAATTAAATAAGATACACAAAACATATCCGCACGCATCCTTAATGCTCAGACTGCTACAAAGATACATATGTATATACCGCTATCTGCTTTAGAGATACATATATAGAGATTTACACAGAAAACAACATGAAACACGCATCTGTGCATGTAATTCTTTCAAAAGGCAATTTTAACTTTTCCTAATAGAAAATTACTTTATCTTTAAGCGTTTTGCATGTTTTTTAACTTTCCCTCGAAACACTTCTACGGTCTATATCCTGTTCAAATCCTTTTTAGCCGCCATTTTCAACACTTGCGCGCTTTACTGGTTTTAATGTTTCAAGCTATGCGTGTGTATCTATGTGTGTGTGTATCTGTATCTTGCGCTTTGTTTTATATATATAATTTTCCGTAATGCAGAAAATTCTATCTTTTTAATACACTCGAGCATGGTAATTGTCTCGTAGCTGCCGCCAACTTTGTCGCAGTCGCTATTTTTGTTCAGAAATATGAACTAAATACATTTGCATCTAAGAAATTACCAATGAGAGAAAAGCGTAACAACTTTTATTGTTATACGGAAAGTATGTTACTGTTACGCGAATAGTTCTTAAGTGAGACAAGTAGACAAATTTACATATATTAATGTATCTGTATTGTAACGCTTACATAATCAGAAGTCTTTCTTCTGGGAATGGCTGTAGTTTACTGACCTACTTGTCTAACTAAAGTTATGAGAAATAAACATGCGTAGAAATTCATTTTAAAGAGTTTTACCATCAGTATTATGATGTGCACAGAAGAGTGTGATTAGAGAAACTATAAAGTAACAATTTTGAAATTGGATGGCTGCCAATTACAACTAATTACACTGTGGGCTGAATAAATAAATGGCGTTTACAATATTTTAAAGTTAGCCTCCAGTTTCGAGATGTTTACTTTTAAAAATTTTTTTTTAAAGTTTAATTTTTTTTTATCGAAAACTCCTTTGTTTTAAGCGACCTTTATGACCTTGAAGTGAACATTTTTAGTAAGACTACACTTAAGCACTTTTTAACAAGACCAAGTTCTAAGCAAACGGTCAAGTTGTTTAACAATTTATTGGCCACCCAAAGTTCAAAACATAGTAAAAATGGTAAAAATTTCGGCTTTTATCACTTAATTTTGATCTACAACCTGCATGAAATGGCTCTAAACGGTTGAAGACGAGCCAATCAAACAACTCTTGTTAAATTTGGTTCGTCTTGGAGCACCCATAGAATTCAAGATTCGTCATCTGTCATAATTTTTTGAAGAACAAAATGGTTGATCCAAAATGTCGGACTCACTTCTTTTTAATCGAAACGAAATTTAGTGCATAGAAGTTTTTCAGGTCGCAAGTTACGAATGTGATATAAAATTTTCCGAAAACAAAATGGCGAACCCAAAATGGTGGCTAAATTTTGGAAAAAGTCATTTATTGTCCTTGAAACATGTTATTTAGAAGTTTTTGGGGTAGCCGATTACTATACACTTAAAAAAAAAACAAAAAAATAAATTACAAAGTCAATAGAAAGCTTATACGAGGGGCGTTATTTATATACCTGGCTTCGGCAGCACTAAGCGCTGCCAGATGCATCTGACGTTTCCATTGGATACTTTGACATACTTTCGTACTCAGAACATTTTTAAGTACGAGCAATATTTCTGTTATTTAGTGTGGCTTGGTAAAAGGGCAATTAAGCCGTGAACAATTTCGTGTGCTATCATTTTTCATAATTTTCGATGTGGACTATAAAGGCGCAAAAAAGTGTGTCCTACCGTAAAGTGTGTCCTACCGTAAAGAAAGTAATCTGGAATACATCACCCTCAATTGGGGTGAGGTTATAAGCTTTCTTTGGTTTGGTTAGGTTAGGTTTGAGTGGCAGTTCACAAGCCAACGCTTGGAGTTGGTGAACCTGAGTAATGCCCATATTTTTACTATTTTAAGCCGTAACTACCCAATGTCGCTCAGAGTCTAAAAAAATGTTCCACTTACTAGTATTGCAAAATTATTCATTTAAGATGGAACTAATGAATTCGATGAACTTCGATGAACTGCAATCTTTTTACAGCGATCAAGCACCATTCTTAAGGACCGTGGTACAACGAGTTCAGTCGTGGTCGACTGTAACGACGTCACAGGCTGGATTTAGTTCAGCGATAGAAAATTTATAAATATTGTCGAGACCAGGCCTGTTTGCCAGCTAAATCTCTCTCCAAGAAAAAGAAGAAAACAGAATATTTCGATATTTAGTTCACAATTTTATTCGCTCGTTATGGAGGATTTTTTTCCACCTCACCTTTTGGATTTTAACCTACAAATTTTAAATGAAATTATCTCGAAACTGGAGGGTAATTTTGAAAAACTGTGAACGACATTAAAAGCTGCTTACCACTTTGGTTCACTCGTTGTTCATTTTTTTGGATTAGTATAGAATTATTATTCTGTTCCGTTTGTCGTTCTGTAATAATATTTTGTATTCTGAATCAATTACAGCAGAAAAAATTATACTTTAAATATTAAGTATTTCAAAGCCATTTCTACACGTTTGGCAAATTGTGGACCATATTCCAAAAAGAAAAAAAAAACAAATTTTTAACTACAAATATATGTCAAATTTTCACCAAGTTTAAAAAAATGGCAATCCTCTCTCTAGACTCACATAAAACGGAAAATATCTAGTACTATTTTATTTATATTCCATACCCTACATATTGATTTAGTTTCAAAACCAATATCTCCAACTCAGTCTAACAATGATTCCCTATTGACCAACATTACACGCATTCAAAATTCAAGCAAACAAAATGCTTTGGCAACTAAACTGCGCAAAGGAATCCAACGAACATAGTATTCCAAAATCATATACAAACTACAATAGTAACCAACTGTGCGAAAAAATGTTAACAAACTTCGCCAAAAAGTTTCTAAATTAAATATCAACGAAAATTCCAAACAACTATGGCCAAAAAAAAAAGCACGTGTTATCATATCAGATTTGTTGCCAAAAAAAGAAAGCTTGAATCGCGTATAAAGAACATGACTTAACAAAGCTTTGTATGAATTTCACGATTTGTACTACAACTCTCTCTAACTAGAAAAAAAAAAAAAACAAATAAAAATAGAAATAGAAATAGAAAAACCTAAAATGCTCTGTTGGAATTTAGCTGGATTTCACAAAAATGTCATGAAAACGCAATGTGAATGTCAAAACACGAAAAACATGCACCATGGACAAATTGTCATATGGCATCATGGAGAAAAAAAACATTTGCGAAATGCTTGTAAAAAAAAATCTATTTGAGAAAAACCTTTTTTGGTCAATATTTTTTAAACTTTTTTTTATATTTAAAGAAGCAGTCAGGCTTATATTTTTATTCCTGTAAAACTTTATAGTTTATCTCACAATGGAAGAATCTTACATAATACTCCACCGTTTAGACTCAATAAACTTAAGCTCCGAATTGAAAAACGTATAAATACGTAAACGTAAATACGAGTAGTTAGGAAACATAGTTGTTTACTGATAAAATGACATAAAGTTAAGAATAACAAAAAAGTAAGTAAATAACTTGGTATCTAACCGATGCCGCAGATCATTAGAATAAAGCTGCTTTAGTCTCCAACGGCAGGAATTCATTGCTAACGCCACAGCCAAGTGGTTTAGGTGTTAGGGCTCTCATAGTACTCGTTCAGAGTATCTCATTGCACACATACTACGAAGCAGCAGTATTGTTGCGATGAGCTCTCTGAACCACTTGTATCATATCCCAAAATGGAAGACCATGGTTAATCACTAAACAAACTAAACTTACGAAAAGGTCTCAGCAGCCAGTTTTGGTTTGGCAGCTTAGTTACGCAGCCAGACACTGTTTTGCGAATGTGTATGCTGAACGACTCGATGCTCTTATTTTGTAATACCATTATAGAGCTGAACTGATGGTCCAGAATGGCACTCTCCACACCTGGAACCGTAAACATTTACATCAAATGTCTTGTGGAAAGTAGAAAGCAAGCTTATTGGTCTGTGAGATGCAACCAGATTACCCGGATTATCTGTCCAATTCGTATACTTTACTTTGCAGTACAAAGTTGTCGTCGTAAATGTACTTTGATTACACTGTTGTAGTTTTTAAAAAAGTGGAACTTTTTACATTTGTGTCTGTATCTCCGAAACTGAACTAAACGTACCCAAATTATGTAAAATAGACCTATCTACCGAAGTCCAGCAAGTTGACTACAGCAATGTTTTTTAATATACTACAGAACATTTCATTTTCGATACTTTGATTCTAAGAATGAAATAATGATAAAGAATATAAAAGTTAAAATCCTCGACGAGAGAAAGTATATAGAGAAAGTAATACACAGAGAAAGAGAGTAAGAGCATGTTTGAGAGACATAGAGAGAGAGAGAGAGATCTACTGAGTCAAGAATAATATGAGAGACAGTTATACAAAAAAGTGTGTCCTACCGTAAAGAAAGTAATCTGGAATACATCACCCTCAATTGAGGGTGAGGTTATAAGCTTTCTTTGGTTTGGTTAGGTTAGGTTTGAGTGGCAGTTCACAAGCCAACACTTGGAGTTGGTGAACCTGAGTAATGCCCATATTTTTACTATTTTAAGCCGTAACTACCCAATGTCGCTCAGAGTCTAAAAAAATGTTCCACTTACTAGTATTGCAAAATTATTCATTTAAGATGGAACTTCCCTCCTACTTGCTGTAGAACTTCAATTCCCGTTTCGACCTATAACAATGGTGAGAGATTTTCTCTCTATTGAGTACCGCGACTAACGAAACTAAAGAACGATCTTAAATTTTATTTGCGACATCATTTGATTTATGGTCGATGTCGATTTTTTGATCGGGCTAGCTAAGAAAACCGAAAGATTACATGTACGTAACCGAAGCACAGATGCCATCACTTTATTGTTGAAATCGAGAGTATGAAATCATCATATACATCATTCAATTCGATATTGCTTTTCAAATAAAAGTATTTAGTCACAGCATGATAATCGATTTTATTAGTTTGTGTAAAGAATCAAAGGTTCTTCGCTTTAAATGATTGCCAAAAATGTATGTATTAATAAAGATAGCTACAATAAATGAAAGTAATCCAATAAAATAATATATTATCGAAAAATAAAATATTATTTTGATAGTAATGGAGCCATTGTTTTAGTACGTGTACTTAAAATGTCTCTACTTTGCATTGCATTACACTATTTCTCACTCTATCTTTCTCTCTGTATCTTGTATTTAGAAGCATACAACTATAATTTTCTTCCGTCTCTTTTTTTTACACTTTTTCTAAAATATTACAAAAGCATATTGTCGTAGCTACTAAAACTCAAACTTAAAAAAAAAATAAGTTCTTCGTTTAAAACTTAAACTTGAGAAATTGTTTCAGTTGACGGTGTCGCCTGCACACAGAAGCAACACCAGAAACTTGAATAGCAATCATATATTTCATAAAAGTAAACCACTACTACTACAGGACAACGATAACGATAAAATAGAATTTTTCGTAATTAGAAGTAAGCGATGTTGGGCCAAACGTTGCCAACTGCTTGTACTAGTACAAATGCTATTCACGCCTTTGGTCGCCACCGCCCACCGAAGCCACTCCATCTAAAACGACGAGCAACTAAAAACGCAAACACCCAATACTTCAGCGTAAATTTATTTATGAGCATGTAGCGAGCAGTTTGTGTCTGCTTTACACGAGAGTTGGTTCAAAAACTCTTGTGTTCAAATTCGAGAAACATTACTGGCAAAGAAAATACTTTTATGGTATGTCTTTAGACCAAAATTTTCTAGACTGCTTTACTTTCGAACATGAGAACGACAAAGTGTAAATGCCATAGTTTTTAATGCTTTTGGCTTATTTTGCCTTTCCTTTTAGTGTTAGCTTCACAGTGGAGAGTTAACCGCAAGTTACCTGCAAGTTAGGTTCAACTCGAATTAACTTGAATTACCTATGCTAATAAATAGTACTAATATATGTAAAAATTTATTACGCATGTGAGCATTTTGTTACTCATTGAGCTTTTTTCTCTATGTAGTTCTTAACATAACTGAGAATAATAATATAGAAGCAGATAAGATAGAAGTTTTCTACTTAAATTGAAGACTTTTCGCATAACCCACACAATTATCAGCTGACGTCACTTTTTTCACCACAGGTCTGAGCTAGATGTTATTAAATTTGTAAGCACCCGCCCCGGCAACTACACTACAACCGTTTGCCGCATGCCCAATCTAACGAACAACCAACAGGGAAGCGACCGACTTCCGCAGCGCTAACAAATTGTCTGAGGGCGAATTTTAATTATTCTTCATTGTTTTGATAGCGCTCGCTCACGCGCTACTTAGGCGACTACAAGCTCCTACTACCCAAAATACCGACCCTCCATTGGATCTGTACACACTCACATACATTTCAATGCGTTCCAGCAGCGACTTTAGTCTCAGCTACTCTACTACTACTGCAATTTACAATGCTCTGTCAACGCTCTGACCCGCGTTCATTCGTTTGGCTTTAGCTTTTGTTGGCTTGTTTGCAGGCAGGCATGACCACTTACTCTGCTCTGCTCTGCTCTGCTCTGCTCTACTCTGCAGTGTGCATCTTTCGTGCGATTGCCAACACTGACAAACAAATGCAACTCTATGTCTCTATTTCTCTTTTACACTTGCTATGTTTCTGTATGCTCTTGGTAGTTTGCTCTTTTCTCAGTTCTTTGCAACACTGGGGACCGCCTCAGCTGCTCTTTTATTTGATTTAGTTACGCATACAAAAGAAATGTTGCCAATGGCATATTTGCTACCGCGTTGCCAACTCTTCTGTTGTCTTCTAAGTTGTTGACTGCAAGTGTGAGCAGAGGTCTCTCGTGTACTTATTATGTTTATGTGCTGAAAAGCAACACATTCAGTCGTATGAAACTGGCCTATTCTTCTCTTGGTTCTAATTCTGGTTATTGTTAAAGTAGTTTCGAAAATTGCCACTGCAGAAATTTAATTATTGAAGAGGTTCAGTTTAATTGTCCTATGCTTTCATCAATTATAAGGTATTGTAAAAATTAAATCAGTAAAAGTAGCAGAAAACAAGAAAGCACGCTGCAGTTGAGTGTATCGGCATCGAGATACCCTGTACATTGCTTAAGAGTCTTTATATAAACCATAGATTATATTACTTAGTGGTCCGATCTGGACATGTGCGGATTATAATTAATTATAAATAAAAAAAATGTTCAAACAGAAACTCAAAAATGGGGACAGGCTTGCATGGTCCTCTAAAGTGGTCCAATCTGAGCCTATATGGAATTTTTTATTAGAATTTACTTCAGATACACGTAATTTGGAGTTTCTAGCGTAATAAACCACAAAACCAAAAAAATAATCCTTACAAAATCTTAAATAAGGGAGCCAGGTTTGTTTGGAGGCTACCTCTAAAAAGCCGGTTTGGCATGTTTATTTAATACTAGTTATCTGAAGAGGCAAAACGATACAGAAGTGAAATCTCAATCTCAATTTCTGTCACGCCTCCTTCTGTCTGTTACATACATTTACACAAACTCAATATACCCTTTTACCCTATTGGTACTGGGTATAAAAAGATCAAATGTTAACTTTGGTAGAAACGAAGCTTTATTATTAAGGTGGTTGGTTAATAACTATGCCAAGCTTCCGTTCATTAGAGGCCACAATATCAAGTTTCAAGTTAAGGTTGTCTGTAATCAAAAAGTTTTTATACAAAATCCGAAAAGTGGGAAGTTGGTTTATATAGGGACTTCGCCTAAAATTGGGCGTGGCATGGTGGCAGTTGTGTTATATGTTCAGTCTAGGAACATAAGAAGATCTTATACCTGATTTCAGATTGATATCTTAAAACTGAACGACTAATTCTGAAACTTTATCCAATTGCATGAAAATCTGTGGACGGTGTTTAAAATCTTGACGCTAGAGCAAAGTTGAAATTTGCTCGACGTTTGTATCGAAATTGTAGTCGACGCTGAATTGTATTCGATACTAGATAACGGTAGCTGTGTGCTATAACGGCAGTAGTATATCAATAGATGGCGCATCGAAAAACCAATTTATGTCGCTGCAGATTTCAGATCACGTTTGCTGTAGGGGTTTATCAGTAGTTTTCACTAACATACAAGCATGTCCCCGTAGTTCTCCCAAAACATATCCCTGGCGTTGTTCTCTTCATCTTTTACTATCACTCTGAGTGCTCTTGATACTAATCCGCAAAACTGTTCTGGACCCCTTCTTGTGCAGTCCGCTGCCTCTTCATTACCAGGTATACCCGCGTGGCCAGCTATCCAGTACAGAGTAAGTTTGTTTGGTATTCCAAGGTTGTTTATTCTAGACAGTCCAAGACTAACTTAGAATCGATTACATTTCAATTTAATGCTCTGATAGCCACCTGACTGTCAGAGAATATCACAATGTTTTGGTTCCTCTACCATCTAGTTAGGTTGATTTAAGGAAATATTTCAACGGCATAGATTTGGCTTGAAAATGCTAAAAAAAATTCCAGAGTAGCTCGTGCGATGTTCGAATATTTCCGTACCAGTTCCAGCATCCGTTAAGAAGCCATCTGTAAACCAGTTTATTACTTATGGTTTAATGTTATAATTCAAATTTATATACATACTTCCATTTTTCTTTTACACTGTATGCTTCCTTAAACCATTTCATTCCTAGATTTTCACTAGATTACACTAGTAGTTGGTGGGCAGCATTCAGAAAATTTCTTACTCTAACATAACATAAAGTTAGTTACATGTTTTCATTTTCGTGTTTTTTTTTTTTCTTAGCGTTGTTGTCCAGATTTCGTTCTCGTTGGAATTTTTTCTTTAAGTCTCCGCCTAAGCACATTTAGGAGAAGTCCATTGTATTCTGTACCACTACTTCACTCTGTAGTTGTCTGTAAGCTTACTTTTACTATTGTTTTACACAAATTGCATTTGTATTAAAGCCTCACAAAGTACATTCCCCTTACCACATCTCTTAGCCTGTTTTCAGTTGAAGTTGCTCATTGTGTTCTGCAGGAGCAATTATTATCATTCTAAAATTTTGACGCACCACACACCAACCCTTGATAGAGAGAGCATCGCAGTGCTAGTTATATTTGTCTGTGATAATAAAAGGAAGAAAACCAATTGCAGTAAGTCAAAAACTACGTAAGCATACAATTCCATGATCCCCTCCCATGCGTATTTCTATGTCTTTGAGTCGAGGACTATTTTTCCCCCAAATGATGCCTTTCTTTTTTGCTACTTTTGGCGTTTTAATTGTGTTTGTTGGCGTTGGCGCAATTTCAACTGCAGCTGCTGCCTTCTGATGACGCTGCTGTTGGTGTTGTTGTTATTGTTGATGCTACTTCAACTTCTACTTTAGTTTGCCTGCTGCCATCAAGTTTTAATAATTTTTTTTCATTCTTATATTTAGCATGAAGTATAGAGCGCTTTTCTATTCGTATAGCTGCTCTACCGTACGCCTGCTTTTATATCTTTAGCTGGGTAATTTCAAAAGTCCGCCCGCATGTCCGTCTGTCTGCCAGTCAGTCTATCTATCTATCTGTCTGTCTGTCATTTTGTTTGTAATTAAATGCAAGGATAGCACCAAACAACAAAAACAAAAAACTATAATTTAGGTCACTCATACGCCGCATTGTATAACTTGGCTTGGCGTAGCGCGGACTTTAATTAATTTTCAAAAAAAAATTATAAAATAATAAAAAAGTGCAAGTGTCGTTTACTTTAAAGTAATTGCCATCGCAAAGGCTTCTTTCTTCAGTGTACAAAAAAGTTTTTGACAAAACTTGGCAAACAGTTTGGCATTTATCATAAGAAATTATTTGCTGCCATTGAAAGTATTAATTAATTGGTTCAGAATATTAAATATTAAAATGTTTATAAAATGGACACGTGTACGAAACGCGTTTAAAGAAGAAAATGTCTCCGCCGTGGCAACCAGTGTAGAAGCCCACCAAAATACATTCATTTTACTCCATTCCGCAGATGTCGTATATCGGTCTACACTTTGCCGAATTTGATGAAATCGATGGGGAAGAATTTTGTTTTCAACCAGACGGCAAAGCTTACCATACCGTTTACGTTTCAAATAAATTCATTGCACCAAAAGTTATGTGGCTTGTTTAGTTCCAGAAATGGCCTACACATTTGCATAAACATTTTGGAGTCTTACACCTTAGGGTAGAGAGTTTAATTATGGCACAAGCAAAAAAAAAACAAATAAAATTAAAGCATACCTATTCTCTAATGTTTACTTACTTTTACAATATACGATTACTTGCGCAAGTTTATGATGATAACATGGGCATGCGTAGGATTGTTTTCCTATGGCCGACAACCAGCCAGCTGATTAGCCATCGCAATTTTGGTTTCAGGTTACACTCGATGTTAGTATGTGCGCAATAAGTTTTAAGCGTGCGCCCTTGCTTCAATTAAAGTGTCTTTAATAAAGAATACGAAGCTTCTACGGTATGAAGCACATGGTGATAAAATAGTCCGAAAACCACATGAGATTAGTCTACTTGGTTAAACATCGTGGATCTATCTTGTTTGCAGATTTTCGTATAAAGAAGACAAGCCGTATTTGTGAGCTATATTGAAAATGATAGTATAGCTACTGCTGAGGAAATTCATCTAGCGCTCCTGATAAACGTGGAAGTATTGTGATTGGTAGCAACAGAAGTTAAAATATGGATGGAATCAGTTATTATTATACCGTTGACACATAGTGTGAAATGGTATTATCAGTTTCTCTGAATGTTTGTAACGCATCGTAGGCCCCATAAATTATAGGTATATATTCTTTATTAGGTCGGCGATACACTGTTCGCCTGGATGTTTGTCATTTTCCAATTTTCCAAATATCCAGTTGTACGTCGGCACATAGTATTATTTTTGCAGTTAAATAGCATATCCATATGGATATACCACGTACACTTTTGGGATAGCCCCCCATACAAACCACCCGTTCACTTTTGACTTTTTGTATGAACATTTTTTTTAAATCCGGTCAATATCACCTCAAAAATTTAGATGGTGGTTTCTAATAAAAAGTCTATTCACATATATATCAATGGGTGTGATCCCTCTACACGCGCCCACTTTTTCTTTTTTGTATGGACAACGTTTTTATTGCAGTCAATATCGACTTGTAATTCGACATGACGATTTCTTATGGACGGATGCTTCACATAAATATAAAGGGGCGTAGCCCGCCTACTATTAATGGTAGCCCCCGTATACACTTACCACCCACTTATGAAATTGTGTATAAGAAACTTTCAAAATATAGTCAATATAAACTTAAATTTAATAAAGTGGCTTCTTATGGACGAACGCTTCACATATAGAGAAATAGGTTTGATTCACCCTTTTTAACGACAGCTCCCATATAAACCTACCACCTGCTTTTGGAATTTTTCATAAAAAACTTTTTCTATTCAGGCAAACTCAACTTGACATATGACATGGTGGCTTCCTATGGACGGAGACTTGACATAATTATCAAGGGACATGTCACGCTCACTTTTAGGGTTAGGTCCAACAAACTTACAACTTATGTTTGGGTTGTTAGATTTTACATGTGTTTTTTTTTCCTTTGCATTTGCTAAGTTCTCAGCTTGAAATCTTATGAAATTTCACCTTAATTTTTAACTTTTTTTCCTGTTTTCTTCTTTTTTCAGAAACAAAAATGCTTGGATGTGCACTACTATCGCCATTGATTTGCACCATCACTTGTATGGCTGCTACCTGTGAAATGGAGGAAACTGAAATATTAGGCCCTTTTAATGTCAGCGAAAAATGGGATATGGCACCCACTGTTGAACGCTACTAATATCTACAACGAGTACATAACTAAACTAACTACAATGTATTCACTAACTACATACTGTGCTCTGTTACTCCCAAACATGACTACATTCAATCCTACTAATATTATAAACGCGAAAGTTTGTATAGATGTATGTTTGTTACTCCATGACGCAAAAACTTCTGAATGAATTTTAATGAAACTTTTCAAAAATATAGCTCATATATCTGAATAACACATAGGCTATAATTTATGAAGATTAAATTAACGTATTTATTTAATTATTTATTTTATTATTTATTCTCGATCGGTTATGATCTTTACCCGTACATTAAGGGCAACAACGCGCCAGGTACTAACTACTATAACATAAATGCACAACAAAAGTACTTCGTACGCACCATCGCACATTTTGAAGCTAAGTTAGTTCTCTAATACTGCTCGAACTATGCAAAACGGCAAAGTTCTTTCGTTAATTTCACAAAGAAAATGCACAATTCCAAACAAGTTCGAATAAAAAAACAACTTTAAATCCCTGCAAAATGTAAAAATATTTACATGTATTTGAGAATTCAACAAAAATAAAAAATAAAAAACTGCAAAAACTATCTTAAATCGAATGCTTAAAACTACTGTGCAACGCAGTCGAAAGGCAAAAATAACCAACAGCCAAAGCAACTGAAGTTGCACGAAAGTTTTAACAAGTTTTTTTTTTATTTTTTCGTTGTATACTTTCGAAAGAAGCTATTTCGCTTTGTTTAATGCAAATGCATTCAACTTACTTCACCAGCAGCTCTTTTCCGCGGCGATTTTCAACTTTTTTTTGCATAGCACTCGGACTAGAAGATTATGTAGCTCCAGCAGCAATGGCAGCAAAAAGTATCTGTGACAACGAAAAACTATTTAAGAAGTAGCTGACATTATGCAAAAGAAATGTGAGCGGATAACATTTAAAAATTTCAACAAATTTAAAGATTCACAATTTAATACACTTTACACTTTATACCTAATAAAAGGGTAGGCTATTAGAATTTCCTTTGAAAAGTTATTAACGCAATTATAATGGTTAAGTCTAGTATGGGGACTGTATAAAAGAAGCTGCCAGAAAAACGGACTTCAAACGCTACAATATACAGCATTTAAGTGAGCCAATTGCACAGATACAAGTTTTGACTGAATCGAATCATATCACAATGGCATGAAGGGCTTAAGCTAATTGTATTCTCCAGAATCTGAAATACAGATTGTATTTCTTTGTGGGAATCTTCTGCACACAAAAACTGAGCACAGTATTTTTGAAGTTTCCGCTCTCCCTTGCTCACACTAATCGTGGCTACTTGTTTGTTGAATAGCAATACATTCGATATTATATGTACATTTGACCGTCAAGAAGATTTGTTCGTTTGGATTACTTCATAATTCGATTGGTACCAAGAAATGTTGAAGAAACACGTCTATGGCACGGACGAGGCACTTCGAAACATATGTCGCCCATTTTCTTGGAAAAACTGGCCACGCTGCAAGTGTTCCATTAGTGCAACGTAAAAATTCTGAATGGTACAAATCCATTTGTTTACAAGAAAATTTCGGAGAATCAGACTTAACTTCATGACATTTGCTCCACTGAAAGCGAAGATATCGCGCTCAAAGTAACAATGTTTTTGTGCCATTGGTGTAAAAATAAACTTCAAACAATAAGTAAATATTAAGTTCTTTTTTAAACTTGGGAAAACTTCAACCGAAATTGAGTAACCAAGTTCCGTTTTGTATTCCGTGACAAAGTTTACGAGTGGTAAACGTGGTGTAAAAACGTTCCAGAGAACATAGGCTATCATGTTAACCAACAGAAATCCGTTATCAGCGCAATTTTCATTAATACTGTGCGTTAATTCATCAAAGCATCAGATCGTCGTCAAAGCTAAAATTCTCATTATATTGATAGTAGCTCACCTTCTATTAGAAAGCATCATCAAAAACAATAAAGTAATCATTTTCGCTGATGGATATAATTACACCAGTGCTCAGTCATCAAATAACCAACCTGTGTAGAACCAAATACACTAGATTCTGGGACTAACACTTAAAGCAGGATAAATACTATTTATATACCAGATGTTTACCGCATCAAAACAATACCTAACCGAACAGTGAGTGACACCAGAAGCCATTCTAGTAGACTAAACTAACCTAATTCACGTTCTTTAATAATTCAATTGAAATAAACTAAGTATATCCATACAGTACGAGTATACCACGTCTGTTGCTTCCCCTACAATAAAATAAATACATAAGCAACAAGCCAAGCCACATTTTCTAGCGCCAAACTTCCGCCAACAATCTAGGACAAACTCAACCATCGAATGAATTCAATTTTGTGCATTTTCAAAACGTTTTACGAAAAAAGAAAACAAAATCCCCATAAAATTATATATATAAAGATAGAAAAAAGTTTTACTGCGCGCCAACAGATGGCTTTGCAACGCGATGGCACGCCGTGGACTCTGGCAATAGTCTTCAGTCTGCTGCTTATTGGTCCAGTCACCATGAAGTAAGATTATGCTGCATTATCACCTGTAAATCCTTATTGGCAATCAAAAGTTTTACCACTGCCAATGTTGCTGTTCCATTGTCTCTTGCTATCTGGCAACTAGCCGCGCTTCCTATGCCGCAACTTCTCCTACTTCGACTAGATTTGTTATAGAATATTTGTTTTGTTCGCCATTGCTTCAGCTGATGTTGCTATAATAAAAACAAAATCTGTGCATGGAGCAAAAGTTTTAATTTTATTGGAAAAGTTGGCGTATTTTTACACTCGCTCAAAGTAAAGTGTTCCAGATCAGTATATGGCTTCATTGGCTTGCGCTATTTATTCTAGTACGAGAGTACTTAGTATGGAAAATGCATTTATTATAGTAAAAATTTAAACTCTATTTAAGCGTTCGAATTTCATTAAAAATACTTACTCTAATGAAAGAAACTCAAAGCATTTCCTTAGCAATTTTCCAATTTCAACTCAATTTTCTTAAGCTCTAAAATTACCTTTCTGAGAAAAATCAAAACCAAACAAAACTAAACCGGGCACGTCAGAACAATCACTGCAAAAATTATATAGTAGAATGTACTCGGTGCATTTTCTACTCCGTTCACGCTGCGAGTAATTATTATTTGACAAGCATTTTAACGATTGCAACTTAAGACCATAATTAGAACATCTTTACGATGCAATAGCAAACAAAGGCAGCAAGGATGTATAGACAAACAGACAGACAAACGGACAGACAGACAGACAGACAGAGAAATATACAATGCCAACTTGTTCCTAGCTTCTTACAGACAGGCAATGGTGCTACTTCACCAACTAACAGACAAATACTTACTATATACACGTACAGAGACTTCGAGTAGCAACTGCAGCAACTGCCATAATAGCATAGCATATAGCTAAAATAACAACGACGCCATTGCGAAAATCGAATCAGTTGCCGTTGCAATTATAATTTCAATTTTACGATTTTGAAAACATTTGCAGACAGCAAAGAAGGAAAATGTGAATTGCAGCAGAAAAAAAAACTCACGGAAGTGCAATCATTTTCACGGGTATATAGCATTCCGTAGACGCTTCTTTATAAACATGTACATGTACATACGTTGCGAAACATTCTCAACATTTGCTCTTTCTACTGGCAGATGTTTGTTTGTCGTTAACATGTGAGTGGCAAAATGACGTTAGCTTTATTTATGTATATCAGCTATTTGTGGTGATGTTTATAAATATGATATAATGTCGTTCCGGATGAATGGCAACATTCGCCGTGAATGTGTAGAATGTCGGTCAGTGGAAAGGCCGTATTAAACAGACTTTAAAATTTTATAAAAATAAAAAAATTTAAAAATTAAAGAAAAAACAAATTAAAGCCAAATAAAAATGGTAAGTTTTATCTGCGTATGGATCGGGCAAATCTAAGTATTCAAATTTAATGGCTTCTTTTATATTATAGTTTCTGAGATCCACACGTTCATCGTTTACATACGAAAAACGGGCAGACATACGAGCTGCTATATCGACTCGATGTTCAACTCTGCCACGGCTTCACTGCTTGTTCCTTAGCTCTCAAAGGCAGGGTATACAAAGTTTCCATATTTGTTTAAATAAAATTAGCAGATCTAAATACTGTGCAGAAATAATGCATTAATAATTATAATTATTGTATTAAAGCCTATTTAAACTAATTTGTTGATAAAAACTGTCAAAATAAATGAGAATCTGTTAAAAATAAAAAAAATTTTGGTACAAAATACACAAATAACTTAACAAATACTAATCGCTACTACTACTAACCGCAGATTTTACGCATACAAGTGATTGTCGACAATTTGTTTTGCGAACACATGTGATTGAAAAATATTTCTCGGATAGTTTAAGTAACTGTAAATAATTTTCAGTATCCAAAATCAATCTAATATATATATATATATCTGGAAATAATCGAAGTTTTAATACATTTTCGTTGAATTTGTTATAATTTTTTGTTGTAATATGTTGAAATATGAAAATATTTTCAATGCAATACGTTAAATGTGTCAAATACATATGATCGTCTGAACAGAGCTTACCATTAAACAACTCACTTTTAGCTGTCAATTTGATCCACCAATAGCCAGCTTCTTAAATCATCAATTTCAAGAATAAAATATTTCGAAATCTGAGAATAAAATTATCCGTCGCCCGTTTATTGTCAAAGAAAGATAAGTGTGATTAACCATTGCTGTGTGGCTGACAGTCAATTTGTTTCGTCAAAACAAAGTCATATACATCGTGGTGAAAAAAAATTCTTCTGCGGTGAATAAATGATTCAACAAAAAATTATTTTCACAAAAAAAAAACTCCCCCAATACGCTTACATGTATTCAAAATTTATTTAAAAAAACATTGTTTTCACAAATGAAATAAATCATAAATTACTTAAAATTCGTTGAAACTTTCGAGAATCCTTCGCAGTCCTTGGGCATATTATACAAAAATACTAAGCTAAAAAAATACAAACTGCAACAATGAAAAAGCTTAAAGCAATGCTCAAAAAAAATTCGTTCAAGAACGCATATATTTTGTATCTACGCAAGTGTGTTTCTTGTCAAGTGCAAGTGCAGAAAATGAAAAAAAAAAAAAAACAAAAAATAGAAGAAAAAGAGAAAAAGGTGCTCATAGAATATAAAACCAAATGACGCTGTATGCGAACCGGAAGCGGAAGTGGTGTCATGAACAACTGCAGCGAATGGTGTCAATTGTTGTGTGAATACATCGAGTCGCAAGTGTGCCGCTATGCGGCTGTATGTGTACATATGTGTGTGTGTATGTGTGTGTGCTGGTTCGTAAACAAAACACCATATTTCCGTTTCGCACAGACGTCATCAGTGCAATGCATGTGTGCATGTGTGCATGTGTGCATGTGTGCATGTGTGTGGCATTAAACTTAAAATCCGCTGCAGCAATTGTCGCATGTAATGCTGATGTCGACATTTTCTTCTTGCACTCATACTCGCACAGAACAATCCCAGCTACTCTTCTCGTATCTCACATGCTATATACGAGTGCATTTGTCTGTTTGTAGGTTCATAGATACATACATACATACATACATACATACATGCATAAGCTACCGCTTTGATTCTTGCAACACATTTTGTGCTACTTCATTTGCCGCTTCGACTTGACTCGTTGCTGTTGTATCTGCTGCTGCTTTTGTCGTACTACACGAACGATCGGTTTACTATTTTCAATTTTTGCATCGTTGTCTCAACACTAAAATCCTTTGCAATCAGTTGCATGCATCACGCTTGCACCAAAACACTACATATGCTGCAATACACACCCAAGAAGTGTTCAGCGCTCAATTGTCTCCACTAGTATTTTGGCATTTTCATTCTTGTCAGCTCATAGTGCACAGTGTGCTGATGGCGTTAAAAGTATCATAAAAACTAAGACAATACAATGGTCTGAATTGTACGTAGGGAGATGATCTATGATGTCTTTGTCCAAATGCCATCGAAAATTTCATGAAAAGAGCAAGGGGTCTGTGTTCAGAACTGTGGAAGCCATTTGCTGGATATTTTATTATATACACAATCGGAACATGTCTACTTTACAATGCAATAAAACTACGAGGCATATCCAGAAAGTAAGTGTCCTGAATTTTTGTGTGTTTTAAAATATTTTATTTAAACAAAAAAATTACGTGATATTTTAGTACATAATATAAGTTATTTTTCGGCATAGTCACCATTCCTCTCTATGCAGTTGGTGAAGCGGGGTATCAATTTTTGTATGCCTTCCTCGAAGTAGTTTCCCGCCAACCCCTTGGGACCCACTTCGCAGACAGTTTCCGATATCCGAGGGTTTCTGCGATTGTTTCGTGTAGTATAGATCTGGAGATTTGCGGAAACATCGCAGAAAGTTCGTCCACAATCAATCTGCGATCGTCACGGAGCGCATTTTCGATTTTTTCCACAATTTCGTCAGTCACAATTGAAACTCTTCCGCTCCTCTGATCATCATGCACAGACTTATGACCGTTTTTAAACTCGCGACTCCACTTGTACACACTCGTACGATTCATAGCTTTATCAGCATATGCAGTTTTCACCTCATTATAAATCTCAAACGGAGGTTTTCCTTTCCAAACGAGATAACGAATAACGCCGCGTATTTCGCCCTTAGCGGGAGACTGGATTCACACTGTTCACGAAACGTGTTGTCGCGTCGACAGTTCTCCGTGAGAGCCTCAGTACACTTACTTTCTGGATATGCCACGCATCACCACTCGCTCGAAAAGTATGCATTATATTTTTTACATAAATCGTACACTCTTGTTGGTACACCCTATACAAAGCATACAAATTCCTACCGTTTTAAATCATTGCAGTCCACTGTGTCGTAATGCAGTTTTATCTGTTTTTGGTTTGGACTTTTTTTCACTCAGATTTTGCTCATTTCATTGAATTGTCGATTGCATTCTCATAGCATTTGTACTCGTATCTAGGTATATCTGTATGTGATAGTATACTTTCTAGGAGATGTACTTGGTCGTATTGTTGTTGTAGCAATTGTAGTTGCATATACAAAACAATTTCCTAATGTTCACAATTGGCTTTTGTGCAATTTACAGTTTTCCATACTTAGAAAATTATTTGCAATTTGAAGTGCCTCAGCACTTTTCGATATCATGTTTTGATTTCCTTTCTACTATGTAAGTACAAGCACAGGATTGCTAAATGAATCGAAACGAAACCTTTCTTGGAGTACAAATGAGTGTGCCGATGTGTTCGAAAGCACGGCTGCAAATGAGTATTTATTATGCATTTTGACACTTCTGTCAATGTCACATTTGAAAGAATTTATTCGGAATGTGTCGATGTGAAAATCAGTAGACCTTTCGACTGCGTTCATTTGCAGCCATTTCCCGCTTTTCCTTTAAACAGGCGACCGAATATTTCAGTTTTCTGCTCGCTACAGAAATCAACCATAAAAGTGAAGGGAGCAAAAGAATCGCGTTAGTAGAACGCTTACAAACAATGCGAACGATGCGATACGGATATGCAGCAGGAATGTCCGGGCCCTCTATGGAGATGGTGCGATGGATAGGTCAAGATTGTTTCAAAAAGGCATCCTGTCAAATGTACTATAGTTGCCTTACCAAGAAGCACAAATTTGAATACAGTACCGTAGTTAGTAGGAAGCTACGTGGTCTCGACTTCTGTTAATGAGCGCCGGAAGAGAAAGACGATACGTCCAAAAATGAGATTTATGAGTGTCTCAAACATCTCTACCAAGAGTGGTTTCAGGCAGGGTGACGCAATGATGCTACTTGTTTATGCTTATGACACTGATACCATCGGCACGACCGAACGTCGTTTTCAGAGTTTGGGTCTCATGGGTCTTACAATGAACCAGGATAAGTCGAAGTGTCAACTCGTAAACTTTGGTCGTGCATCGTAGAATTTTTGGACCTATTAGAGTTGGCGAGGAGTCTCGCATCCGTCTGAACCACGAATTGTATGAGCTATATGAAGTAGATGATATAGTCCAGCGCATAAAATTTCAGCGAATACACTGGGCTGGTCTTCTTATCCGGATGGACAATAGCGGTCCAAAACATAGAGTTTACATGGGCAACCCAAACTTAATTGGTGGAACACGGCCGAGAGGGCGACCGTTCGTGCTTTGGTAAGACCATCATGGCAAGATTTTGCAAACTTGGTATTAACAACCACTGGCGCGCACTATACTATAGCGGCTGGTGCCACTTCCTACATGCAGCCGTGACCGTGATGTATTGCCACAAAAGTAACGAAAGTAAGTAGCGACATGGATATACAAGCAGCACGTGCGAAACTGCAGGATCCACGGGACGCAAATCAAAAGTTTTAACAATATTACGAAAAATAAATCTAAATCAGTTAAAAAATGTTGCATTTATATATTTAATTACTACATTGCAGCATATATAAATTTCTTAAATTTAAATATTCACAAAACAATGTAAAAATTAGTCTTCAAAAAATTTATCATACGGATATTTGCTAAAAACATTGCTAAGACTACGTTGAAAAATGTGTCCAAAAGCATTTTCAATGGAAATCTGCACCTCACTATAAATATCCTTCCAATTCTCATTCAAAAACAAATTCATATTGTCACCCAAAACCTTATCGTCATTGAAAAGATTGGTGAAGTTATAATAAAGACGTTCTGGATAGCATTTCAATGTAAATACGCCGACCTTCATATAAGAAGCACCATGCTTTTCATAGAGTTGACCTGTGAAACTGATTGAGATGTCAGGCTTGACTGAAAACAATATGAAAAATATGTAAATGCTACAATTACACGAAAAAGAGATGTATTGTACTCGTACAATATATTAAAATGTAACTCACTCATAGTCATATTGATCTTCCCTTGGCCGCTGATGGGTAGAATTAAAACTTTGCCACTCATGCTATAATCACCTATCAAACTGAGTGCGCCAACTTTGAATCTCATTTCATGCTTTGCTGCTATATCCTTACCAAAACCGCTGTATAAATTAATATAGTGAATTACTGAATATATTAAGTTAGGAAACAAATATTTATTACTTACCTGAACTTATAGAAGTTCACTGATCGCAGTCCATATAAAGTTACGTCTGTTATCGTTAAATCAATACTGACAGGACGCTTTTTACCCTGTTTAATGGATATTTTCGATATATGCAGCGGATCAATTTTACCCAGATTTATTGCACTATCACCTTTAGATTTTTTTATTTATGAAATATATAATTTTGTTATTTTTGAAATTGTAAATCTTGCAGTTTTACTTGCCTTCAATTTTCTCATTTATATAGTAATTAGCTACTTTAGTTATGCACTCCCCATCACCATGCTTGCAGGGCTTTGGATCAGTGGCTAAAAATTTATTATTTTTCTATATGTGAAACAAAATTTTATGTTCGAACGGATAAAAGATGCTACAAATGCACTCCAAACTCCTTTCCGATATTATTGCAGACTTTAATAATGTTTTTTTTTTTTTTTGAATTATAGGACTACACATTTGAAACTTCAATTAAAAATGTATCAAAATTTTGGATTGCACAAATAACATTTCGAACTTTTTCTTATAGATTTTTTTCTTATAGAATTGTTTATTAATTTGTATACGATATTTCACTTACGAAAATTTGACTGAACTGTGGTGCACAATAATGCAAAGATTCCAATTAAACACAGAATTAAATTTAAACTCATCATTATATTTATTTTTCCGAACTATTTCTTCTCTGAAATCGGTTTTGTTTGAAAAGAGCGTCTGAAAAACGACTAATAAATTGTAGCTTGCGAAAAGTTCTATTTATACTGGTGAAAATACTATATAAAAAGGTTAATTATAAAAACGAAACTTATCGCCGTCACTTCACACTTAGTTTGAAATGGTATTATCAGTTGGTCCGATAGTTTGTAACGCATTAAAGGAGGCATCGTAAACCCCATAAAGTATACAAATATAACGCCCTAAGTGGCATTTTTACAAGAACTTAAGTATTTTGCTTATGGTTAAAATAAGTCTCTGAGGGAATGGGGTGCATACAAACGCACTAACAGACAGATAGATATGTATATGACAGATATGTATATGCAGTGAATCATGAAATTTTCACTGGAAGTTAGGAGCGCTTTCCAACGTACTAAGACTTTAGGTGGCACCACCACAATGTGCCCTATTCTAAAAGTGCAGATTACTATTAAACACACTTTGTATACACTTGATGGGGTATCCGTTACTTCCTTCGCTATGTCACATATATTTTGATAATACAGCAAACTCAATATACCCTACTAATAAATATTTTTATCTAATACAGTAATTAAATTATAATTCAAACAGAAAAACCTAATCAATTTACCATAACGGGTGATACATTTAGAGGTTTCTTTTTATTTTGAAATAAAACACTTAAAATAGATTTGAATGTCAGAATCTTTATTATTAAAGAACATTTACTTTGACATTACTTACATTGACATTTACTTTTAAAATATAATTTTATTTAAATGTTGACCGCGACTACGCTGTAGGTGGTCCATTCGGAAGGTTCAATTTTCGATCACTCTCTCCAGCATTTCTAACGATATACCGCGAATTACGCGCGTAATGTCTTGAATCGTAGCTGGCTTATCGAGGAAGACTTTTGACTTCAGATAACCCCAAAGAAGAATGTCCAGAGATGTGATTTCACACCATCTAGGCGGCCAGTTGGCAAGTCCGAAACGCGAAATTATATGTTCACCAAATTGTTTCGCGCAGTGTGTGTGCCGTAGCAACAGCTTGCTGAAACCAAATACTGTCGACATCACGGACTTCAATTTCAGGCAACAAAAACTCCGTTATCATAATGCGGTAGCGCTCGCCATTGTATTCAGTTGTATTCAGTCCGTCCTAATTTTTAAGAAACACCAGCTCATAAACCACACCAAACAGTGCATTTCTTTGAATGTTCAAGAATCTCTACGGGTTCCTCATAAAAATTCAGCGCAAAAACAGCGGATCTTCATTTAGATGTTGCCCATTAACTGAAATTAAAGCGTTAATTCAAGAGTGGTGGCTTCAATTCTTGAACGGGTTGGATTTTGTAAGCCTTTAAACCAAGATCCTGGTGAAAAATTCGCCAAGTTGTTCCATACGAGAGGCGCACGGCGTCGAATCGATTGGTCATGGTCTTCAGCCACACTTTCCGCTACAGCCGCAATATGCTCCTCACAACGGTCTGGATGTGGTCTAATCGGTTGCGTACACAGAGACTCAAATTTGCGAATGGTGTTGGAAATAGTGAGTTCGAATGGGCGTAATGTACACCATATGTTGCTCGAAATGCACGAAAAACATTTTTCACAGCACTCTGATTTTCGTAATATAGCTGAATAATTTGAAGACGTTGTTGCGGTGTAAGTCTTTCCATGATGAATTGTCAAGCAATGCAGAATAAAAATAAGACAACAGTCATGCGTGATCTTTGAAATAAATCAAATGGAAAAAAAACCTCTAAATAAATGACCCGTTACTTATTAAAAGATGCACATATAATAATCGCTATGGTGACTCCTTAAGTTATTTAATAACATTTTGTAATTTGGATAATAAGCAGATACTAAACGTTCAAGTATAACAGCTCGTCTACAGATCAGATGTTTGTACACTACACTATATGGTGTTTAGACGTGTGTTACTTTGATATCGACTAAAATCTGCACTGTCGACTCTTTTTAATTTAATATGTTATGTCTATGTCAGCGTGACACAATAGGATTTTTGCAACGCTAGACATAAGAACAACACAACGAACTCATTGAACTTTAGACTGTACTAGATTCCAAGTCGGTGGTACATACGATAAAATCGATACACTAAAAATTTGATAGCAATGACCACAGCAGTGAGCCAACTGTGCACAATATTGTAAAATATTTGGTCTACTGGATCTTTGGAGCTACTCGAGGATGATCCAATAATTCCAGTCACGAAGCGGAACATTATATCGGTTATTCGGTTAATTCCATTCGCAATTCTCCAAAATATCATTAGAAATATTGCCGAAAAAGTTGAGTTCTTACGGAACAGTCGTTATGAACATAGCCGTTAAATTTTCCATAAATAGTCCTACGTAAGGCCTTTCGAACGCAATAAAATATTTGATAAAATTCGCATTCAATTGCGACAGCACCACAGGCTAAAATGGAACACTCTTTATAACATAAAAAGAAGAAAAATTCTACCTTGTGCTCGTATTGTACAATATATATAAAATCTCATAAAATCTCAGACAATTGCAATAAATTTGAAAATGATACAATAATTTTTATGGCGACTTTATGTTTATTAGAGTGAACAAAGCCGTATCTCCAATATATACACACTTCTGCAAAGGGTATTAAATGGTCGTATATTAATGACAAATATTAATTTATTAATTGTGCAATCAAATTATAGTTATTTTTTATTGAAATATAATGCATTGCATTGTGGAATTCTAAAGTAGCTTTTATTATAGATACTTTTTTTTAGTTTCAATGAGTTTCTCTTAATAATTGGTATGCAGCTTCATTTATAATTCGGTTTTTCATGGCATTAAAGATTATAATGCTAAGATTTTTATAATCATCGTTTATACAAACAATCATATGCACAGACAAACAATCGACCGATTGAGAACGGCCACAATTTTTACCAGGCGCACTGGTGCGCCTTCCTACGCGTTAAATAAGAAAGTAATTAAGTAAGAATACAAGTTAAATGTGAAGTTGAATAATACAAGGTGTCTCAAAAGAAAGTTCACATTTAAAAAATCGATACAAGAAAAAAGTAAGTAGTTTATTTTAAATAGTGTTTATTACATATTAAAATACACACTTTGGGAATTTATTTCTGAAAAATGATATTGTCCAAATGTAAACCGTTGCGTTGATGGCATTCATTTAATCGAGCACTAAAATTTCCTATGACGGCTCGGCAGGTATTCTCCGTGATGGCTGTCATTTCGTGACGGATATTTCCTTTTAATTGTGCCTTTAGATTTGACGTAACCCCACAGAAAAAGGCCATAGGCGTTAAATCGAGACTTCGTGGAGGCCAATTTATGTGAAGTCTCCTGGAGATCAATTTGCCAGGAAAAATTTCATGAACTCGTGGTAGAAACCTGTTGGACGTGTGTGAAGTTGGTTAAATCTTTGTGTAAAATGTGGAACAATGATGATCTATGCACGTTCAAAGCAACAGCACGCTTCCGAATCGAAAGGTCCGGGTTGTGACGAACAGACTGAGTAAAACTGTCTACTTTTTCGAACGTACTCGAAGACCTTGGACGCCCCGATTTTGATTTTTCCAGCGTTGAACCGGTCTCTTCAAAATTCTCGACCCATTTTCCAAAGGTCGAGGGCTTGGCGCATCATTTTAATGACGAACATGTTGAATACTGCCTAATTTTCTATGCGCTACAGTCGCTGAATTACCGTTTTTGTAAAACTCACGAACGCACAACGCACGGTCCGCTCCCGAGAAACGCTCCATTGCGACTAAATTCCCAAAAGCTAGACTACCGGTTGCGCATACCCCCCGCGCCCATCGGAATAGTTGCGTTCACGCAAACAGCAAATCAAATGTGAACTTTCTTTTGAGACACCCAGTATATTTAAGCTATAAATTTAACAAATACAGTACAAGGTTTCGAAACAAATAAATTTATGAATTTAGTTACATACAAGTATATGTAAATGTATTTCTCGAATAAAAAAAGTTTTTACTATTAATAATCGTATTTGTATCCACAATATGCATAGAATTCCTGCCTCACCTTTTCCTTTGTCATTTTAACAACTTTGCGCAATGCAGCTGGCCAAGAGCCAACCACTATCCGAACTTCTAACTGAAATTACCAATGTCGATGCAATGAATTTATGTTTGGTCCACAGTGAACAGAGAGAGAAAGAGAGAGAGAGAGACACAGAGAGAGAGATAGAGAGAGAGAGAGAGAGAGAGAAATGGAGTCCTAACTCAACGCAAGAATTGTTGACTTTGCATATGTTCAGATTCAGATTCATGCATGGGTAGTCTTTGTGCTTGTTATTGTTGTTCCGAACGTTTTGTTGAATACATAGTATAGTCAGGTATTATTGCTTGAAAGTACACAGAAAGCACAACTTGCAGAAATTGGTAAACAATTGGGCAAACAAATAATCAGCCAGGAAAGCCTGAAAGATATAAACGGCCGAAAGGCAACAGGATAAGGGCAAGCAGGCAGGCAGGTAGTCAGCAAGCATTGTAAGACAGACACTCTGGCAGACGGACAGACGGACGGCCAGCATCTCAACGACGCCGTGCGAAAAGCCACTTTATACATAGAGCATCCCAGCGCCAAACCAAAACAGAGTTCAGCAAATATCCACCGGAAATTATGCTGATTAAGATGCCTGCCGGATGAAAAGCTGAAGGATGAATGGTTGGTTGGATGGTAGGATGGATGGATGGATGCATGGATGGGTGGACGTATCTATATATGACAGTAGCACTGAATAGAGATGTGGAAAGGGTTACATGATACTTCACACTAGTTTGTATGTTCGCATTGTCGTTAACTAATCATCTAATGTGTATGTTTGTCTTTTAAAGTGTGTAGGTAAGTCTGGATTTTTGCGTACACAAGTTTGGCACCTATTGCCCGAGGTAGTTGTGCTTGTGTGCTTTTTGCGTATGTAAAGCCATGACATAAGCTTCTGGCACTTAAAATCAACTTTGACATACGCAACAGTGGAATAAGATGGATGTCTGTCCTACTCTTCCTGGTTTTGCCACTGGTTTTTGTTAGAACTTAAGCAATCTGTCTACAGTTTATGTAATAGATATTCCAATTTGAGCTTAGACATTAAAATAGGTCATGTAATAATTGAATTACTTGCATTATCATTAATCAATAAGGTTGGCTCTGGTACTTAACGTTAACTACATAAAAATTATACAGTTTATATAATTTTAAAATGTGTGTTTGCACTTTATCCTTAAATTTCAAAAGTGAATTGAAATCTGTGCCGTTTTTCCGCACCCTTACTTCAATGGTGCGGAATGGCATCATTTGCAGAAGTTTACACTACTGGGGAATGTTATTGATTGCCATTCACTTCAAATTTTGGGGTAAACTCCATACAAACCCACCGACCACTTTCATGCTTTTGTAATGGCCGTATGACACACGAATAGGAAATCAGAAAATAGACAAAGCAAACAGGTGCGAGAGGCTGAAATATAGTTTCACCAAAAAGTGAAACGAAAACCAACAGGAAAATAAAAAATAAAAATACCATATTAAAATGAAAATCTTTGCGAAAGATGAGACAACTTTGGACTGAAAAATGACAAAGTACCAAAAATTCGGCAGAAATAGTGTAATTATCTATATTTTGATGGTGCTTTGGATCATTTCTTCATGCGGTCACTCTTTACACAAAAATTGTATTAGTGCACAATAAAACTAGAAAAAAGAGCAACAATGAATAATTCAAAGACAATTGCTTTGGCATGCCATGCGTAAATGGTGGATATACTCAATGCATCCATTTTTAAAGTGGTTTCCTCTATTGATTCTGTATATTTTAATAGAAACATAAACAAATGTCAAGTGTGACCTATACGAGTCGATGTGAAAAATGTTTCTGTATGTATGTATATAGCTATCCCTTTCGCAAGCTCTCTGTCGTGCTTAAAATCCCAGAGCATGAAGGGGAAAACAATTTGATGATTGTTATTCGTGTGACATTAGGCTATAAGAAAACCTTCAATATTAAAGTGGTAGCTTTTTATGGACAGTCGCTTCACATACTTAAACTAAAGGGCGTGTCCCTTCCCACTTTTTGGGGTAACCCCCCTAAAAGCCGATTTATGTGATTTTATATGAAAAACTCCTTTAATTAAGTCATTACTAGTTTTTCAAACAAAAAGTCAAAAGTGGGTGGTTGGTTTGTAGAGATGCTACCCCAACAAAGTGTGGAGATCGAACTCATTGATATACATTTATATGTGAAGCGTCTGACCATTAGAACCCTATTATGCCTTTTTAATGCGTTACAAATTTTCAGAAAAACCGATAATTCTATTTCACACTAAGTATGAATGGTATAAAGATTCACCCACACAAGATGTTAAAAATGTGTTAGCTAATTTTAAATATGTAACTTAATTTTGTTTATTATAGCAAAAATTCTTCATTTATCAGGTGAAAATTCAATGAACAAACAATGCTAGCGATAATTTTCCTTATTTACACAAAATAAATTCTATGTACATACTACATATTTTGTATATAGTCGCAAATCTTTTGAAAGTAAATTAAATCTAACAAATAAAAACTATGGTCGAGATGCTCGACTATATTATACCCTGTATACGCCATATTTTTTTTCGTTTTAGGCCTTGGTGTGTCAAAATCTTTTGCTTTCGATAAACTATACATTTTGATATTTTTTCGGTAATTCTATGAATCCCTGCAATATACAGAACCAGTCCAAGGCTGGCGAATCAACAGTCCTTTTGTAACCAACACTAGTTCCACTTGTATCTCTCTTACATTGGTTCGACTGGCGAATTTTACACGGCGATGTCATTGCAAGGGGTCATTTGCCACCCTTTGCATTACCACTCACCAACCCCTTTAGTAGTGCCGGCGAACTAGTTACTAGCGAACTTGTGGATTCACCACTTGCGTACTACTGGAATTCTAAAAAATAAGAACAAATATTTTTTTAAAAAAATTGCGAACTGAATCGATTTTTCTTACTTTTGCGAAACGGTTGCGAGTTATGAAAATTTAAATTACACTTGTACCAGTGCGGTATCTAGAGACTCTATACCATTAATTTAGTTTACCTAGGTCTTCTATAGTCAGAGAACTTTTTTTACCCACGTACATACAGTCTGATTGGCGTACGGATGGACGGACAGTTTAGATCGCATCTTCTTGTCACGCTGATCAGGAATATGTGTTTATAGGATCTCCGTTGTAACCTTCGCTATGTTACATACAGTTTGACAGTTCAACAAACCCAATATACCCTATTGCAAATATTTTCTGTACAGGGTATAAAAATGAAACTTTCAGAAAATCCAATAAACTTAACACAATCAAGTTAAATAAAATATTGAATTTCCGGCTAGCGGTAGTAGCAGCATCAAAATGAGGAATCCCAGCGCCAGGATTCCCAATTGCATTAATGCGATTTACTAACACGAAGCAAAAGAAAACGAACTACTAAGTATATATTGTATAAGGATGGATACTAAAGGATGAATGAATAGTTGAATGCTTGAAAATACGCCAATGAAATGAGTAAAATAGAGAATTTCGAGCCATAGTGGACGACGAGCAAAGGAAAACAAAAGCTTTGCTGCTGTTTATATATTTTAGCAAATAAATGCAAAAACTAATATTATTATAATAAATACATAAACAAATAAAACAGCAGCCAATAACGAGAGAAATAATAGGAAAAACAATGAGCATAATACACATTTATCTCCTGTCTGGCTGCCGTTGCTCGACTGTTTAGTACTGTGAGTGAAGACATGAATTTCTTGTAGAGTTGAATTGAAGCATGAGATATTCGTACTTATACTCGTATATATAGCACTACGTATGTACACAAGGATAACAAAGAACAACAGACTAAGTCGAAAGGCAAATATGTGCTATGTACCTCGGGCTGTAATGCGAACGAAACGAGTTTCATGTAAGATTTATATGTACAAATAAATAAATATAATACACGAAGTTATAAATACATATCATTTTGTGTAAATAGCAATAAGTGCACAATGATCTAATAATAAATTGTATTGAATAATATGAATAAAGTAAAAGAGTGGCTAATAAGTTTGGAAGTGGTAAAATTAAATTTATTTCATTTTCAATTTGGCAAATATTACAACTAACCGATAAAGTGACGTCTATTAGTCGAGCCGTTAAGTTATTTCTCACAGTAAACAGTTTTCATTCTCTCAATAGTCCGACAAGATGAATGGCACAGTTGTGTGTGAATGCCAATTTTTTTTTACAAATATGGAAGTGCTGATAAAACAGCTGATTCTGCTGAAGCAATATAAAAATCAAATAAAGTTACGTGTACCAAACAAAATACAACAATAACTTTAACTTTAAACATACTAATGCATGCAGGCCACAATCTCATGACTCCGCTCAACTTTGTCCAAGGAAATGCAGACTGATTTCGGTACATTTCCAGTCACTGAAAACATTATTGGCACTTCATGCATCCGCGTCATGCTCCAAATTTGATGTCTTTCAAGTGCCAAGCCCTTTTCGCCATACTTTGACTCCAAATTGTTGTTATGGCAAACAATAACGTTGTACAGGCTGTGTTAAGTAAAGGTAAATAGTGTTTATTTGCCAAATTTTGGTGAAAAACTTTACGTAGAACATTAGTACACTCTCTTAAAAATATCGCAGGACAACTAGAGATAATGTGGTCCATTGACTCTGGGCTCACATCATATCATTTACACTAGCCACTCTCTACACTTTCATAAATTTTTATGCATTTTTTTCTGTAATTTAGTAATTTAAACAAAGCTATTATATCAACCAATGGCGTTTGACGTGATATTCCATCGATTATCCACTTTAGAATTGTCCGTCACTACTCCAAATATATGGTTATATGTATACTCCTTCAAATGAAATGGTGTCAGTCTGTCATCCGCCTGCCCGAATGCGAATATGGTTCTAAACCGACTATCTGGCGCCAAGGCACTAAGGCAACAGAAAAAAACTATAAAGGAAAAACAAAAATGTTAATTGGGGTTACTATAATTCCCCCTGACAGATATGACTTGAGGTGGTCATCAGATCACTATTACAGCATCATATCCTACGTGTGCATCAATGTGTTAGCTCATATTTTTAAGTCAAATCATATTTTGTTGCAACAACCAAGAGAGATAATTTAATGCCACAGAAAGCCTTTTCATGCGGATGGCCTCCGAGAATATATTAGGATCCATACAATGTGTCTGTTAGGTTTGTGTCCATGATAGTACACATCTAAAACTTCAGCAAAGTGATGCACCAGTAAAGTGCATCATAATCTGTCAGTAGAAAGGCATACCTCCATTTATCTTGGCTGTAAACTATATCAAAGGTCCAATCATGTCGCCGGTTTCGGATATTTCTGTTCCTTCAGCGAATGACTCGCGTCACTTAAGCTATGTCGCGCCTACAAGCCGCCTGATTTAACATCGGCCTAATTGGACGATATATCCTCTACTTTGTTCGAGCACTATGCAGCTTCTTGATAAAATTACAAACCCGTAAGTTCCGTAAGTACAAAACCTAAGGTCTGAAGGTACCACAGAATTTTTGGTACCAATTCATCTAATACTAACAAAGAACTACAATAACCAAAAAAAAAATTCCACATTTTTCATTTCACAAAAAAAACACTTTTATAACTCTTTTTTAATTTGAATTTTCCTATATATGTGAATTCGTTTACAGATGAAAATATAAAGTGTAGATACCGAATTCAGATGCATGGGCCTATACACGTGAATTCGTTTACAGATGAAAATGTAAATTGTAGATACCGAATTCAGATGTATGGTCGTGAAAGTAACTTCAAAATAATGAACCAATCTTCTTTTTCTTCAAGTGCACATCTTATCTGTCATACTTATTGCACCACAGTTATGGTGAAGACCTCCTCCGGTGCAATGAGATACTCGAACTTGCGTGTAGCGACACGCAGAAAGACCAATTCGTTGCTAGTATCCAAATCGCGTACGGCGCTCTTAGCTGTTGCAACCAGAACACCATGCAGATGCTTGATGACCGCCTGGGCGCTGGTGTTGTCAAAAGAAGTCTCGGCAACGGTGCCAGTTGTATTGTCTGCGATGACATATCCCTGAGCATTCTCCATTATGCGCTCCGTATTCTCGGCATTGCGGCGGATGGTCTCATCGAGTACACGCATTTTGTATCAATTTAATTGTATTTTTCTACTAAAATGTCGCACCGAATTACGAATTACAAGTTAAACTGAAAAGTATTGTACGATACGAAATATGTATTCGAAAGAGTTTGAAATATTTAATGAAAGTTCATGGATTACTTAGTTTTGATTTAGTTGACTTTTGATCACTGATGAATATTATGGGAATTGAATTCATGGTCTCTAGAATGTTAGCAACTTGTGCTATCAAGACCTGATATAATTATACAGTTAATAGAATACCCGGCGCAAAGTAACAAAAAAACACGTTTTTTTCTGTCCATGATTTTTATATTTTACAACCCCAGAAACCTAAAAAAAATGTCTATACCATAAGAGTTGATGTGCTGTATACGCCTTGCCAAGCCCAAAAAAAAAATGTTTGTGGAAGGGGGGTGAATCATGTTTTTTATATGTTTTTGAAACCGATTCCGAAGTCCATTTCACCACATTATGTTTTTGTCAGAAATCTTCGCAGCCACTTATAAATAAGAAGAATTTTTGAGGTCATGTCAACCAACCTGACGTGCTGGAATAAAATATAAAAACACATGATCTGACCCCGGTAAGGCGTATACACCAACTCACGCCAGATTTAGTCCGAAGAATGCAAGCCCAACGATTGGAACTTAAGTTATGTTAAGTAGTGATTTGTAGTACGATATCAACGAAAACAGCTGTTAAATCGTCATTAAAACTAAATACTCAGCGCGCATAATTCAAAACATATGTTTAAAAAAATCTATTACTCGTGATGTCGTCTACACACAAAAGTGATTAATTTCGATTTATATTTATACTTCAGAATTTATAAAGTTGTGCATTTGCTTGCCCTAATCATAAAAATTATTAAGGTTAATAATTTCAATAATTATTAATCAATTCACTTCAATTAAGCAGGCTGTTTATCTGTTTATATTAATTATGAAAAACCCCAGACTTGTTCATATATAAACAGCTTCAAATACATTTAAAGTGTTACCTATAAAATATATATATATATATATATATATATATATTGATTTTTTGCACATGTGAGAAAGGAAGACAGATATATGTGAGACCAGTGTGTCAAAAAGCAAAAAGCTGACTGACGCATTCTGTGCCAACTAATTTGAACAAAGTGTTTTAAATTTTTTGTTTTATATTTTATTATATTTAAAATTGAATCAATTTAATTTGCTTGGCATTACTTTTGCAAAACTGTGTGACTGCAAGCAGCTGATTTATAACAAATAAACAGATAAGCAATTTTTTTCGATATAAACAGGCTGCTTATTTTTACGTGAACTATCTAATTGTAGTAGAAGCTTATACGGTATTCTTAATGCCCTGTTCGGTCGATCACATATGTACGTATATGTGATAAAGATACCGAGTTTTAATCATTTTACGTTGAGTTTGCTGTCGGTTTTAGTTTAAATTTGTAAGGATTTGCCTCTATTTTCAATGCAATATGAAAATTGTGTCGTTTTCATAATTAATTGAAAAGTCGACTTGTATTTTAATAGCCATCTCATTTTCCTTAACAAGATAGTGAAACATGACTTTATGAATGATGATGACAATAAATACAAAATTTAAAATGTATGTACTGCATAAAAATTGTGACCTACATTCATGTACAACCAAATAACTAATTTAAACAAGTTCAATATGAGGTAATTTAATTACTATTGATTTTATATCTATAAATAAACAAACTACAAGTAGACCAAAATAAAAGTCAACAAGTAAAAAAACTTTTGTTGAACAAAAATTAGTTTTTGATGGTAGTGAAAAGCGCGTAAACATTTTGGCATTTTTGGCTAAACGTGTTAAATTGAATGTAATTTACATGAATTTCGGTCGGACAACGTACAGCTAACTGCTGTCTGCAACTTGCAAATATTTGTGGAAGTGGGCGGAACGGACACAACGCAACGCGAGCAATAAAGTCCTTTGAAATTTACGGGCGCGACGGAATTCGAGGACTGAACAAGTTTAGCAGCCTCAGCTTGAATGCTTGGTTTAAAATCGGAATGACTAACTGACATACTGGTGCATAACTGAAGGATAACTAAGTGCTGAGCTGAGCTGAGCAGAGCAGAGCAGAGGCAGAATAGTTGAAAGGATAGCTGGATAGCTGGATGGATGGATTGTGGGTAGCAAATGAATAAGTATGTGCCAAAATATTTATGCACACAATTAAATTGCTTGGCAATTTTCGTTTAGTTTGTGTTTTCCAAAAGTTGGCAAACAAATTGTGCAAAGCTAAACAAACAAAAAAATAAAAGAGGAAACATTATTCTCCAAGTTTTATTTAATATTATGATATTTAATAGCGTTGCTAAATGTTGACTAGAAATATTGCCAGATTTAATTAAAAAGTTAACGTGTATTAAAAACTTGCTTTTAAAAAAAATTCAACAGTGTTTATTTTACTTTACTTTATATTTTATGCGACGGTCTTTGACAGAACTTTTAAAACCAAAAACTATCTATCGTGATAAAAGTGACCCATATACTTTTTGACGCTTGCACATAATCCTGGCGAGCAACTTTTTTCTACACTTTAGTTTTTTTAGTTAAACGCAAAAGTTAAAATGTCACCGCTACCAGCAAAGTCTTCTGATGATGGATTTGTTGTATAAATGGATGCAGAGATGCATCATCGTTTATTGAGGTTGGAGGTTTTGCCGGAAACTAACTTTATAGCCGCAATTGCCGCAAGCCGGATGGACGAGTAAGACAAAGCAATGAAATTTGACGTACAAGCGTTATATTGGAGAAAAACTGTATTCATGCAAAACATCGGCGATACATTTCAAACTCGCAGTATCAGTTTAATATAATTATATTTAAAGTGGAGTGAACAAAGAAAAAAAATGTGACAGTTCGAAATTAGCACATATTCGGGATAATTGTAATCCTAGAAGGCATGAATGTAGATACCAATTTGTTTACTTGTACATATGAGACTCAGTTGTCAAGTTATGAATTTGTAAATCATTAATGGCCTGGTCACACGGTCTTATATTTACATGTCAGTTTGCTATGAAGTCGCGCCACCTCGTGTAACTATGAAAAAATATATCTCGTCAGAAATATCGTCCGACTTTTTTTCAAATAGCTCCGTTTCTATGCCGTGTTAGATTTCCGTGTCATTTTGTTAACAGTGTTGTGAAGTGCTGCAAGAAGTAGTTTTTTTCAGTGTTTTTAAACACGCAAAAAGTAGAAATCAGCTGTTTAACTTCTTTCTCTGCATTTGGTGGGCGCAGCAACCATTTCCGACACCAAATGCTACGTACAAATTTTAATTATAGAACTATGGAAACTTTCTGTCAAATTTTTTTAGAATAATTTAAATGCCCTGAATACGTTTGATTATATTTGTGTTTTTTTATTAATGATTTTACTTAACCAAGCCCGATCGAAATAATTGATAAACCGTTAGAAAGGTGATGAAATTACCCATCCTACAAAGCAAATAAATTAATGGGTTACATCTGCTGATAGTTCAAATTTCATTTTTTGAAAATTCGTATGTTGACAAATGGAATTATCTCCCATCACGCATAAACTCCGCAGAAGATACGCACTTGTTTGCTTTACCGTCTTTTCTTTGTATCATGTTAAATGCTCTTTATTTTAGGTACGCCTTTTGGTCAAGTGGACCATCTACGCCGACCGAACTTCTCATTTCCTTACTAAAGTTAATTTTCAAACGAATAACAAACAACGAACAAGGTAAAACGTTAACTTCGGTTGAACTGAATCGCTAATACAATTCACACTAAAATTCAAATCGTATTGTAAAACATAAACATGGGTGGTGGTGGTTTGTATAGTGACTACTCCAAAATGTTTGCGGGACATGCCCATTATTATGTATGGGAGAAATCTACCATAAGAAGCCAGACTTAACTTAAGAAGTTTCTTGTACAAATGTATAAAAGTGAGCGGTGGATTTGTATGGGGGGCTACCCCAAAAATGGGCGAGACATGCACATTAGTATATTTTTATGAGGAAGCCTCCATATCAAATTTCAAAGTAGATATTGACTTACATAAAGAAGTTTTTCATACAAAACGTCAAAAGTGGGCGGGTGGTTTATATGACGGTTACACCAAAAACTCATTGCGAAGCCCATAAGAAGCCCCATCGTCCACTTTTAAGTGGTTATTGTCAAAAATAAAAAGAAGTTTTTCATACAAAAATTTAAAAGTGTGCGGGTGGTTTGTATGGAGGCTACACTAAAAAGTGGACGTGGCATGTGAATATGGATACTAAGTCGATGTGCTGGTCTACAATTGAATATCTTAAATATCTATCGCTAAAAATTCACAACAACTACCCGATAAACTCGTCTCGTCGAGCTGTTCAAGAATGTATGTTAGAAACTTTCAGACAAACTTATATTACCACTTCATACTATGTATCAATGGTAACAAAAATTAAATAAATTATCCCGCGCAGTTAACAAAGAATACGTAAAAGCTATTTGTGAATTATATGTACTCAGTTTTAAGTGAAGTTTTTTCATTAAACACCTTTAAATGGTACGAAAAAAAATTTATGTTTATGTATATGTATATGTATATGTATATGTATATAGAGATGGCATTCACTTAGCATGCCTTGAAATAACTTTAAAACTAACTGTAGCAACACTTGAATACATTCGTTCAGTTCAATTCTTAAATCAATCCTAATTCAACAAGTATATTTATATTGAAAAAAAAAAAAAAAAAATTTTAGTGGTTTTCTATTGTTACAAAATGCGCCCACTCGATGAGATTTTACGACGCAATGCTAAAGCAACGGAACGCGTAATGGGTAAAGTCAGGTCGGATAATACAACTGAAACCGGTGTAAATACCTCCGCGAACGGCAGCTTACAGCAACCAAAGTTGCGCACGACTAACGGTGCCACTGTAGCAACTCGCAGCTTCAGCTCCGGCCGAGGCATTGCAGTCAGCTGCGCTTTGAAACGCCTTGAAGCGGAGTACAAAAAATATGATGTGGATGAACGCTGGCATGATTACTTTCTCGATATAGCCAAGCAAAGCGATCGCGAGGCAAGAGTGAAGCAATTTAGGACCAACGAATCGAGACGGAATAATATGCTGAATCGTTATAGAGATGTTAAGCCCTATGAGCACTCACGCGTCGTGCTGCACCGTGGCAGTGTGGACTACATCAATGCCAACTTGGTTATTCTGCAGTGCGCCGAACGTAAGTACATATTGACGCAGAGTCCACTATTCAAGACAATTGGACACTTTTGGTTAATGGTTTGGGAGCAAAATACGCGCGCCATAATTATGCTTACTAAATTGATCGAGTGCAATGCCATCAAGTGTCATCTTTATTGGCCTGAACACATGGGCGCAGAACATGCACTGCAATTGGACGTTGTAAATTTGAGCGTAGAGTTTGCGCGTCACGAGGAGTCTGCGCATTTTGTGCGCAGATGGTTCAAACTAACTGATCTCGAAACGCAAAAGTGTCGTGAGATTGTGCAATTTCACTACAACACCTGGCCCGACTTTGGAATTCCGGACTCAACGGATGTGTTTCTGCATTTTCTCAAAGAAGTGCGCAGTTCGGGTGCACTTAGTGCAGAAGCTGGTCCAGCAGTGGTGCACTGTAGCGCCGGCGTTGGACGTTCGGGTACATTCTGTCTTGTCGACTGTTGCCTGGTTTTGGTTGCCAAACATAAAGAATGTATTGTATCGAAAATACTCTGTGAGCTGCGTAGCTATCGCAAGGGTCTAATACAAACTGATGAACAGCTAATATTTTCATATCGGACGATTATCGAGGGCATTAAGTTGCTGGAAAATTCCAATACTCTTGAAAACAACGAGAAGCCGCTTGACAACAACATTGCTGACAACGATGCGGAAACTGAGAATAATTTCAATGTGGATGAAGTTACACAGCCTCTGCCATCGCGTACACCAAGTGGTGCGTTGGAACCTGATCTCAACGAGTTGCAAGTTGATTTTGCACAACGTGATAACAAACAGTTTTCGCTGAATATAAGTTCATTACTCACTTATATATCAGCCTTTGTTGTTGTGGTTATTATTACGGTGTACACGTACACAAAGTTTGGCTTACAATTGGTCTAAGTCTAAAAAAACCAGACCAATTGTGTATGAAAACAGATGAGCCACGTTCTTAGTTTATTTTTACTTTATAAAGATATATATACATATGTAGAGCAAGTCAAGGCGAACAACAAACGAATGAAAGCAAGTACGAATAATCGAACCGAACTAAAATCGCCAGCAAATTAAAAGTAACCAACAATAATTATACATATATGAACCTATGATTTTGGATGAGACGAATGACAAAGTTTTTTTGTAATGTCTATTTAGTTGAGTTGACTTACATAATAAACGAGTTACAAATTTGTTTGTTTTTCTTGGGAAAGCTAAACGATTTTTTTTTTCAATTGAACACAATCAATATAAAATATTGGATGAACGGAATTATACAAATCATTTTACATGAAACCGCTCACTTTTGCGTTTTTTTATGAAAAACATTTTATTACAGTCAATTCCTACTAGATATTTATGAACAGGCTACATATATACTGAAAAGTATATATATTCATTCCCAGTTGTACGCAATCTATATTTTATATTTTATCAAACAACGAATCAAACAAAAATAGAAAGTTACAAGTTGACAAGACGAGCGCGAAAAAGTTTGAAGACTACATATTAAAATTTACATGCGCTTCGTTATTAATTTGGTGACTGTTGTTGTTCCACTGGGAAAAGTGGACGGTACCACGACCTTGTTTTTTTAATTAAAAACAATTTATTTGTAAATAGAAACATCTTTAAAAAAATTGAAAGCAAAAAAAAGAACATTTTTCGGCTGGCTTTGAAAAAATGTGAATTTTTAGGTTGTGGGCGTAACATGAAAAAATTTAAATCTGCGCGCGAACCAAACGAATCGAAAAATCCAAGTACGAAGGACGCACTAACGGACAGACGAACAGTTTTCGTTGCTGATTAAGAATATATATACTCTATGGAGTCTGCCACGCCTCCATCTGCCTGTTACATGCATTTGCAGAAACTTAGTATAACCTTGGCCCCAAAGGTCAGGGTGTAAAATGATGGTCGAGACTATAACAGCTAGAGCAACCAAACTTCGATTTTTGGATTTTATTTATTCGCAGATCGAGTTTATGAAATCGAAAATAAGCCATATCAATTTTTTGGGCAGACCTAAAAAAAACCCAACGCCCACTTTTGTGTTTTTGTATGAAAAACTTTTTTATTGTTGTCAATATCAACTTAAAAATTGATATAATAATTGAAATGCGATATGGTGCCTTTTTATTGACAGCCGCTTAACATACATAGAGTAATGGGCGTGGCCCGCCCACTTTTGGGGGTAGCCCCCATACAAACCTACTGCCCATTTTTGTGTTTTGGTCTTTCTCTTATATGGGAGGCGTGGCGCGAGCGATCCAATAGTTAAGACGGCTTCAAAGAACAAATATTCATTTTTATATATCCTATATAGATATTATTGTCTTAGTTACTATTTATATAGGAAAGTGTACAAAAGTTTCGCTTATGCACCAATTAAATTAATTTATTATATATTTGCTTGATTCATCTTAACTAATTAACAAGAAAACATTTCTTCAGATAATACATTAGAAATGTTACATATACGAATATAGCTTTTAAATTTCAGATATTCTCTAATTGCAACTAAATTCCATGCGTGCATCTTTCATTGAAATTTAGAGTACAAAACTAATCTATTTAAAAAAAAACAAGAAAAAACGTTAACTTCGGTTGAACCGAAGCTCTAATACCATTCACACGAAATTTTAAATCGTATTATAAAACATAAACGTGGGAGATTTAAATAGGGGCTACCCCAAAGAGCGGGCGGTACACGCCCATTAGTTGATGTGTATGATGCCATAATATCGAATTTTAAGTTTATATTGACGTTTTTCATACAAATGCATAAAACTGTGCTGTGGGTTTGTATGGGGCTAGGTCAAAAAGTAGGCGGGACACGCCCATTTATGTATGTGTATGAAGCGGTTGTCCACTAAAATCTACCAAATCGAATTTCAAACTAATATTGACTTAAATAAAGAATTTTTTTTTTAGGTTTGTATGGGGGCTACCCCAAAAAGTGGCCAGGTCCCACCCATTAATGTCTATGCGAAGCGTCCGTTCACTAGAAGCTACCAGATTAATTATTAAGTTTAATTATTAAGCCCAAAGCTGGCGGTTGGTTTGTATGGGGGTTACCCCAAAAAGTGGGCGTGGCGGGTAAATCTTAATACTCTATTAAACTGCAATAAGTGTATGTGGAAATTTTCAACATACAGACAAACAGACGGACAGACAGAAAGCAGGGACATGGCTATATCGACTCGTCTCGTTGAACTGATCAAGAATATATATACTTTATGGATTCTACGATGCCGCCTGTAATGTGTTACAAACTTTCAGACAATCTGATGATACCATTTTACACTATGTGTGAATGGTAAAATGACAATTAAATATTAAAAGTCATTTAATTCCCAAGGTACAGATTACGCAATCGTAAGTAATGGAAAATCTATGATACTTAATACTTAATACTTGCTTAATTGGTTCGTAATCGTTAATTATAATTATAGAATCAATCACTGATATGAATATCTCGTATTAGCACGCCAATCGCTTGGCAATGTTTAGAGCAAACATAAAATGGACTTAGGTAGTAAATAAATTATTTTAAAAAAAATATATAAATAAATTATAATAAGCTCAGTTGACTTAATTAGATTTGTACCTAATTAAATTGAACGATATAAAAGATGACAACGTGCTTTCGACGAGCTTAGTTTGCTTTTAACATCGATCGAATAGAAACTAGAGAAATGACAGGCATGGAACAGCTTAAAACAATATTATTTGGGATAGTGTTAATACTACTCCTCAAAGAATCAACGCAAACGACACCTATACTTCGTAAGTGCACAATTCAGAAAATATTGTAAATTTGTTCCCGCCGTTTTTTTTTTTTAATTGAAAGTATTTTCCCTCGCTTGTCACTAGTAGTATACGGATTCCGCGTCGGAAGAATGACTCGTCTTTCGAAGCAATCAAAGAATCAACCTATTTTTTTTATTTTCCTCGTAATTTCGAGAGTGCTAAACTTATTTGATCGGAACTAGTGGTAATCGGAAGGAGCAATGTCTGCAGAATACAGTGGAGAGGTAGGACTTTCCATTTGAGTGTTTCCAACTAGATTTTAAATGGTTTTACAACATGCGGCCGAGAGTTGTCATGCTGAAAAATCAATTATGTCATGTTCCTAATTTTTGGTAGCGATCCGCGGCACCGACCTACTGTCTGTCTGTCTGCCATTCATGTCTGCTCTCAATGACTGGCAAACACAAACTTAGTGATGCAGATTGGGTACTTTAGGGACTACCGTCAAATCAATATAAGTGGAAATTCAAAAAGTCACTGACTTATCAAATTACCTTTGTAGTAGACTACAGTCAGCTGATCTCACTAAATACAGAGCATACGCTTGGATACATAAATATTTGGCTTCACTGTTGATATTGATGCTTGGCCAGGCTTAAACCATGAGTATCTGCATTTGGGATTGTCGTAGCGGATACACTTTTCATCGCTAGTCACAGTTCGATACAAAAATCTCCTCATTTACTGTGGTTCAAGCAGGTGAAAAACCCCTTCTACGTCTTTCCACGTTTTAACTCGAATGGCACCCAATAATCTTGCTTATGAATAATTCCCAGGTCTTTGAGGCATTTTTAAATTGTTTGTTGTGTCACTCCCAATGATCTTGCCAACTCTTCATGACATTGACACGCGTCTTCAATAAGCAATGTATCTAATTCTTCATCTTCAACAATTTTCGCTCTTCCACCGCCGGTTAAAGTAAAACTTTGGTCTTTAACATGAAGCTCAGCAGCCTAGACGCGTTGAAACCACTCTCGACACGTTTCTTCACTCATAACAGCTTCACCATAAGTGACTGAGAGGATTCGGTGAGCCACAGCTGCAGATTTTTTCATATTTAAGAAATAAATAGAAGAAATAAGGTGCTAGCCTCCTGCAAATGACGAGAATTTGTAATGATGTAAACACAAATCGACTACTGATGATATTGGGTTATAGTGTTATATTTAATGTATTTATTTCGACACATACTATAATATTAAAAACTAAATGCATAATTTTTTCTCCTTTAGCTACTGATGTACCCAAGTGTCACGTGGCAGATACTAAATGCATTGGGAATGCCATCAATTATATTATGCGCACATATCCTGCGGGTAATGCTCAATTCGGTTTAGTTCCACTCGATGTCGTAACAATGTCGAACTTAGTCATCTCGAAAGCTAATCCGAATAGTGCCATACAATTCAACTTCAAATTTGTTACACTTAATGTTTTGGGCTTTGAGAATGCAACAGTAACGCGTGTCATTGGTTTTGAGAAAGATGTTGATAAGAATCCAATACATGAGGTGCATATGAGTTTCCCAGTGATGAAAATGATTGGTGACTATGAGGCCAGTGGCAAAATATTATTGCTGCCAATTAACGGTAAAGGACACTGTGAAATACTGCTGTCAAATGTACTGATCGCTGTTCAAACCAAACTTAAATTGGAGAAAATTAATGGTAGAATTTTCGCCAAAATCTATTTTGTAAAATCAACGATGGATATTGAGCGGTGAGTAAGAAATAGTTTATAAAATACTTATATTATTATAACATTTAATTGAAAAAACATTTCTAGTATGCATGTGGATCTGGAAAATCTATTCGGTCAAAAGGAACTAAGTGATTCTATGAATGCTGTTATTAATGAAAACTGGAAGGATGTTTGGGGTGAAATACATGATGGTGCCAGTGCCGCCGTTCGTAAGGCGGTGACAGGTATGATAAAGAGTTCTTTAAAAGTTCTGCCGTATGATGAATTTTATCTGGAGGAATCATAATTTATCAATAAATTTGTCATAAATAAAATCAACAATAAATTTTTTAATTATATTTGAACAGTAAGGAGCATTCAAAATAAGTGAATGGGACGTCAATCGAGAAATTAGCATATCCATTGGTGATTTCAAAAGTCAGAATTCACACTAAAATAGTCTATATAGGTGAACGTTGTTTTAAAGTAATATATTAAATAATAGGAACCACAGGTGGTCAAAGCAATAAAAAAATCAAAAATTCGCCCGCTCAATAAATACAGATTTTGAGAAGCGAAGTAAAAACAAGTTCACCATTAAAGAATCCAATTCAAAATTCAAACTTTTGCTCAGTTCAGGTTCCAAAATTGATACAACAGATACAGGTTTTGAACTAAAACATATTATAAACTTGCAATCTCTATATCTACTTACAAAATCGCTAGTTCCAAACTAGTATCTGGACTCTATAAATTCGTCTGGCAACACAGTGACGAAGAGGGGGTTCCTGCCATGGAAAAGAGGTTACTAACGCAAATGACGATCTGTAATGATCTGTAAATGAACGCTCGGAGATTAAAATTGGGCATTTCATGTGCACGAATGGAATTTATTTTGCAAAGATAAAGTGTATACAAAAACTTACTGCATGATGCTCTCAGTTGATCAGTCAGAGAAAGTTCAGTGAATGAAACATTGATTCATCAAAATTCGAAATATTGTAAGCAGAAGAAATATTTCGGAGATAAAAGATTTCGGTCAAATAATCATGTCGTGGTTACAACAAACGACTATCTTGATAACTACGTGAAATGTTATTATTTATAAGGCATCAAAACGTTGGAATGTCTGTAAATGTATCGGTAAGTTGAACAATCTAAATGGAGATTAGTTGTAGTAATAAAATCAGTTTTGCAAAAATAATATGTGTTTACTTTCCTAAACCAATTAGTTTTCAGCCAAGAGCTTTTTACACTGTTACTCTGGCCGCTATGTGACAAGTTAATGTGCGACGGGAATTAATAATAAATAAAAAATGAGAATTAATAATAGATTTGTTCTTTGATCTAGGTAATTACATCAGTATATCGTTTATTTATATAGTTTATAACATAAAATTTAAATAACACATGTTATTAATTTGATATATGGTCTTTGGAACGTTGGCAATAGTACACCGTACCGGCATACCGAAACTAAAATCGAAGAACTGTACCGGAACCGTACGCCGAAATATATTGGAACCGATACAGAACCTTATACCTAAACACACGTTTCGGTACGTACCGAAACCGGAACCGAATTACATTATGGGTTTTATTCTCTGAATATTTATTTTAATTATTTATTAATTGCATCGAGTATGTACAATATATTTTAATTTTATAAGCAAAACTGCATCAGTTATTTTAGTTTTAATTTAATCATGCATATAAAAAGTGTTTGTTGCAAAAATAAGTGCAAAAATGATAAAGATCGCGTGCATAAATCGTTGAATCAAAATGCAAGTGTGAAAGAGTCGAAAAATAACAATAATTTTCGTTGTTGTTGTTTTCATGAACATTTTCATCGTGTCAAGCGTTGGCCGCGATGTAAACATTTCTCCGTTACTCTCTTTCTCTCTCTCTCATATATTTTTTACTATCCACATTTATAGCGGTTAGGCTATCGTATTTATTTTGCATTAGCTGGTAACCGGCGCGTTGCTGCCCTTCCATTTGCCTCTCCTTTTACCTACCCTGCCCCACCTATCCCTATACCCCTTTACTCTACCTCCAATTCTCCCACCCCTCTTCACCTGACCCTTCCACCCTTTCTCCTACCACCCCATTCCTCTGCCCCCTTATCCATCCTCGCCTTACTCTATCACCCCTTTTCCCTGCCCCTGCGATCCCATTAACATGTATACATCATCCCTCTATCTTAAATGGTACCCAGCGCGATGCTGCCATTCCCTCTGCATCTCCTACCTTTACCTCTCCTTCTCTAAGATCCCTTACCCTACCTCCCATTCCCCTACCCCTATTCCCCCTGCCCACTTACCATTACATTACCATCCTTCCCCTTCTACCCCTTTTCCAACACTCCCCTTTCCACCATTCCTCTTCCTTTTTAAAAGGAACCCGGCGTGCTGCAGGCCTTTCTCCAACCTCTCTTTCCCCTGTCCCTTTCCCAACCACATCTTACCCTACCACCACGACCCATTCCACTTCTTGTCCACCCCTGCCTCTTTTCCTTTTACTCCAACTTCTCCCTACACCCTTTCCCATGCCCTCCACGACCCCATTAGCTCGTATTTTAATTTTATTATTAATTTTAATAGTAATATTTTTGTTTTCCTTAAATTTTCTTGCTTGATTTTATATAAATTCGGTACCTTTGGCCCTTATATGTATTACTAAACTTCCGTATACTTCACTTGTTCGTCCGATCTTAGAATTTGCATTTTGTGTTTGAAATCCACATTATGTAATTCATCCAGATCGCATCGAGTCTGTTCAAAAACTAATTGATCTTCCAACTTTGTCTGCACGACGATCGATGCTCTCTGTAGATTACCTTCATAAGGTTCTAAGTGGTGAAGTTGATTCTCCATATTTGCTTCAATCGGTATTTCTAAATGCTCTCTCACGCTTTACGCGATACTATTTGCCTTTAATGTTGTCTTTTTGCACAACAAATTATGTCACTTCGGTCTCTTTGCTATACCTATAATAACTTCTCTCTCGATTCTTTACTGAACTATATAAAAAAGCTATCCTTAACGCTGAACTAAAATAAATAGTAATTTCATATTTTCATTTTTTTTAATCTTTTGATTTGTAATTACGACTGCTTGGAACACTTCCTTGGCTGTGAGTTGAGGTAAAGTTGGTCAACCTGGCGACGAAACAAAAATCCTCCAACGGATCTGAGTGGTCGTAACTTTCCATTATTACTTTTAAGAAGTTACTTATAAAATATTAGGCTTAAGCAACTGTTTAATTTAATATAGTTGCAATAAATAAATAAATAATAATTAAACACAACATATTTTTTTGGTTAAGAAGAATGTGAGGAGGAACACGGACGAATGAAATTTTTTTCTAAAGTATTTCGTCTAAAGTAGGTAAGAACCAGGTAACGCTCTTCGCCAATCTCAGCTTTCTGTCTCTCTCTCTCTCTCTCTCTCTCTCTCTCTCTCTCCGGCTCTCTATCAATTTGCTACAGCTGTCAACTTTTTTTTATTTCTTGCGGTTCCTTTGGTTTCAGTTGTAAGAATAGAGAAAATCGAGAACTATAGACATTTTTATTATTGGCGACTTTAAAAATAATAGGTCGCATTTCGGCCACTGGGAGAACTCTAGTTTGATTAAAACTATGAATACTTTTGAAATGAATTTTGTGACTTTTGATTTGCATTAAATGGCCTTTATACAGCCCAGTTTTAGTATGAAGGATGAGCTTTAGGTGTTGACTATAATTATGGGGCCACAAATAGTTGATTATTATTTCACGGATATTGTGACCAAGGTAGCATGGGCTTTGTCTCTGCCGCATAACATCAGCGTGCAGCATTCGTCTTATTTATTTTTTTTTTTATTTTTTTTTTTTATATACTTTCTCTGGGGTCTGGTCTCTATATCCTTTCTTTTTAGGAAATAGGATTCTTAATCCACCACGTTTGCCGACGAGACAGAGCCGTACCATCTTGCGTGCCCCGTAATTCGAATTATAGTTTTTTCAGCTTTCTGGTTATATTTTGGCGTATATTCCTGCATTTCTGTGTGATTCTGTACTATGAGGTATACTTCTTGGTTGACTTTCATTCTTTCTGGTTAGATGGAAAAAGAAAATCAAATAAACGGTCAAATTTAGTACATTTTTCCTTTCAAAATTTTAGCAGCTGTTTTATCAGCAAATTATTTTCAAAACTAACTTCTTCGTTGTGTAAATAAACCAAGTTAGCATTGAAAAAACTTGTCTGCGTTTGACAAAAACCATCACAACTTGAAAACACTTTTCTGATTTTACAAATCCAAAGGCAACATTTGTTTTTTCAAATTACACATAAATTTATCAATTTGGAAAGCGAAATTCAGGTAGTTGAAATTAGCTTTTTATTAGGAGTCTTTCGTTTAAAGTCATTTTCCCACCTACTCAAAAAACTGTCCGCAAAAGGCAATCAAATAAAAAGCAATTTTTTTTTTAAACATGCCTGGTAAGTTGTCAAATTAAATTATTAGAACAGACACGAAAGCAAGTACATTCTTTAGATCTATTTACGTTCGTTGAGGCGACCGTGAAGCATGCTTTGGTACTCGCAAACTCACCATTAAACGACAAGGTTACCGACAGCTTGAAAATCGTACTGCAGAGCCTCTATCCAAATGAATCGCTCGTATTATATAAATTCGGCTCTCGCATGATGGGGCTGGGCAGCAATGAGTCAGACTTGGATGTGTATGCAGATATAGGTAACTAAACTCATGTAAACATGAATGAACCCTTTGAATGTTCTGTTTGCTTTCACTACTACTATATAGGCTGCTCTTTTGGCCACTATACAGATCAAGCAACTAGAAGAGTGCGCCAGCATCAGTGTGATGTAGGCAAAGCGCTTCGCCGGTATAAGAACATTTGGGGCTATGTGGATATTGTGCGCGCGCGTATTCCTGTAATTAGAACAAAGCATAAGCCAACCGGCATCGAAGTCGATATAAATTTTTCCCATGGCGTGACCTACTCGCAAAATCAAATTGTAAATTATATATTCACACTACAACCAATGGGTAAGATTTTAAAACAGAAGAAAAAACAAGAAAAATGGTTAAACTTCGGTAGAACCGAAGCTTCAACAATCTTCACATGCCTTCATTCCGCTTTTAAGGTAGTTAGCTTATAGCTATGTGAAGCTTCCGGCTATTAGAGTCCACCATATCGAATTTCAAGTTAATATTGACTAACATGAAAAAGTGTGCATACAAAATCCGAAAAGTAGGCGGTGGATTTGCATGAGGCTCCCTCTAAAAGTGGACGTGGCATGTTAGTTGTAACATATGTTCAGTCTAGAAACTTAGGAATGAGCTAGTTTTTAAGTCATACAGACAGGGGGCAGATAGACAGACGGATATGGCTAGATCGACAAAATATTACCCTAAAATATGGGCAATGCATATCGATTGCATAAGGTCGTTCCGCGTATGAACAAATATATGAAAATTTAAAAAATCGAAGTTTTGTGGCTCTAGCCTTCGCAGTCTCGGAGATCTGCCTTTTAATAAACCGTATGAACCAGATGGTCCTGGTTATATCGACCCAGCTTCCGATGCTGATCAAGAATATGTATACCTTATGAGTTCTAGCCCGCCTCTTTCTGCCTGTTACATACAATCACACAAACTTATTATACCTTTGTTCATTTGGGTACAGGGTACAAACACTGCTGTCGAGTACATAAGATCTTATGAGGATTCTCAGATTGTTACACGCTACTAAGGCTAATAATTTAACTAAGTTATGCGGCAAAATACGCATCGGCTAAAGTAAAAACCTGAGTTGTTTTGAAAAATTGCATACAAAAACTAAAAAATGCAAGGCAAGATTGTACGGGGCACCTCATATAGTGGCCCGATCTGGATCTATGGGGTATATTTAATTCTTAATTTCACATATCAACATGGTTTAGTTATTGAAAAGCAAAGGGTCATTTCCGAAGTAATTTGCTACGTAGAATCTGAATCCGGGTGGAGAATTGGCCCATCAACGTCAGGATTTTGAGATATTTGAGGTTATGTACCCGAAAAACGACGTTTTTTCCTACTTTTGAGGTTATGAATAGGGTGCAAAAAATTTTTGTGGAATGTTTCTCCAGTTACATAATATAGTACCACTCTTACCCTTTATTTTAAGAGTTCACGAGATCAATTACAATTTTTTTCGCTATTCGAAGTTACGAAATATATCCCTTCGACGTCATTCTGCCACATAACCTAAAATATCTCAAAATCCTGACGTTATGGGCCATTCTGACCCCGGATTCAGATTCTACCTATCAAATTACTTCGGAAATGCCCTTCAGCTTTCCAACTACTGACATGACCCCGGTATTTGTAGACCTGTGTTTTTTATACTAAAACTTAAAAATGGAATCTAGATTTATTCCCTTTAAAGTGATGTTGGCATGTCAATTTAATACACTTAATCTAAAGAGAGAAAAGGCAGGTCAAACTCTCGAAACTTGAGGTCTCTATCCCTTATAGTCTCCGAGATCTGTTCGTTCAAATAGACGGTCGGACAAACAGACGGACAGAAACTAAAAACATAGCAGTGGTTTTGTAAGAGAGATCGTGTCACACGATATGAATACTCTATGTACCTAAGACAAAAAAATAAGCCTCTGAACCAGATTTCAGCTAGATATCTTAGCTAATTCCTGCCGGAGAAACATATTTAAAAACTTTCATTTGATGAACTTTTTCTGTTTTCATTCTCAGCTCGCTATCTTTGCATTGCGGTGCACAAGGCAATTAAGATGAAAAGACTAGCACATGCTTTTCGCAAACACATCATAACACTTATGGTGGTTTTTTATCTGCAGAACAAGCAATTGCTACCATCTGTACAACACTTACAACACTCTTCACCAATGGACATTGGACGTAAGCATTAATGAAGTTAAAAATAAGTTTCTTCCTTCTAATAATGTTTAATGTTACAATTTTCAAACTTCTCTACAGCTTGGATTAGTGGTTTCACGGCAATGACACTCGCAGAATTGCAAATGAAAAAGATTGAGATAACGCCTATTCAATTGGAGTATCACTTTCGTGGATTTTTTCAATTCTATGGCAATTTCGATTACGCAAAGCATGTCGTATCTCCATATTTTGGTGAAATTTTCACAAGAGATGATTTTCAAAAAAATCTACCGAAAAGGTAAATTAGTTATTAGCTTTTGAGAAGTAATTGAATAATGTAAAAATCATTTTTTTTTTTTTACATTTTATTACAGATGTGAAGGCTACCGGAGAATCGATTGTGTCGGTGTGCAATTGGTTGTTCAAGATTTTCTACACTTGTTGCAAAATAAGGCATTCAACATATCGGAAGGACAAGTGAAAAATTTTAAATTAGCATGCCAATTTTTCGAGTATGCCGATTGCAATGCGCAGGATTTTGTACAGGAAAAATAATTGCTTGTTTTGATCTGAAGATGGCTTGCCAACCTATGTTTTGAAAATTTTTGTTGTTGGTTTTTGTTGGTGATTGTCGTTGTTAAAATGTGGACCGATCTGTAGACGTTAACTTGATTGCTGGTCTGTGTAGATTTGATCAACGTGGGAACATTACTATATATTTCTTTTACTTATGGATTTACTTAGCCAAAATTCCACTTATTTCCACTTAAATGCCTAATAAATTGCTGCTAAAAAAACAAAGAAATAAAATTATTCTTTTTTATACACAATTATAGTGTCTGTTTTATTTAGCAAAATGCAAAAATGAAGATTATAATAGATTCTGTCCGTTTAAACAAGAAAGTTCGTTGCAGTCGAGTGTGCTCGACTTCGAGATAACCTGTACTTTTAAGGCACTTTATTTGAACCATAGAAGCCTTCTGGGACATATTATTATTGTAGTAAAAAGTCTTGAATCAATAACGTCTTATAGAATTGAAAAAAACCGCGCAATATTTTCTCCAGCTCTTCACGATTTATTTCAATCCATTTTATGCCCAAATCAGCGAGTGTTATGAATTCAAATCACCGTTTAAAAGCTGCACATAAAGTAAAAAAAAAAGAGTCACACTAGACTGTGACGTAACTATAACATTTTGAGCTCGGGGGGAAAAAAATTGCCATATCCTATACTACCCTAACCCACTTCACCAAAAGGTTTTATTTCAGCAAGAAATTACAGTCTATAAGAAATTCTCCACATCTCTCTACTAAAATTCAAAACGAAGTTGGGCACAAGGCCTGCAAGTTCCTCACTTTTAAGTGTATGAAAGCAACAAGTCGAGTTGCTGCCTGATATAGTTTTCTTTAATGGGATTGGAGCCATAGAAAAATTAAGCGTTAATCTCGAAGATATAATTCATTAAATCTGTTTCGGTTGCATACTATGGAAGATTGTTTTGCTACCCTAGTTTTTACGCCCAGACTCTGTTTATGTACACCACAGCACTTAGTCTATATTTCCAATTTTATTAATACTTACGGTCCATATCCACTGGACAATTACTTTGAATGCGCTCCACAGATGGTAGCAATTTCTTAATCTGCAAATAGTAGATCACCATAAGAGTTATGATGTTACTACGAAATTTGACAACCTGTTGCAAGGCAATGCGAAGGTAGCGGGCTGTAAAAAAAAAGCAAAACTATATATCTACATAACTTTGTAATTAAGAAGCACTTGATTCTGCGCGAAGGTTATTCCATGTGCGAAACTAATATCGCATGATAGACCAGTCGATACATGTTTTACCGTTATAATTGGAAATTTATAACCGCGAATTATTATATCAGTCCAAATAGTATCCAGCTTACGTAGAGCATCAGCCACGTCTGTTCTTTGCTTAATTATTCTAGCAGGAGCTAGTTCGCTGAATTCGTAGAAACGCTTTCCTACATAAAGAGAGAGAGAGAAAATGAAAAACTATGAACTATTGAATCACCCCGAACTCACCACCTATCTTTATAACAGCTGTAACTGTATTGGTTAACTCAAAAAAATTTATAGAAATTCAACCAAAAATATGCTTACAAATGAGTATTAATACTGTATTAGACAGCATTCTCGATGACAGAGTTCATGCAGAACTGGCACCAGTACGCTGGTCAAACTAAATCACCCTTTATTAAAGTGAGGTGCTCCAGGAAGTGTTCCCTCAAAACAGCCATCGAGGCTCTTGAAGTGTGAGCCGTTACGACTTCCTGTTGGTACCAAGTTTTTCCTAAATTCAATTCATCAACTCATAGAAGAAAAAATACTCCAACATGTTCACATACCGTTCTTAATTCACTGTCACTGTGACCTCATTTTCTTCAAAAAACCATGGTCCAATAAAACCAGCTGAGAAATTATGTGCACATGCACAATAACGCATCATGGAACATGTTCAGTAACAAAGTATGCAATTTCAGTGGACGATCTGATGCGCATTTATTAAACTTAACGACCAACGTCTCTAACCTACTTGGAGGCAATGAAGAGAACAATACCGCCGATAGAGAAGCATACCTCGAACAACCAATGGATGATGGCTCTCTTGTGAGCCACCGGATTATAACGTGGTCGACGCAGTAATTAAAAAGCTGAAGAATAACAAAGCGGCAAGCTCCGATAAGCTGCCAGCTGAGTTATTCAAGACCGATGTCGAAGAGTTGGTAAGGCGTATGCACCAACTCTTATGCAACGATTGTAATATCAGTGTTCTTTGTCCTATCTTCAAGAAAGGAGACACCCGCTGTCTGCGCGAACTACCGGGGAATAAATCTCCTTTCAATAGGATAGGTCCCGCGTACTGTTTAAACGACTGGAGCCATACACAAATGCACTGATAGGCCAGTATCAGAGTCGTTTCAGACAAAAGAGGTTGACCAGTGACCAAATTTTCACTTTACGCTTAATTCTGAAAAGGACCCGTGAGTACAACAGAGACACACACCACCTATTTGTCGATTATAAGGCAGCTTTCGACACGCCGATAAGAACAAAGTTCTTCAAAGCCCTATCTTAACTGGGTAACCCAGCAAAGATCGTTCGTCTTTCCATGATGACGGTCACAAACCCAAAGCGTTATCAGAGTAGGACCCTTTGCCACCAAGAGAGGTTTCAGGTAGGGTGATGCTTTATCGTGCGACTTTTTTAATCTCTTGATGGAATACATCCTACGCCACTGCCCATACGTAGAACGGCCGGACACGATCTTCCATAAGTGATGCTAATCGCATATACTGATAATACGAACGGCGAGTTAGCAGGCCGTTCTCGGAGATTAATACAAACTCACGTCTCATGAGCCAGGCGGTGGACGAATATAAGACGAAATACTTGATGTCCACTCGCAGACCATCAGCGCAGCTCGTCTTGAACGGTCTGTGAGTATGGAGAATTTCAACTTCAATGTTCTAGAAAACTTTATCTATCTGGGAACGGATATTACAAGCCGAGATCAGACGAAGAATCACGCTTGCTAATCGCTGCTACTTTAGGCTCAGCAAGCAAATTAGAAGTATATCCCTCTCTCGAAGTACGAAGAGACAAATCTTTAAGACACTGATAATTCCGGTCCAGCTATATGGCGCAGAAGCATGGACCGTGACATCAACAAATATAGCATCTTTAGGTGTGTTCGAGAGAAAGATTCTTCGAAGGATTTTTGATCCCCTTAAATTTGGCGTCGAGTTTAGGACCTATGAACACAGAGCTGTATGAGCTTTTTGATGAGGTTGACAGTTGAGTCCAGCACATTAAATTCCAGTGGTTGCATTGGGCTGGTCACCTCATCCGGATGAACCCCGAAATTCCAGCACTAAAGTTTTACGACGGAAACCTGAACTTGATTGGTGGACGGCATCAGAGGGGACGTCCGAGCTTAAGATGGCAAGATCAGGTCTATGATGACTTGAAGAAGCTCCGGATTGCCAGTAACTGGCGACGGCGTGCACTAAGCTACACCGAACGGTGCGCTTTCCTACGTGTGGCCTTGGCCGATAGACTGTTGTAGAGCCACCTAAGTAAGTAAGTTACGTAAACCGCCCAAAAATATGGATTGCTATTTTATTTAGGTGTTGGGACAACGTCGTATCTATTTAGTAATTCATATTTAATATATCAACAAAAACTAATTTAACACGTGAAAAAAAGGAAAGAACACTGCAGCGTCTTCCGATGCGGATTTAGAATATATGTACATACATTTTCACAAACTTTATGCACCCTTTTACCCTATAAGTACAGGGTATACAAATTTAACATGTGTTTGTTACACTTCATGCTGCTTTTTTTCATTTGCTTTCACATTTGCGCAAACTTTGCATGTACATATGCGTGTATGTATACACTCCCTTGCCTTACAAAGCAGGCTTTAACTATAAAAGTAAACAAATAAAACTAACTACCAATATCCGCATATATGTCTAAGTCGGAATCTTCTCTGCCAAGACCCAAACGTGAGCCAAACTGATAAAGTTCGCATGACTCCATTGGAAAGAGTCCTTTCAGTACATTCTCCAAATCAGTATTAATTTCAACGTGAGCAGCTGAATTTTTGAACAGCAGCGCACGTGCGGCACGTTTTTTCAACAACTGTAAAAAGATCTAAAATAAAAGAAAAACATACGTAAATACAATGTTTCTTCTTCTTCTTCTTTGTTTTTTTTTTCGTCACACTTTTTGCTTCGAATTTCACAACTTACCCGGCATGACTCAGTTTCGCGTTGCGACTCAAATTTATTTATAAACAAAAATTAACTGCAAAACTATGTAAAATGAAATGCCGGCTTGTTTATGATAATTTTAATCAAATCCTTTCTATTTATTTACACACGCTGCACGCGTGGAATTCCCCGAAATACAAATTCCACAAAATGAAGTGCTCTCAGCAAAAGCAAAAAAAAAAAAACTTAACACTATACGCCGGCCAAAAAAAAACGTAAACAATGACATGTGCCAACAACGACGCATAAATCTTGTATAATTTTGCAAAACTGCCAATAGTTACAGATTTTGTTTATTTATATTAATTAAAAAGTAACATTTGTTGTATTAGCTTATAAACTATTAAAATAAACTCAAATTGCGTTATCGAAAAATATGAACTGCAAACAAATCGGTAGCAGCAAGACCAATAAACACGAAAACATGACCGAACAATTACAACGAAAAATCGAATAATGCAACCAATAAATTCCACAAAATGAAGTGCTCTCAGCAAAAGCAAAAAAAAAACTTTTAACACTATGCGCCGGCCAAAAAAAAATATGTTAAATCGAAAAATATGAACTGCAAACAAATCGGTAGCAACCAGACCAATAAACACGAACACATGACCGAACAACTACAACGAAAAATCGAATAATGCAACCAATATACGCGTTAATTGCTATCGATGAAACACTGTCGTCATGTTTTAGTACATGTGCAATTTTTAATACATTTCGTGCATATTGTGTAGCCAATTCAAATTCAACTGAAGCGCTTCTCTCACCTTTTTATTTTCTTGTTTTTGCATTTGCATTGTTTGTGAAAATTGTACAATAAATCGATTTATTGAAATTTAAAAGTTACTATACACCAACTTGAAGTGTGTTTGCTTTTTTTTCTTTTGTATAAGTTGCCAAGTAGCAATAGGCAAACGCAATGGAACGCAGTGAGCACAACAGCGAAGCAGCCGCCGCAAATTCTGCCGGCGCCAGCCGCTTTGTGCTGAAGGAGCTCAACATAAACGAGAGTCAAAAGGTAATATATCGCATTTAATATTAAAACACACTGAATAAATGTTCTTGCTTTTAATACGCAGCGATTTTAATATAGTTGCTTTATGCAAATATATGCATAAAGCAACTATATTAAAAAGGGACGAAGCTGCTTGGGCCATGCTTGTTGAACGCAAACACGCAGGCGTAGCAAGGATGATTTTCTGTGTGTGTGTGTTTTTTTTTTTTTTTTTCATTACATAAATCAAGTAACGCTCAGCTCAATTAGAACTATTTAAATACTATTCGTCATGCTGTGCCTAGGCTAAGGTCTTAAGTTAATTAACCTACATACATTGGAGGTTGTCTCCATAAACCACAAGTCTGCAGTGTTTAAGTTACTAGACCCTATTAAGTTATACATAAATCCCACTGTGTATATTAAATATGTATGTATTTATATATGTATAATCGATGGCCGGCCTGCGTGTTGCAATGTGCTTAGATGCTGCATTTATATGCAATGCCCAACAAAAGCGCAGGAATTGAAACAGAGTAGTTCGTGTAAAAAGAAGACAAAATAGCCAGTGGCTTGACTGTTTAATATTTGTATGTACATATATCGTAATGTTAATGATTGCACATATATTCTCTGATTGGTATCGTCAAGTAATATGTAAAACAAAAAATGGTTCGCGAGTAGGTTTGAACCTGCTTTTAGTTGTTGTATCAGCCTTACGAGAACTGCTTCAGTCTTACTACACATACAAATAATTATATATATTATGATAAAAACTTATTAAATGCTAAAAATTTAGTTGGTCTGGCAGCACTTTGATTGTTTTGATTGATTGTTTCCCGGTTAGCAACATTCGCTAGATTCGTCTTGGTACACCATGATTAATCGCATCATTTCATTATATTGGCAAATAGAGTGCATCATTGCTTATTGTTGCAGAGAGTTTTAATGTGCTATGAGGAAGTGTAATCAGGGAGCCCCATAAAGTATGTACATATATTATTGATCAGTTCGACGCATCAATCTTGCTATAAAGCTTGGTGAAACCAAACTGGTGGTATAGGCTTCCCTTGTACCGAACTTTACAGTTGTAAATAAACGTACGTCATTTTGTCCGAAAATTTGTAACGCTTTGCCGGAGTCATGTATTTGGACTCTCCTATTCCCTCTTCGGATAGAGTCTTTCATATGAACATGCCAATCACACTATAAGGGGTAGCTCCTATAGAAACTAGCTCCCTACTTATGATTTGTTTTTGTTGTTAAGTAAGAACTGCTATATATATTAAAATATAACACAGAGGTCAGAATTAGATCACTATAAGAGGTAGGTTAGGTTGAGACCCTCATCGTCCCTTAGGCCAATATTGGCCCATTGTGATACCAATTGATCTCTTCCACTTCTTAAGTAGCTCCTACGTGAACTAAGTTATCTGTACCAAACGTTGATACATATTACAGTAATCTCTGAAATATTATCTAAGATAAAGCTCCGGAGTAGAGCTAGTCCCTTCGTGCTATGAGCCGGACAATTGCGTAGCTAATGCTAACTACAACTTTTACAGAAATCCTAGGAGTTAACCTCCAGCCTATTGGCGTGTCTTTCCGTAAAGGTTCCCACCACAACAGAGATGTGTGGTCTTTTCTGGTATAGCAATGCGATTGTTCTCTTAGGGTTGTAATTCGCCCAGGTGATTTTAGAGTTTTTACAGCAATTACTTTATCTAGTGTTTGTTAACAGGTTTGTACTTAATATTATCCGTAACTTACAGGTAGCCATAGGTATCGCAACTGTAACATTCTTGGGAAGAATGTCGACAGTGGTACCATCTCTGGCCAGCTTATTCGCTTCACAATTTCTCTATATATTATGATGTCCAGGCATTAAAGTTTATAAATTCTTCTTCAACTAGACGAATCAATCTAGCCATGTCCGTATGTTGTATGTTGTTGCTAATTTTTTGGGGTCCAATTTTTATGCTATCCAGTTGAAAATTGGCAAATACATTCCGTTTTGTAGCATTTTAATAGAGTATCAAGATTTACCCGCCACTCCCACTTTTTGGTGTAGCCCCCATATATATCTACCGCCCGCTTTTGATTTTTTGTATGAAAAACTTTTTTATTCTAGTCAATATCAACTTAATAACTGATATGGTAGCTTCTAGTGGACGGACGCTTCACATATACATCAAACCGCCCACATTTTGGGGTAACCCCCAATCAAACCTACTGCCCACTTTTGTGTTTTTGTATAAAAAACTTCTTTATTAAAATTAATATTAGGTTAAAATGGGAAGTGGTGATTTTTTTTGGACAGCCGCTTATTTTGTAATTGTAAAGAGTAAAAAAGCTTCGTCTTCACCGAAGTTTATTTATTTTTCACTTGTCTGATTTCGCTTTTAACAACGTACAACGGTCAGACATTCACTTTAGAATAATTTGATCTTTTTGGCAGTAAATGCGTTCAACAAATAGACAACGACATGACGCAGCGACCAACGTCGTCGTACATATGTTAACCATAATGAGCACAAAATAGAATTTTTGCAAAAAACAAACTCATAAACAAATCATAGCAAGTATACAGAGAAACTTCATAGTTTCAAAATTCTCGCAACAGTTTATAGCATTCCCGACCAAACACCCAACTAAACGACACTAATCCATTTGCAGCGACATCAGTCAGTGTTTTGTCCCATTGCCAGCCAACGATTTGTGTCTTTATTGGCACCATTTTGGTTTGAACAATTGCTCGACGTGCTCATATGTATGTTGTTTACTACTGCTCTCCCTATATTATTTCTTTTGTTGTTTAGTACGTAGTTCATTCGATTGATCTTACGTTCTCTGGTATGTTTTGCTTATCTTACTACGGTCGGCCAGTCTGCCGGCCGGCCCCATGGTCAAAATGAATTTTTACAACCAGTGCCGGTCAAAATGTATTCTGTTCTGTATATTGACTTTTGGTTTCTAGTAGTACATATGTATAGTATTATTTTGCTTCCACATTCTCTGATGAGCGTATAATTTTTTGTCAGTTTGTTGTATATTTTGACATGAACGGACGTTAACTTTTCGCATTGTTGGAGGCACAAATTAAATTCAACGTACAAACAATTTTATTGAAGACGTTTTAAACAGATCGTAAAGATTATCTAATATATATATATATTTGCTATTTTTAACTAAATGGGTAACAATGCTGGCAAGCAAGAACAATCCAAGAAAAATGCAAAACCAAAATCGAATATGCAAGCCGAATCGGAACAACAGGTATGAGGCGACTCAAAGTGTCAAAAATAAAAGCTTGTTTGTGTTTTGCATTCTTTTTATTTGTGATTAATTGATTAACTTGTTTATTGCTTCAAATAACTGCGTTCGTCTTTCAAATAACTTGGTATTACAAAATTGATCAAATTTAATCAAATAACTACGTTTACATCGCGCAGGGGCACAACTCAGTTAATCAACAATTCATTTTTTCATTGTTAGAAGTCGTTTGTGGTGAAAACAATTAAATTAACTGTCTCAGTGAGCCAAATCTGAAGGAAGAAGCAAATCGTAGCATCATTCATATTTCATAGATTACTCAAAATTTGATAGTAGTCTAATAATAAGTGATACTTGTCACAAAGTTGCTTAAAATCTAAATGCGCAATTTCAAGTCAGGCCGGGTTCTGTTGAAATTACTCTGGTAACACATTTATGTGTCATCAACAGCTGATTTTAAAACAATAAGCAGAACATATGTGCGCTCACAATATAGTTTTGAAGTTTTCATACGATCAAATCGTTAAAACAACCATGTAAATAGGCGTATTAATTTAATAGTGGTGGATCCACTTATTGTCAAGGCCTATTATTTATCTACGCACTCGCGTAAACAAGCAAAAATGTTGGGAATTGACTCAGAATTTTATTTGACATATTCACATACTATTAATTATCAAAAATATTTCAAACCAGAAAATTGTAGTGATTTTTTGATATGTCATAATGTATGTAAAATAATACGAATAATAAATTGGAGGCGCCAAGTATATCCGTAGCTACTTAAAACTTATTTGTTGGCTCCTTCGTTTCAACACTACAACTTTAGCAAAGTTGTTCTTTCGGACTGGAAATAACATTTAGTCATATAATGTTTATTGTACGAAAAAAAGTTCACACTTTTCGAATTCATAATTAAATTTGTGGTAGATGTTTTATATCTTTAACTCCATAAATAAACATATATTTTGTATACGATGCGGATGCTGTGATTCTAGTCAAAATAAAATAAATCTTCTGATCTGTCTGCAGTGCACTTTTCCGTGCTCACCACTATGCTTCAATGAGTACTTGTCTTCCTTTAGTTTGATATTATTATGCTGGAGTAGCGTGTGCGTGGGTTGCTGCATACACATAAGCATACCCCTTTCTCAACTCAACATATTGTTGAACTCCAGCTGACAGAGTTCGTTGAACACGCGCCAAGACAAACACCACAGCATCCGAAGACGATGCTGTTTGGGAGCCTATTTTTAGCTTAAAAGTGCATCACGAGCATTTACAAACATATTGTACGCAATGTTTTTGTTGATCTTCACATTTGGCTATTTTACTTTTATCATTTTTATACCCTACACACATGGTTGTGATGAGATAGTTTTATTATAAGTTTTAGAGATAATTTTAAATAAAAATAGTTACGAGGTAGAACACCATCTATCTGTTGTAATATTATATGCCCTAAGAATTTATATCAACTTGTAATACACAATTCACGTTCTACATATTTTGTTAGAGATAATACTCAGCCTTTTCACATATATGATTATCTAAGCACCGAGTGAAGTTCATTCATAGGTATAAGAATCAATTCAGTTTCTAAATTCAAAATGTAGATCTTTTATTGTAGCAAGTAAGACACGTGCTTCGAACTCCGCAACCATAAATTATCATTCGCCAACAGTATGAAGCCCTTATTTACATCAATGACATCTTATGTTTTAAATGCAATAGATATTGATTTTTAATAATAAGCATATATGTACATATGTGAAGGATATACAGAGTTCGGTTTTACAAATATTTTCTCTGTTTATAAATGCATTTTAATTGTTCTGGGTCACAAGCATCGCGTCGTCAGCCGTTGGCGTTCTGTTGCACATACACAAATACCTACATATGTACATATATACTCGTATACCCATTTTTTTACGTTGCCAACAATTTGTGGCGTTTCAATATGTAATGCATCTACATATGTTTGTGTGATTTTGGATATGCGACTCATTTGTGTTCTTATACCTATATGTAGGTATGTATATATCAGAATTAGGCAAAGAGAATGAGGTATGAAAGTTGCACAAAATAACGCTTTACTCTTAATATTCTCACCTTGCTTTTAGTTATAATATCCATTTGTGTACTCAGGCGTGTGATATTTCGCAAAACAGTACAAAAAAAAAAATAATAATATATATATACATTTGTACATATGTTTTGTAGTAGATACATATGTATCTGTATACATCATACAGCATTCTCACACCAAGCAGCGCTACAAAATGACAAAGCGTATATGGCAGACATAGATATGACGTTGACTCCAATCCAGCTGCATCTAAATATGCTAAATATGCAAACCACTCGACAAAGAAATGGAGCACTTATTCCCACTAAAAAGTGCAACATGCACTTGGGGCAACTACCGATGCAGTATCCGCTCTTGATTTGCCCGTTGCCAGTGTGTTGGTCAGTGCGCATTTGATGCACCTTTCTTTTTTAAAACGAGTGTGTATATATTTCTTTGAAAACGACACTGACGGGGCGACACCATGGGTGACTGAATTGGCTTCTGTCGTTTGTATTTCTTCATATACTACATGTACAGTGTTTTCCTGCATTAATGTACGGACTGCTTTAATTTAAATCATACCGTTTATAATCGTATTTTCTATATATTTCATAAATACTATTTTATGTATATTTTTTTTAGTGTTACAGAAATTCAAGGGCCCGATAAGCGGAACCTAGTTCCTATAATTATAAATACAAATGCTACAATACTTTTCCGTTAATTAGTTGCTTTGCCAATTTTTACTGTAGCATGATTTCATTAGCATTTCTAAGAGACCACCTCCCAGTTTTCTTTTCTTTATGCATATTACTGTATAGTCTTGATATTTAGTTGCGCTTGCATTTATTATTGTTGCTGCTTGGAACTGTTTCTTCTCACTATTGTACAGTAGTAGCCTCATTCTTGAGCTAGAGCTGTCTGCCATACAGCTGCACTGCAGTGTCGGTTGCTAGTCTATTAGTTAGTTCTGTGGTGCCACGCAAATTAGCCGGTTGCAAAGATTTCGGTCTGCAGTTGCTTGTGTGTAAAGTAGAGAAAAACACGTTTGTTTCATATTAAAAAATGTGCGGGTGTAGAAAATGTTTGAATTAATTAAACTACAAATATATAAAAGTACAAAAAACAACATTGTTATTGAAATGCTATGATATAATTTTAAAATAGTACAAATACAGCGAATCCCTATGTAATGAAAATAACTCAATTTTATTCTAAAATTTGTGTATACAATTTAACGTTCACTGATAAGAACTGCCGGCGCTTGTTTATAACACAAACAATTAGGTGAGTGTAGCCGAGAGAAGATCATAGTGATTGTATAGTAATGAGCATTAGAACGCCAGAGCCCTACAATGAATGAATCAATGAGATAAATGGGGGAGAAATCGCAGCATCATCAACAACTGCAACGAGTTGCCAGATCATTTTATTACCTAGATATTCGAAATGTGTGTATTCTTTTTAGTGCGACAATTTTTAGCAACGTAATTGGTCTCGGACCTTTCTGGAAGATAAACCGTATAACATGATTGCAATAATATATCAGTGTGTATTCTACTATTTTAGTACTTGAATGTCAGATAATTTAGCCAACGTTTTGTTTTTAGCCCGATAAAATCTAAAATATAATCCCCGTTCCGGTTTCCAAATCCAAAAAAATGATTCGGAAGTGATTTCGATAAAATGTTTCGTTTAAACTTTCAGAAGGATATGGCGATATGGATTCACTTGACATTAGAGTATAATTTTGACACTTTCAAAATTTCAAAAAGCAATCAGTTTAATGTATTAGCAAACGTTCTTGAAATGGTTGCTATGATTGCTTGTGAAATTGTTTTCATTAATTAATTTATTTTTTATTTTAACCACCATATTTAGAAAAAAAAAAATTCTTTAAATAATAATTGTGTGTTGTTTTGGGCTAGTCCATAAAATCGGCATATAATGGAACTATCCATAAGTCCATAAGAAGCCACAATATCGTGTTTCAAGATGCTGTTGGTTGTAATAATATAGTTTCTCATTAAAAACTTTAAAACGTGCGGTGGAACCCTTCACCCATTGTATCTCGTCTTTGGCATAGGGTATAATATTTTTAGCGCCTGCGAATAAACAAGTTTTTTTTTAATTTTTCTAATATTACTGATTTTTAAACAGCTGACGATATATAAAAAGGCGTTTCTACCAATACCTTATGTGTTCACTTACTTTTACGTTTTGCGATATCAGTACAGGTTCAATCAGATTTATTAAATTTCATTGAGTTTGTTATTACTTGCAGTGAAAGTTTGCTCAGTTTTGAACTATGATTTAAAGGGAACATGTTACAATTTCACATGAAATCGCAAAAGTAGATAAAAATGGAAGCGCGGCTGTATATGTCAAGGTCCACCAAGCCGTTTAGGCTACATAGCGTACCAAAGAGTATATAGAGGCAACGTATGCCCATTTAGAGCAGTCAGATGAAAAAATGCATCTATAAATTCATATGTAGCTTATCTGATCTTTACAGACTTTTGTAAATCAAACTAAAAAGCTTTTCTTGAATGGTACAATCTGGCAACGCCGCAATGCTGCACACACATTAAGAGTGAGAATATAAAATTGAAAACACGAAAATAATTTTAAATTGATTTCAAACATACAAAAGAAAAGGCACACACGGCACAGACAGTCAGCGAAACGAGAGCGTGCACTCGGAACACTTTTGCCAAAAAAAAAAACTATTAAATAACAAGAAAAAAAAAAAGAAGAAAAATCAAACTACCAAAATGAAAAGTTTTTACCCAAGACAGCATTGAATTTAATGTCAAAAAAGATTTTATATTCAATCGGAATATTTTATTTTATTGTGTAAGAATTCAATAAAATAATTTTTTTGAACATACACGTTTAATATTATAGTATAATAAAACCACTAAAAGTAAGTAATATTCCGGATGTGCTATATATTGTATATACTATATATAGCACATAAATTGAAAATTAATCGTGCGTGTTGAATGAAAGTGTGCCAAATCGGTATAAAAATTTTTAAAGTTTATCACAAGAATTGTGTTACGAAAAAAAAATTCAACGAAACACACGAGTATGTACTAAAAAGTGTTGCTTTTTATCTAAAATACCAAGTAAGAAAGTAATTAGAGAAGCAGCAGCCCATCTGTGATCAGTGTTCTATCAAGCGTATCGACGTAGCAACGAGTTGAGATGGATTTCATTTCGAATTTAATCAAGCGTCCGATCAGTGTAGTTATGAACGAATCAAGTTCAGCATTGTCGAGCGGATCTGCATCATCGCCTGACAATGGCAATGTTGCACCACCGCGTCCACAATCGCCATCTTTGCTAATCAACTCAGCAATGAATACCTCAATAAATGCTGAATTGTCGGATCTGCTTGAATCTGCTGCGCAGGATTTGAATCGTTTCGAGCAACGAAGTATTGAGGCGAAAAATCTGCTTGCGATGACTGCACATGCATCGTCACCATCATCAATGGAGACGGCGGCGGCAATTCGAAAGGATAGTAATACAAATAATATAGATGAACTATTGTACAAGATAAATCAGGATCTTAATCAAGTGAGTGATGATGATGATGTTGCTGCAAATCAACTTGCTGAACTATTAAACGATACACAAACGCGTGTAAATGGCATCAAACCGCTTGTACAGGATAAAGAAACATCAGCTTTAGAAAGTTCTATGGAGGTAGGCTGTTTAATGAGAACTTTTTTGCAATATAACATTTTTTTTTCTTTCTGTGTGTGCATGTAGATGCAAGAGCATCTATAAATGTTTTCAATTTATATCTTGGGTCTTAAATTTGTTGTCAGATTTTTGCGTTGTTGAAATATGTTTGGCATTTGGCATAATACACAATACACATATAAATAGATATTCGTGGGTGACACTGAAATCTCTTTTCCTTGAAATCTCTCATTTGTACATTTTATGAATAAAATTTGGAAATTTTTTGTTTTTGTATTGAACATTAAACGTTAAAATCCATTTTGTAATGAAAATACTAATTTAATCCTTAAAAACTTTAAAAAGTAGTCAATTCAATGGATTTTTGTTCACTTTGTTTCCGTCTTTTATAGCTAATTTCAGAATATTCTTTCAATTTCTAGATATAGACTCCATAAAGTTTATAGATACATACATAAACGGATGAGTTTTCTTAAAAGTGCAGTCGTATAGGACTCCCGTCGGTTCATATACAGGACATAGTGCTTTTGAGACATAACAATTCGGCGCTGTCGCCTACTGTCTACGCGTTGATTCTCTGTTGGCCTTAGTTATGCTAGTTTTTTCTGACTGCATCTTCCTTCCAGTTTTCGCTTTCCGGGAAACTTTGAAATTGCTTAGCCTTGGCATGGATACTTGAAGCCAATTTTTAAGATACTTGAAGTTTAGTTGGCATACATATGTACATGTATATAGCCGCTATACAGCCGAATAGTTCATGTAAAGAAGATTTACTTCGATGAAGTTGAAATTTTCTTTTATCTTAACTTAATTTCCAATACCACCCAATTTTATACATCAAAAGTTAATTAAACTACTTCAATTACAAACACCTACGACTTAAACTTTATTTAATGAAAATTAATTGCAACATGAAAGAAAATCAATTAAGAGACGATAAACTAAATTTTCTCACAGCACGTCAATATAATAAAATTCCCGTACAATATCAACGCGTAGTGATGTGCATATGTTATAACAATTTAATCAGTCTAATTCAAGCCATTTATCTATGTACCTACAATTTTTTTTTTTTTTAATTTTATTCGGGCTAGTGTCTGACTTTAACCTTGTTTGTGCTCTAATTCAATTTTGAGTGCAATTGTCTGCCTGCCTCAATTTCTATTCGTTTGCATGTCGCTCTTGTCTATTTGTCAGACTTGCTCGAATTGGCGTGCGCCCAGTTGTTCAGATTTTTTGTATTTTTTTTTCACTATTTTTCTCGATTTTTGAATGTACTAGTATATGCATGCCTGCGGTACATTTATTAAATAGCTATGCATAGAGATGGCACACGGCGCTGGCTGATGCATGTTCGCTGGTTGCAGCTTTTAAATTAATGACATTTCGCCGAAACGATGGCAAAAAACCTGACCGACTGACAATACCGAATAAACAGACAGCAGCCAGGCGGAGAAATATTCTCATGCAGAAACATGCTAGATTATAATATATTTTTAATTAAATTTATTAAGGGGTGCATCAATTTTGCTTTTTATTAATTTATTGCAGTTTATATTTTGAGTATGAAGAGGTAGAAATAAAAATTTATCCAAGTAATTGAAGAGTCTTGTAAGTCTACGTATTTAATTTGAGTAATTTGTTCTTTGCTAAGATGGCATTGTCCTGGGTTTATTTTAATCTATATATTTGCTTTTATATTCAGGTCTTCCATATAAGAAAAAACCTCTTGACGTGTAAAACCCAACTGACTACCTGAAAATCACCAAATTTCTGATAGCAAGTTGGTATGGATAGTTTTTTTAACCTGAACCCATAATGTAAAATGGTATATTAAGTTGGTGGATATGTCTGTAACAGACAGATGGAGGCGTGTGAGTATATACGAATATACTTATGATGAGCGTCGATATAGACATGTCCATCTGACCATCTGTTTGAAAGAACAGATCTTGGAGACTATAAAAGATAGAGTCTTCAAGCTTGGATATTTAGACACTCCCTTTTTAGAGACATAGTATTAAGTGAATATATCAATCCTACATTACTCCCATTTTTATTTTTTTTATAATTTTATTTGTTTGTTTTGTTGTTAGAATCGCCTGAATCTTACGTAAATTCTACTAAAATATGCCGCATAGATCCATTTTTCAGTACTATAAGCGTCCAAATTTATTCTTTATTAAGCTAGAAATATCAACTTTGACATATCTTACGTCAATCCTTACAAAATATTCCTTATAGTCTCACTTCGAACCACCATGCAAACATATGCATACATTTTTAAGTTTTTGGTGAACCTTTTTTATTTTTAATTCTAATTTTTCATCAATTGTAATGAAATATCCTGCGTATGTCCAGATCCGACCACTAGGTAATATAATCTATGATTTATATAAGGAGCCTTAAACATGGTTTAGGGTATCTCGGAGTCACTTAGCCGTATGTCGCATCAATTCGTTGTTTCGTGAGCACGAAAACTCTTGTGTGAAACGAAAAAGATAAATTTTTCAAGTCACGGTAAACAACACAATTATTGCTCGTACATTAAAACGTTCTGCGTATGTTTATACGCAATCCTCGCCTAAAATCGTCTATTTTTTTTAGTTCATTTGGCGTTATATTATTTGAACCTATTTATTAAACTGATAAAAACCCGTAATATGTTCCCATACTTGGTGTATATCACTGTAAAATATCATCAAATTTTCAGACCCTACTGTCCCATGTCAAACAATATCTACGTTACACAAACAGCACCCAGTTGCAGCTGTTGATTTCTTTATATATAAATAATTTTGTTTACATCAAATATACCAAAAATAAACCTTGTTTTTCACATTTTCAATATGAAAATTAAAACAAAACCAAGTCATCGTCGCGCATGACATTTTAAACATTTTTTGTTTAAACTTATATTTTTATATTCTTCACACGTAGTGTGAATAGTATTATAATTTTGTCACAGGCTTTGTAACTCATTGAAGGAAGCATCGGGGTCCCCATAATGCACAGATATATTTTTGAGCAGCTCGACGAAACTAGCCGTACCCATCCGTCTGTCTGTCCCCGTCTGTATAAATCAAAACTAGGCACTCAGTTTTCAAAATATCGATCTGAAAAAGGGTATGTTCCTTGGCTGTACATATATAACAACTACCATCCCATGCCCCCTTTTAGGGGTTATCTTCTTACAAACCCACGTCCCACTTATTTAGACACTCTATATTGTGACCTCTAATGGACGAAAGCGTCGCATAGATAAGAGCTAACCTCCTAAAAAATACAATGAAGTCTGGTATTGAATATTCGGTGCTACCAAAGTTATCGTTTTTTCTTGTTTATTTTAATTTGCTTTAATCAATTGCTGCATTTATACATAATAAATAGTTCGTTATATTTAATAATTTCTTTTTTTCATAATTATAAAAACAGCTAAGTCCGTTGGCCGCAAAAGCAAAGCCGTTGCAGCAGCAGCAGCAGCAACAACTAACGCCAACAACGACTTTGCGTGCTACTTCATTGCCGAGTGCAACGGCAGCAGCACCAGTTGCAATATCAATGAACATAAGCAACAGCGATGATATCTCAGCACCAAACTCCTCGATACTGAATAAATTTCCCATTGATGCTGAAATTGAAGCAGCACTAACAGATGGAAATATCAATGCAAAGAAATTGGATGGTAAGTGAAAATTTATTGAAATTAAAGCCAACTAAATAAATGGATTATATATATATATTTTTTAGAACTGACCGATTTTGATGATTCTCCACTACCAGAATTACCTTTGAGCTTGAGCACAGATTTGGAGGGTAATATTAATGGTTTATCAACAAGAACATAATAAATTTGTATCTTAATACTAACGCACCCTTAAATTTTTTCTCAGGATCTGTTAACGTCAAAACGTCAGTCAAGGCTTGCATTTTTATCGTGATTAAGTTCACGAAAGTTCCAAGTTTGGAAATTAATGCAGAAATTTTAAGTGGTCATAACTTTAAGAGCGCTTACTTCGATTTTCGGTCGTAATAAGGTCACTTTTGTGGATGCAATGGAGTCTCTTCAGCTTCATCTTCGCCTAAGATGATTTTTGATTAAAGTTATGATTCTCAGAGCCCAATCGGAGAAGTTTAACCGCTTCAGCGTGTCCGTTGGGACGATTATTACGACCGAAAATTGGAGTAAGCGCTCTTAAAGTTACTACGCCCGGCTCAGAATTTCGGTATTAACTTTGAATAAATTCCAAACATTGCTCGTTCTTGGACGTCACCATCATACAAATTTAAACCTTAACTGACGTTTTGATGATGAATTAGTATTAAATGCAAAATAGTTATGTCCTTATTAAAAAATCCTATGTATAAATTATTAAGCATTATATAAATATGTTTTATTTAATTTATTTTAGCACATTTCAAGAACGGCGCTATGCTCTCCTCATACACAGTTGCTGGCAGTTCTTCGTTGAACCAAATGAACTCTACAGCATTAGATTTACATAACAAACCCAGTGCACTAACAAGTGAAACAGAAACTGAATGTACTTCCGACACAGATCTTTTTGTTGAATGCCAATCATTGCATAGCGATAGATTTGGCGCAGAGCAATCCGACCTTGAAACTTATCGCAGTGCACTGAATGAACTGGAGTTAGACGCCAATGCTACATTAGCGCATGTATCCAGCGAGAAACAGCACCAGCAGCCAAAGCCAAATGAGATGCAACAAAATGCTAACATAAGCTACAATGATGATGAACCTATGGATGTGGACATGAATGCTACCATGGAATTACAGTTGGCAGCATTAACGGAACCAGAGATTTTGGCTGTTGAACAGCCGCAGGAAATGTCTACTGCATTATCGCCGGATTGTTCTGAACATATGGTAAAATCCGTAAATAATGCATATAGTGAGACAACATCTGGCTATGTAACTCCACATGAAAACTTTGAACAGCCGTCTGCTGAAAAGGATGCTGTGCCTTTGGAAGTACTCAGAGACAATCATACCGCGACAGATGTGAAAGTACTAACGCTTAATGATTTTCATGAGGCAGTGTGCCGCAATGAAGTTGCAGCCATTCCTGTTATTGAAATGCGCTCCAACCTAACGCTAGATATGACTGGCTCGTTTGGTAGTTTCAAGTCGAACAGCAGCAGTTTGAAATCGCCAACATCGCCTAGTTTCCCATTGAAATCTACACATAATCCTACAGTATTTCCACATACGCCAAACGCACCGCCAGAGAAGGATGAAATGCCTTTTCTTGAAAGTTGTGTACAGAAAACACAATCACCAACAACACCACCGCCAGTGCCTCGAAAAATCAGTTTTAATGCAGCAGCAAAGTCACCAGGCTTGCCTGCGTCCTCCACAGGTATTGCAATAATACCGCCAACTCCACAAAAATCACCCATGGCATCATATGCACTTGATCGTACTATGTCTATGTCGAGTGAGATCAGTTCGGTTGCCGATCAGCATGCGCTTAATGATACATTTAATCCTGCAAGTGTGTCCGGCGTTGTCGATAGTGCAACTGACAACGCAGAGAAATCTTCAAAGCAGCAGAACACATTTTCTTTTGATTCCGATACACTGCAAAGAGATGCACTTGCATCTAGCACAGATACATTTGAGCAACCAAAAGAACGACGCACATTTTGTTTGACAACTGTGCCAACAAATCCAGAAACAATTCCAACCGTGGATAGCAACGATGATAGGCGGCGTACATATAGTTTACCATCGAACGAAAAAAATGTGCAGCGCCGCACATTTTCTATTGAAACATTTTCATTGGATATAGCAGCAACAGACAATGTCATTGATGTGGGCGCTGGAGGTGATGGAGTTGCCAATATTTCAAATAACAAACCAAGGCTTACTTTTAATCTACCGGCAGCGCCGGAGCCGATGGACGAAGATGAACCTATGGATGTGGATCTGTCAATGACTGTGTCTGAATCAGCACCAGTGCATTCTGCTTCGCCGCCTTTACCGACGACACATCAGTTGCAGCCGCAGAAATTATCTACGGAACAACAAGAACGCTATCGCGCGGCAATACCGCCTCTACCGACTCATCAGTTGGCAGCTGATGAACGTGCAGTATCGCCACCGCTACCCACTCATCAACAACAGGCGGAAATATTGCGCACCATATCACCGGATCTGCCAACACATCACACTCCGGAGCATGAACAACATTCTCGTTCAATATCACCTCCACTACCCACACATCGCACTGTGGAACTTGAGCAGCCTGTGCTAGCGCGTTCAATGTCACCTACGCTGCCAACACTTCGTTCTCGTTCAATTTCACCTCCGTTACCCGCACAACGCCCTGTTGAGCTGGAACAGCCTTTGCAAGCTCGTTCAATATCCCCTCCGCTGCCAACACATCGCCCTGTGGAACTTGAACAGCATGCACGAGCGCATTCAATATCCCCTCCGTTGCCAACACATCGCTCTGTAGAGCTTGGGCAGCAGCCTGTACAAGCCCGTTCAGTATCTCCTCCGCTGCCGATGATGCATAGCTCTGTGGAACGTGAGCAACCTGTACAAGCGCCTTCATTGTCGCCTCCTTTACCTACACACCAAAAGCGTAATGCATGCAGCTTCGAACAGGAAGGGGCCGCATATATGTTGCCAACTGCGCCGGAAGTGAAAGCTCATGTATCAGCTGTAACAGATCTTAAGCGTCCAGCAATACATGAGGCAGCATCAACGAAGCCCTTCTCTACTGCAACATATATACTTGAAGAACACAAACTATCAGCTAAGGAACAATCGAAGAGCTTTGCTAAGGACGAAAAGGATATTTTCGTTGATAAATATGCAACTAGTCCACTGGAGGACATGTTTACTGCGCCTCAATCGACAAGTAGCACCTTCAGCACAGTGGCAGCTGCTGATGCAATGTCAAATAACTCCGAAGAGGATCAGTTTTACGATATCGAATTTCAAGGCAACAATAACAACAGTAAGTCTCGATATTATATCCTTTAATTATTCTATCTCATTGTATATTTTGGCATTGTCCTATTAATCAATTGTAGGCAGCCACCGCCTACATTGATTTAACATACATATTTTTATATTTTGTTTATATATTTTTTAATAGCATCGTCATTGCATGCGCCACACTTGTCCTTCAATCTTGCACGAGTCTTTTTTATTTTACACCCAACTCAAACTGTCATCCTTTGTATACTAAGCCTTCATAGCATTGGTTAACATCGAAGCTTTAATACTCTGCACCTATTACGAAAACCGCGTTTGTTAGTAAAAGAGCAAATGTCAAAAATGCGCTCATGAAACGTTTAAATATGACATTTCTTATGCTTATGCCGATTTAATTAAAAGTTTGTATTTAAGTTAGTGTTATGCTCCATTCTTGGAATGCAATTTTGACACATTTCAACTTATATGATTGAATTGAAATTGGACGCAAGGAGATTGCAATTACGCAGATATTTTTATTTTATATTACTTATGGAATTACAATACTATTTGAAAAATTTTACTCTAACTGCCTTCATTTTTTCTGATAACCGAATTACAGAAATTTAAAATGAAAGAAAATATCGGCAGTGCAAATTAGTAGCAGTTGTTAGATGTTGTATAAATTGATTGAAAAAGTCCAAATATTTAAATTCTCGAGAAAAATGTTATATTTTTTCAATTTTGAAAAAATATTTCATACTGTCTGTCCGCTCCAGAAGTAGATTAAAACTGACAATTTGTCTATTGACATCGATGTCAGACATAGTTTAGTTTTTTAAACTGTTAGAATGTTGAAATACATTGGTGGTGGCAGCCTGCAAACGGTGGTAATCTGCAGCCTATCCTCTACAAACTGAAACGCGGGTTTTATTGGGTACTGCAATTTATTTCAAAAGGTTTAGTTAAAAAATATCCAAGAACTCAGCTACAAGTTTTCATTAGGCTTCTGGCCTATAGATAAAGTATTTCTCAATGTAAATATAGACTGCTAGCAAATAAAGTTTACAAAATATCCTACACACACACTGTGTTATATACAAACTATATAATAAATGCAAACACCCTATTTCAAGCATAAACTGTAGTGTATACGTAAAGCCAAAAGCCAATTTGAACACATGTCGATTGCACTGACGAGGCAAAGAAAAACACGGGGTAAACTCTTTGTGACCTTTTGTCTGTGTGTTGTTTGGTTTTGACTGCACCGCATAACATTTGAACTTGAAATAAACTGTTTCTGACACAGGTATTCGCTTCTACCGTATTTCCCCCAAAAATACATAGATTGCATTTTCCTTATAGGAATTTTTCATTTAATGCAACTTTTCGTCACGACAACCGACGTCAATAACAAAAACAAAAAACAAAAAAAGCAATGCAGGAAGTAGTAAAAAAAAAAACAAAAACAACATGCAAGACAATGAACCTGAACTTCAGCCGGGACTCAATTAGAGGAATACTCGACTATTGAAGACTCCACATGTCGGCATGTTTATTTCATTTTGCCGCATATTGCCGCATTACATGCAAAATGCAAGCCGCAAGTAAATTGCGTTACAATAAACAACTGAAGCGCTAACCAGCGAACCCATTTTTATTTAAAGGACACTACTCATTCCAGTCGCACAAACACGCCCATGATTATTGATAGTATGGGCATGTTGGGAAGGGCATATATACGCAGTATATACCGTTCTCTTAGTTATTCAACCCTTGTGTAGCTCTATCTATATCTCTCTCTCTCTCTCTCTTCTGGCTCACACGCACTTGATGAACCTCTTATCAGTGATGAGGAACACGATTAAAATACATAAATAAATAGCTTGTGACGTCATTTTGATTTAGCCTATTGTTGCATGCGACGCACGTCTTTTGAGTGATTAATTAAAAGAACTTGATTGTTTCTATTATACAACGCGGTTTATATGTGACAAAAATTTTCGATGAACTCACGTTGCTCAAAAACAGATCTATAAATGCGTCAAAAAAGTTCTCTAATACCAAGTATCTAGATCAAAATAAGCCAAAATCACTTATTTATTAAATGTATCTAGATTCGTTTACTTGAACACAACGCCCCCAAATCTGCGACCGATAACAATTTCGTACTTATCGAAAAAATGCAACGCTGTGTTATTAAAAAACAAAAAGCACTAAGTCTCCAAAAATAAAATACGCTCTTGCTCTTATTGTCATATTTTTATGCTCGCCAGCAACTCACACATCATTCATTGCTGCACTATGCGGTATTATGATTTGTTCCTCCCCACTACATATCTGTTCAATAGTGACACATGCAACGTCAGCCAAACACGCTAAGCAGTGCTGCTAACTCTTGCTTTGTTCTCACTATGTTGCGCTCTTTCTCTTTTCGTTTATGCGCACTTGCATACGTCAATGTTTGTTCCAATTGTATGGTTGAGAGATGGACTCCAGCAGATAAAATATACTCGCAAGACTCATTTTAGTTCTCACACAAATAGAGGAGAGAGTTTGGAGCACTGTTTTCATGGGTGTACGAGCAGTAGGTATAGTGTGGTGTGTTAGACCCCCTAGGTATTTGAAATTTTAGAGTAGATCTTTATACATTTGCAGTACTTATAGTAATCAAGTTTTTTGTTTATATACATTAAATGTTGGAACCAATCTAGACAATATAGTGTACTTAAAATGACCAAACATTTCAAATTGATTTATACACGTTACAGCTTGCATACAAGATGCATTCAATTATTTCGAATTTGGTTTTCCTGTTTACATTTTTTACTGTAGTTATTGGTAACATCAAATTTTGTTCTAGAATTGGAATCGGTTTCGTTCGTTTGTTACTTTTAGAAAGATTTATTGACTTGATTTCATTGGGAATAAGTCATGAAATTCATATCCTCAATGTCAAATAGCAAAATTCTTATAAAAGTGACAAAACGGACTATTTTAACGAAAATGATTTGAATCAAATTATTCGGATCTAAATTTCGAACAAGGTTATGACTCAAAGAAGTTATATAAATTCTATTTGTTTAAAGTACAATAAACATAATTTACTTTTTTACTCTTATAGCATACAAGGTATTGCAATTTTTCTTTCATTGCATTTCAGAAATAACATATTTTAACAAAAACAGCAGAAAATAGTAGTGATTTACAATAGCAGTTAAATAACTACAATTTTCTGCTGTTATTGTTAAAATATGTTATTTATGTTAATGTAATTTGGTAATATTTCCATTAACGGAAATATCAGAGATACATATTAGCAATTATCTCTGTTATTGAAAATATCTAATTTAACCTATGTCTACCTACTCGTATAAAAATTAGATAAGCTACTTGGTTACTTCGGTCACTGATACATCATGGACATCACAGTTTTAGACTATTCTATACTCGTATAAACAAAAAATAAACAGATTACAATCCGTCTACTGAATCCCGATACATAGACTAGAGCAACTCAAAATTTTGATTGGAATTTAATTGGGCTAGACGCAAGTATTGAATATTAAAATACTTGATATAGCTCGCGGAATTTAATTTAGAATTTCGCAAGAGCGTAAAATAAGACTCTAATAATTTCCAAAGTCTCAAGAAACGTGAAAAGGCACAGAGAGAAATTATGCAGTTCAGTGCTTGTTTGTCTTTTAAACTTATACTTTCGTTTTGTGTTTCAATATATCACTCAACATAAAACTTGCAGAGTACCTAGTTATAAAGTCGACTGACTCTACTATAATTCATTTTTACTTGTTTCAACTTACAAGGGTGTTACCATTTTGGGGATGAAACATTTGTAAATGATTAGCGGGCGACCCCTCTATGTATAGCTCTGCTGACGCCACTGTTTGATGTCATTGTTTTAGTTGTTTCTGTTTGTTGCCTCTATTTTGGAGAAAACTCATAAGAATTTCATTTAGTTTTACAACGTTTGTCGACGGAATCGCGTCGCGTTGTTGATAAAAATCACTCTCGCACGCTTGGTCTATTCTCCCGTTGTCGTCAGCTGCTGCTGGTCTGTCTGCCTGCCTGCCTGCCTACTTTTGGCTAGCACTAGCCTAGGGATCAACGAATCCCTCGTACAATATCTCATTATATTTGCGCTGTATTTTGTCGTCGCCGTCAAAATCGTCGTTGTCGCTGGCACTTAAAGATTTAATTATTAAAATTGCTACTAATTTGCAAAGTAATTATGAATTATGTACTAATTGTGCAATTTAACAAATAAGAATAACGCCCAAGAGCAAAAGTTTGCATATAATGCGTAGAAACAAGTGAAATTCATAAAAGTATCTCACAGATGCGTCAATATTTTCTTTAGTTTTTTTAGTGTGCTTTTTCTTTTCATTGCTGCTTGCTGCGCGCACAGATACAAAGTGTGAAGCGACAAAAAAAAAATTGTTTTTTTTCCCTTCATCTCCACTTTGCTCTCACTACTTACACGCGCGCTGTAATGTAGTTTTTTTTTTTTTTTTGGTGGTGATAGAGCAGTGAAGTGGAGTGCAGTAGAGTGGGCGCAATTAGAGTTTGTATGCGTGTCAGTCAAAGTAGAAAAAAAATGCAATGTTGTCAAAATTGCAATTAAAAAAAAGAAACACGCAATTGAAGAAAGAAATGTGTGAAAAGTGCGATGCAGAAGAAAAAGAAGATAATGAAGAAGCAGAATCAGAAAGAAAACTGTGTGAAAAATCTGCAAGAAGCAGCAAAATAACAACAATGCATTAGAAGAGTGAGAAGGAACGTGCGCGTGCTCGGTCTTTTACTCGCTCGTCACTCTTAATGGCTCACTCGCTCGCTAACTGTCAATCTGTTTTGTCAATTAGTCAATGAAACAACAACAACAAAATCAAAGGAAACAACGCGACCGACCACTCTTAAACTCCTCTTTTTACCATAGTCCGTTCTTCCGTCCAACACACTTCGCCAGCTCTTACGATTGCATAAAATGAGTCACATTTTCTTTCTTTTATGTCATTTCTTTTTCTTTTGGCATTTATTTTGATTACATTTGTTTTTTTTTTTTTGAAGCAGATACTATCCGGCAAATAGTTTCTGACGACCGCGGTCTGAGTTTGACCCTCTTTTTTCAGTTTGTATTTATTCTTTATGGAAATAATGCCCGCGCACTCGCTGCCTGGTTTTATTTTTACATATTTAAGCCGCTGCATAGTTCATATGGCCCTATTTATTCATACGACTGGTTTTTTTGTTGTTTTTGTTGCATATCATGTTCTTCAGTTTATTTAGGGCTTTAAGCCTTTAAAGCGCATACACATCATTGGTATATATATATATATATATACCCGTATGCGCTTTGTTGATTTTGCCACACATTTCTAGAGGCTTTATATGCATTTGCTTCTGCTGCTCACTCACATACTTGCTCACCTTAAAGACACCTTAGTCATAATTATTCTTGGGTATGCGTGTGAGTGTGTACATTGCTTCCTTCCGCTTTTTGTTTTTTTTTCTGCTCTGTCATACACACATTTCGTTGTACCCTACCTTATAGTATATTGTAGAGGATATAAATTATTGACCATTTGACTACAGCACTCCAAGGTACAATTGGACATTAATAGTATCTGAAAAGTAGAATTGAACACTTGTTCTTATTGTCCATTACTATTTTAGTTCAATTTATTGTATAAAACTGAATAGTTTATATAGAGAGATACGTATTAAATGAAATATAAATTTTAATCTTGGGGTCATATACGCTTGTAGCTAGAATATAACCTGAAAAGCTATATACATATATCCTGAAATATTTTGGGTATTCAGACGCTTGAAAAACTGAAATGAAACCGTTTTTACAAATGTAAAAGTATTTTCAGCTTTGTTTCCATATTCAACGTGTATACCACAAATATTTCGTTCCCAAAAGTTTCAAATACCATATATTCTTCAGAACTTTCAAAGAATTTCGAGTTTATGAATCTGCGATCATCGAAATACTATTTTACAGCTGTAACACAAACATAGTTTTAATACAAGAGTGATAGCAGTCATACAATCTCACAAAGAAAAATATCCAATATCCAACAAGAGCTACTTGTTCATGTAAACCATAAAAAAATGAATTATTGCTCAAATAAATAGTTTGTTGTCGCCCATTTTTTTATCCAAATGTCATATAGCCAGAGACCTTCTCTCGAACGAAAGATATGACAATGTTGGATTGTGTTTTGTACAGGGCTTTTTTAAATAGTTTATTTTTCGTAAAAATTTATATGCTACAAAGCTTTAAAATTTTTAAAGACAGTCTACGGAGCATCGACAAAGACAAAAACACGGGCGTGTGATGGGACAAAGAGTTCAAACAGCCGCAGTGGAGTTGATGATTTGTCTCGGTCTGGGTGTCTATTCGCCTTTTCGTCAGTCGAAAAAAAACGTAAACGAAAACGTAAAAAATTAAAATAAAATATTTGAAAATTCTCGTAGAGATAGCACCCGGGGTCTCGTTTTGATCGATGCACATCATTGTGTACTTAATTTTTTGCAAAAAAAAACCAACATTATTCCACAAGCCTAGTATTGATCCATTTTGACTCAAGTGGTTAGAAAAAAGAAAATTCGCGGCGTGCTTTAAATGTTATACCAAAAATCGGCCAATGAATAGTGTTTCGTGAATGTTCCTTTGTATAAAATATGATAAACTAAACATTTTTACCATTTCTCGTCGATTTAATGTTTTTTCTGTTTAGATTTTGACAGAAACAAATGAGTTACCATATATCCTCCTATTGCTCCGTAACTACCGAGCCGATAGACCAAATTCTTGAACAAAATTGTAGTTTTATAATTTAATTTTGTTTGATTTGGTATTTGGACTGGACTAAATCGGCTAACAATAAAACTAGACTTGTTAAACTATATAAGACTAGCTGCGAAAAATCTGAATGAAAATTGTCAAAAATTCACATCATAAAATAGTATTCATAGAAAAATTTGTTATGATTCAGCAGTCGATCACAATAATCATGTTGCATAGTGTTATCTTAAACTACCAAGTTCAGTAAATTTCGATATTACATATTATAAAGGGAAATATGTTTTTATTTTAAGTATGTTGCATAGTAGAGTGTTTTTAATGCGCATTAGCCTATTCATCTATATATTTATAAAATTTTTTTTCTTGTTCATTCATCACTTCTATATTTGTCAAGCAGCTTTTTAGTTTTTAGGAATACTCGTACTCATTATTATGACGTAGAGATATTCTGCAGTTATTTCAACTGGTTCGCTATGTTTAGTAATTTTATTTGACTTCTATTCAATGAATAACGTCGAATCAACAATTTGCATAAATTATATGTGAGTTTTAATGATATGAAAAACAAATAAATTAAAAATAACGTCGTCGGATAATTTTTTTTTGCAAACATTTTGCTTATTGATCTATTATTGATATGGAGATTTGAATATAAGACTGTGTAACTTGTAACTAACAAATTTGTTTCTACATTTTTTTCTCTTTCTCTTTACAATTCAACAAAACAAACAAAACAACTATTGTACAAAATTGCACTCACAATACCAAAAACTCATAAAATGCATTATATATACACACACTCACACTATATACGTACATGTTTAAACATATATCTTACAACTGTGTAGTTGTATTGAATCCATCCGATTTCGATTTTCTACTCACCAAAGGCATCAATAATGCACCAGTAGGCGATCGTAGCTCATTACTATTGAAGTTTGATCCGTTGCTCGGAAAGCCGGTGTCGGCAAATCAATCAGCGCAACAAATACGGGAAGAACAATTGTTGCAAGCTTTTAACAACAATCTGAGAGCATTAAGTCCTACTATTGAAGAGAACGAACATAACAGCAGTCAATTTTTTGCCGAACAACTGCAGCAGTTACAACAGCAACAGCAGATTGAACAATATCAAAGGAAAAGTGTTATTTGTGCCAAATCAAACGAAACCGATTTTGAATTTAAGCCACCAGTGGATAGATCTAAAGTGAGTAGAAATTATGATACGAATTAAAAAAAAAAAAAAATACTTTCCATATCTTTTCTACTAAATTTGCAGAAGCATGCTAAAATGAGTGTCGACGTTATTGACAACGATTGTAATAAAACCTTTGAGAACTCCAAGTAAGTAGCATCCACTATAAGTACTATAAGAATGCAATTCGATAGTTCTCGAACTTTAAAATAAAAAGAAGTCAATTAATGCGGCAGTAGTAGGGATCAACTTATTTGTTCCTAATTAGTGTTCGCACATTGTTGTGCTTAGACAGCTAAATAATTTGGCAAAAGCTAATTTTTTATTATGAATGATACTATTTTAAATTATTTTAGGTATTGTTGGAACTCTATTTAAAGTATTAGGTGTGTGAATTAGTTCTCATTTTCAAATTTGATGTTTACGCTGTTGTCTGAATCTAGCCACTACTTTTCCCCATCTTTCTGGCAGCATACGCATTCCGCGTCGGAAGAACTACTCGTCTTCAGAGGTATCCATGAACTGATTCACTTTTTGGTTTCTTATGAAGTGAACAGCTGCTCAAACAGGTTACAAGTCATCGATCAAAACAAGTGATAATCTAAAGAAGCAGTGTCTGGAGAATGCGGCGGGTAGAGTAGAACGTCCGATTTGTGCGTTCGAAGTATATTTTCACCGGTTTTATGAAGTGCGAATGAACATTGTCGTCCAGCAAAATTACTTTATCGTGTGGCCACTCAATATTCAATGCAAAAACACTACCTCCTTTCCTGTCTTTTAAGCATCTGTTCACAGGTGCAAAAACGCCTCCGCCGTTTCTCAGCTTCAATTCTTACTGCGCCCAATTCACTTGCTTTTTGGTTTATTTCCAATGCTTTCCAACGCAATGGTTGTTCGATCAACTCCCTACGAATTTGCAAGTTCTTCTTGCTTTTGGCATGGGTCTTCTTCGAGTAATGTCTCCAATTATTCAACTTCAAACTTTCTTTTTTTCGGTTCAAAATCACCAGTTTTTCTAAAAGTGCCAATAACTATAAGTTTCATAAGTGTTTAGCACGCTTCAGCCGGATTTTTCTTCGAATTTAAGCAGCACGTTGTCCTTGTTTTGTATAAATAGTTATTAATTGCCTTCGAATTTTTTTAAGTTGGAGTAACTCTGAAATAAGGCCATTTATAAAAAAACATTACTAATTAAATTATTTAAAACAGTTCACATTCGGAGGAAAAACATCTCGCTTACAACAAAATGGATGAACTTGAGAAGAAGGTTAAGAATGAAGTGTAAGTAAAATTTTATTGATTTAATTTAAAACAATAAGTACTATACAAACATTAATACAAAATCTATATTTGCCTTACAGCTTAAAAACCGAAGATGTGGAAAAGAAACTCAAAGATGCCGAACTAAGAGAGGAGGCGTTAATCAAACGAATAACAGATAAAGACAAGACAGTTTCAAAATTAAAGTAAGCTTAACCTCCCACTATTTGTTTGTTGTTTAAATTCGAAACTAAAACAATTAACGTATCTCCCACATGGTACAGCGGTGTTATCGAAGCCTACGAAAAAGCCATAGCGGAGCTAATCAGCGAAAAAGAGCAGTTGGTACAAAACTACGAGCGACAATTAAGCGAAGTAAAGACAGATCGCGATTCAAATTATCATCATTTAACGTCGCTGGAAACGACATTCTCCGATCTACATGTGTAAGTAATTGAAACTACTTAGATATTTGCGTAGAATTGTGGAGCGTATTGCGGAAGTGATGTTTTTTTCTGTTCTGTGTCTGTCGAAAACCGAATATTAACAGCTTAAGTAGGTGTTGATTACGGAGTGCTCAAGGCAAAGTTTTTTTTTTTATTTTGCATAGTTTTGAATGACTAATTTTTAATGCGAAAAGGTATCTTAGCAGCAAATTAAATCTTACTTATATGCCGCTACAACCGTACTTCGGTCAAGGCCGCGCCGGCGCCAGTCGTTGGCAATATCAACTTTGCTGAGATCAATCCGACGTAAGCTCGAATGCCCTCGTGAGATGTAACTGTTTCTCAATCTCTGAGAACGCCTTGCTAAGTCGCCGCTTGTTCGTGCCGATGACGTCAATGTCATCAGCATACGCGTGTAGCATCACTCACTTATGGAAGATCGTGCCCAAACCGTTATACGTATGAGCATTGGCGTAGGATGTACTTCATCAAGAGATTAAAAGAATCGCACGATAAAGCAACCTCCTGTTTGAAACCGTCCTTGGTATCAAGGAGATTGGAGAGGTTCTTGTCTACTATGACGACGCTTTCGGTGTGTCAAGACGAACGTTCTTTGCTGGTAAACCATGTTCAGACAGGACGTTGAAAAACTGCGTTCTTATCAGCTCGCGCAAACTGCGTGTTGTCCTTTCTTGAAGATAGATACAAAGAACACTGAGCATCCAATCGTTGAGCTTGCAATTCATGGAACCATAGCTTGCATAAGGTTGTGCATACGCCTTACCTACTCTTCGCCATCGATCGTGAATAACTTAGATAGCAACTCATCGGAGCCGCTATGTTATTATTCAGCTTTTTAATTACACAGTCGATCTCGATATAAACAAGAAAGCCATCACCAATTTTTGTTTTAAGAAATACTTCTCTATCGTTGTCATGATTCGCTTAATCGCCTCCAAGTAGGTTAAAGAATTGACTCCCCGTAATCTCAGTCATTCCTCTGCATTTGTCACGTAATACCTCAACATCCTCAAGCTCATGCCTAGTTCCTTTTATTGCGTCTGAAAAGCAGTTTTCATCGCTCTCTGCTTCTCTCAATATCGTTCTCAAAGAACTCTCGTCTCCAGTTGGGACAGCTGGGTGAAAATGGCTGTAACGACTTCGGCGGTCTGTTGTGACTACAGCTTATATCGTCTTGCTTTCATTTACTGTTGGGATGTGCGGCGGACACCATACTGAGACTAGTCCCTAGTTAGGAGTTCGTACCGTTCGCACGTCCAACAAGCTCGGCCATCAGAACAGGATTAAATTATTTGCGTGTGCTTGGATCAGGCGAAAGCCTGTAGTTAAGATATGGAAATCTTGTGCTGCCGATTATCATATTCCTGCTGCGCAGTCGATTAGCCTCTCTCCATTGCTGAAGATAACTTCGTGAATGCTATGTATTCCGACTGTTGGGCCAAAGATTTTTTCCTTTCAAATTTTGGCGTTCAAATTTGTGACTGGTCTAGTGCTCGTTGTGCTCGTAGTGACGTTCGAGGCGTTTATCTCTGGCTGCATTGTCGTTCTCTTCTAGAAGTTTCTTCTTGACTAACGTTAAAGTACATACTGAGCCTACCTACAGTATCGGGGCCAGGCACTCGTCAAAAGGTACGAAACTGGCGAAGAAACCACATAATTTCCTACTAATCACAAATCCTCATCAGAATTTGTGCATCCTCGCATGATAACTATAGTAGATGTTACAGGATGCTTTTTTAGAGCTTCTCTCTCCTATTCATAGCATTTTCTATATTGCGGTTGCCTTAAATTTGTTTCGAGGACATCAACCAGTTTGACTGTTGCACCTTTCCTTCAGGTCCCTATCCATAAATCATGGTTTTTAAATCGTTTGCGGGGGCTTCCTCTGTGTCTTCACTGGTATAATTTTTTTCAGTGTCGGAAAACCAAATCCAGCGTACCAGCGCTAAACCCCCACCCGATTAAATAATAATCAATAACTTTTCTCACTGACGTGGACTTCTGCAAACAATCCCATACCCCAATTTAAATCTACATTTTACTAATTGTTTAATTTTGAAACTTACAGCAAATATGAAAAAAGCAAAGAGATGACATCACATCTAAAGGCGACTGAAGAGACATTAATTGGTGAAAAGAAACAAATACTGGAGAATCTGCGACTGCAGGAACAGCGCTATGAAAAGATGAAGGGTCATGCCATGCAGCAACTGGAAATGTGCGTATACTACCAACTATATAATGAAACTCAAAAAGTAATAATATAATATAATTTTGTTTTATTTTTCTCTTTTACTTTAGTGCAAACAAAAAGCTTGACTCACTGACAAAGGATCATGCGGTCGAAACTACAAAACTGAAAGCGTTACTTAAAAAGGAAGAAATTTCGCGCGCCTCCATAACGGAACAATTACAACAAAAGACGCGCGAGAATGCCGAATTGGTTAAGATTTGTGATGAGCTCATCAACGGGCAAGGTAGTTAAAGCTGTGCGCTGCGCAACGTTGTTACTTTTCTTAGTGAGATTAGCAAAAAGAGTGTCGATCGCATGATTGTCAATGGGCATAGTATATCATCATCGTCGTCATCGATTGTCTTCAGCAGCTGTGAATGCGCACACACACACACTATATACACATACACACCACTCATAAAAATACACATTTTTCATTAATATAAAATATACATCCGCACATACACGCATAACAACTATACAGAAAAAACAGGCAATTGCGAAGCTAATTGCTTCTTTAATTTATTAGAGAAAATAATTAAAAAAATATATATATATACTACCTATATGTAGATTTGTATGTCGCATTGTATAGAGAATTCTTTAAGAATATTTTGTGTTTTTGTTGCCTGCTTTATACACATACATATATGCTGCCTATTTTCCTCCTACATACATTTTTCATACAATGCCCTTTAAATACATATAATAAAAACGAATTATTTCGCTTGAATCTCAGTCTCATGCATACACTAAATGTAGTTTGGTTTTCACTCAATTAACTTATTACCATCAAAAATTCGTGCTTAGCTTCCAATTTCTCTCAGCAAAACAAAAATAAACAAAACAAAAAAAAAAAGAAAAGAAATGAAACTAATCAATTCATATATATATTATTTTAATCTAGCATTTTAGTTGATATAATATCAAGAAAGCAGTATGCAAATGACGGCGCGCGGGTCTCTAGAGCAAAGTTCCAGTAAAAATCATGTGAAATAAAAGTTACATTATATACTTGTATATGTTATTGCGTTATCGAATATTTATATTCATTTAAAAAAAAAAAAAAAATTTAGTAAAAATGATATTAATTGAAGCAATTAAACAGAGAAATTATTTGTTTTTAGCGCGCCAAATCCACATAATTTCAAGTTATTTTGTTACTTTATTTAAGTTCCGTTTTGTTTTGGCTCTTTAAACCGAAAAAAAAGAAATAAATCTCCATCCTCTTTATTATTATTAAAATAATTTATATATATTAATATAATGTGTATGAAACCGATTTATGGTCTGTTTTATTGCCTAAGTTATTTAGTTAAACAAATTAATTGAATAATTTCTTAGTTGAGTAAGTGTATCTCTTAAATGAAATTATGTATTAATATATACTAAAAACGAAAACTATTAAAAACCGATTATGCCTAAAAAAAAGAACAAATGAAATGTCGAATTTATAGAATTGATTTGTAGAGTACGTTTTCTTAATGTTACTTGAAAGCGAAATATTTTGCATAACACAAAAAGGTAGATTCATAATTTCAACTATTCTCTGTGCTCCGAAACTTTTTCAAAACCGTTCGTATTCGGTTTCGTTAAAATGGTCCTTATTCCACTTTCAGAAAGTGTGAAATATGAACCATTTTAACGAAAGCGAATCCGAACAATTGATGCGGTTTCGAAAAACGGAGCATGAGGTATATTATGCTTGCTTTACGTAGCTTATTTTGAATAGTGTATGTTCATCTATGTATGTATGTTTATTGAAAAAATGTTTAATTCTATGCCGGAATGATTGCCAGATTCATTCAAATTTTAAATATTCCTTTAATTATCTGTGCTAGAGAACAATAATAGAACAGTGCTGAAAATTTTCTAATTTAGTTATGAATTTTCTTTATTGAGTTGAAAATTTATTCATATATATGTCAACATGCAAACAGAAGTTTCGCTTTCAATTTTATATCACGAAAATGAAAGTTGTATAATAATCAGTTTGATTTCCACGTAAAATGGACATTTTTTGCAGAAGGAAAAAAAATGTTTAGTGGCGTGCAGGTTGAAATTCAAGCATACAATTTAATAAACAACTCCATCTAAGCTAGAATGCAACTTTTTTTTTTCCAGTCTATAGTACGCCGATGCCAAATTTAAAATTTTCTGTGCGTGTCAGAAAGTTTTTTTTTTAATTGGTAGCACAATTTGGAATTCAACATTATTTTCTATTTGAATGAACCTTAAAAGTATTTTAGACTGCTTACTTTAATATTACCTACCTATACATAAAACACGACTTCCATTAACATTTGATCTTTGCTAACACTCGGCACAAAAGATCTCCTTCGCTTCAAAATTTTCAAATTTCATTCATAAAACTAAATTTGTTTAATGAAATTTGGAGAGTTTGTGCGAAATAGATATGTGTCTCAACGCCGCATAAAAGAAAATCGATATACAAAAATTTAAAAAGACAAAACAAAAAATAACAATTAAAACGAAACCTTTGTTAATACAAAAAAAAAACCTAATATTTAAAACATTAGTTATCACATGTGTATAACAAAGGAAAAAACCCTGTCCATATAATCAAACAAAAACTATATATGATATATATTTTTCTAAAAATTAAGCGTAACAATTACTAAAACAGATTAATATAACATCAATTGTTTAACACACTTTATAACAATTACACAAACACACATGATACAATAATTAAACATTTGTGCTTTTATTAAAACAAAACCAAAAAAACAAAGCAAAGTTTAATAAAGCAATGTATACACAACATATATCTGTTAATAAAAGCCGGAGAATAATATCAAATGTGCTGTAACATAATTTTTAATGGAATGCATTAACAATAACACTAATTAAAATACTATAATTGAAAACTCATGTAGTCGGAAATGATTTGTATGCTAAGATATAGTGGTAATACGAGTGAAGTTGAAGATATTTAAATAAATATAATACAAACTAACATAAAATGGCTCTGCAATTAAATTTTTGTTGGCTTTTTCTATGCTATAAATTAACACTTCTTACTGCATTTTAATAGGATTACATATGGTGATGGAGTAGTATCTCAGAAGTAGTATCTCAGAAAGGTTTCGGTACATTTCATCCTCTCTCCTAAAGAGACTTATGGTCGCCGATGCCCATACGTTGAATGGTCGTGCATGATCTTCCACAAGGAAGTGATGTAACTTGCATTTCCTGTTTACATTGACATCGTCGGCACGATCGAACGGCGAGTTAGGAAAACGTTCTCGTAGAATGTGAAATAGTCACGCCTCATGGTAAGTCGCTGATAATTCCGGTCCGGTGCTATATGGTGCAGAAGCGTGAACCCTGACAACAGCAGTGTCTTTGGTAGTGTTCGAAAGAAAAATTCTTCGTAGGATTTTTGAACATATTTAAGTTGACAACAAGTTTTGGATCCGTACGAACCATGAGCTGGTTGTCTTATCCGAATGGACAGCAGAACTCCATCACAGAGTGTATACATGGGGAACCCAAATTAAATTGGTGGACAGCGTCCGAGAGGATGACCGTGCATGCGTTGGAAAGCCCAAGTCTGAGAAAACCGTTTCAAACTATGTATTAACAACAACTGGTACCAGCGGTCAATGGACTATAGCGGCTGGTGTACCCTACTATGACATGACATATAAACGGTTGTTGCGCCACATAATTAAGTAAGTAAGTCTTTAAACTCAGTTCGTATATTCTACACAACCAATAATTAAACACGTATTTCACCGATTTCGGTAAAATCCACCCGAAGAGTAAAACGTCCGTCTGTTCGTCCGTCCTAAGTATGTTTCGTGATCTCGGAGACTATTAAAAATCAAATAAAAAAACCTATTGACGAGGTAAAAATCAAGTGACGAAAGCATACTTGCAACTCACAAAACTACTGATATCAATTTTGTAACGATATATTTATACTTTTCATTTGTATGGTTGGAATCGATTGTAATATTTAATTAAACGTTCGTCATGTTGCGAAGTAGTGGTGAATTTTCAAGAATATTCTTGAGTGGAGAAATAAATTAATAACGTAGGGAAAGAGCTGCATGTTTATAGTTTAAAAAGTTTAGCAACATGACGAACGGGGAAGTTTTATCACTTCAAATATGAGCCCGAAAATTTGGTTTCAAATTTCGTCAAAATCGCAAAATGTATTTTTCACAATTTTTATTTTGTCCTATATTTTTTTAAAACTGTTTGTGAATTATATAAGTACATATATTTATATTATAATTATAACTCTTTGTCATATTTTGTAATGTTCCGCTCAATTTTTTTTTATGTTTTATATTGAGACTTATGCTTAAGATTAAAACATTCTTCGACAGGACTGTGCTAATTTCGATATACAGATATCCGATGTACGATACTATACATCGATACTATTACAACTATCTTAATTTTTTCTTTCATAAGAACCTTCACCTGACAATAATAAACACAACAAAAAAAAAAGAATTAGCGAAATTGTTCCATCCGTTCACGCGCGATGCGATTACCAAGGGAAATAGTGATTCATTTATATATATATAGATATATCGTAACTCTTCAAACTAGAAACGCTCGCCAATATTTTTAATGGTCAACTCATAGATCTGCACATGTGGTGGCGTAGAGAGTACAAACATGACAGCATTCGAAATATCATCAGAATGTAGTATATTCTTGCCATACAAGGAGAGTGTACTGGCCGGTATTATATCAGTGTATACGGCACCGGGACTGATGCTCTGTGACAATTAGAATTGTAAATAATAAAAAAATCTATACAACTCTTTGCCAATTGGGTTAAAATTCAACTGTCAGACTAACGGACAGTTAAAGTTTAACTGAAACTTGAAACGAAAATGCATTTTAACTTACAGTTATTTTCACTTTGGTACCCAAACAGCAGAACTCCTGACGATAGGCTTCCGTGAGTGCGGTAACGGCATATTTGGATGGTGGATATATATTCAAATCCGGTGCAGCATGCTCCGGCTGTGGTAAAAACTTATGTCCCAAAACGCTATTGATGAGTATGACATGTCCTTCCACATTACGCTCGCGCATTGACCTAAAGGCACGCTGTGTACAGTAGACAATACCCATGACATTAGTGTGCAATACACTCAGCACCGTCGATGTATTCATGTCCACCAGCTGACCCGGCTTCAATATACCAGCATTATTGATCATTATGTCAATGCCACCCAAATTCTTTTCAATCCAATCGAAAGCCTCCTTAACAGATTCCTCACTTGAGACATCACACTTGATTGCGTGCAGATTCGCTTGCGTTTTGGTTGGCAATTTTTGCTTCATTGCCACAACCAGTTCGGAGCGTCTTGCCAAGCCAACAACAATAACACCGGCTTTAATCAGATCCTTGACAATGGCTGCACCAATGCCAGCGCTAGCACCAGTCACCACAGCTATTTTATTTTGCCAGCGTTCCATTGTGATTGGCTGCTTTTTTTTATTGTAAATAGATTTTTTCTAGTGTGAGATGAGATCAAATCGAATGTAATGGGATTGGATTGGAACGGCTGGGATCAGTTGTTAATAGTTGTGCAAGCTTTAACGTCTGTCTGAGCTTTTGTAATAGATTCGCATTGCAATTTATACTGTTCTATTTGTTCATTGTTTGCTGATAACATGCAATGTTTAACTTATTTAACTCACTGAGAACTTAGTGCATTGTTTGCTGACATGTAACATGCAATGTTTGACCACTAACCATACATTATACTGTATAGTTAGTGGTTTACCTTACATAACTCACTGAGAACTATCAAAGAAACTGAATTATAATGCACTTGAGAAACGTTTTTTTAATTTTTAGTGCTTGTTTTTATTTTTCGTGTCTATTTAATTCGTGTCAAACAACACGCCTCATTACATCGTATACAGTTAAGTCAGTCAACTTAAAAAGAACTCAGCTACGAGTTCTCATCAGTCCACCGGTCGCACATGGCCAAATTTTTCAGTTTATAACATGCTTCTCATGAAAATCGTACAGCTTCGTTCAAAGGCAAACACAATTAAAAAATTGGTTTACTTCTTCTCTTACTCATTATAACGAGCTGCGTTCTGCGCTGCTTGGGTTTTGGTTTCTATATTTTTTTGTTTCTTTATATATTCATATTGCTTGATATTTTTGAAATCTATAGCTATAAAAGCACATATAACCCTAATTGGAGCATAGGACGGGCACCTGTTTCTTTCAGTGCGTAGTAGTTTTTATGGTCGGTTCAATTTACTATCAAGTGGCTTTGCATTTATCAAATTCAAATGAATATTGACAAAGTAATTGAACTCTTTCCAAACAAAAAAGGTGATTGACTAAACTAGAGCTCGTTTGTAATGATTAAAAATGATTGATGATCGCTTACTTTTAAAAAGCTGTTATGTATTTAAGTTAAGTTCCGATATACAATTGCGACCGAATATATAGTTATCGATATAATGTTATCCTTAGATGTTACGTTATCGTTTTAAGATAGATGAATTAAACAAGACGTAATTAAATAATATAAACAAAAGATTATTGTTTTATAATTAATTACAAAGATACAAAAAAAGCATTTCGTCAGTGTCTCTCTTAAATGAACTGCAGGGGCGGATGGGTTCTCGATTTATTAGAAAGTATTATAATGGGGAAGTAGAGGTGATGCAGTTTGTTACGTGATCAATATAAAAATAAATAAATACTTAAATTAATATGTTGCCAAAAATTGGATTTGTAAGACTTGTTGGTCTTATCGGGTCCACAAGGGGAGGGAATACAAAAACGGCGCCAAATCTCCTATCATTCAGACTTGGCTCTTTTCTTTGAAGCTCTTTTTTATTGTCGATAAACGGTTGAGCACACCACTACATGCAAGCCTTTGTCATGTGTGCGTGAGCCCATCCACTGTGAAAAATTTTGAATGCGAATTTAAGGCTTGAAGTTTTTCTCAATCGTTTTTCTTTTTTTTTCGTTTTCTTTTTTCGAACAGTTCGAAGCACACTAGGTTGAAAAAATTCCGTTTGTTTCAGTTCTTTAGCTTGGCAATTGTTTTTCGTTTTCCTACTTCGAAATATGTGGTTCGACAATCGATCGATAATCAACGAATCGATCAAGCCATACCTGTCTATTTGTTTCGAAACAACAAATAAGATGGTTGTATTCGGTAGAACCGAAGCATATAAAAAATATATCTAAGTTTATTAAAGCTATATTGATTAGTTGAAACCTTCGTTACGTTTTTTAATTGTTAGCTCAACAAAGATGAAGATGATGATTGAGTTTGAAATGGATGTACCCTTAAAAGTTGGCATAAATCATTTCTACACATCGTATGTGAGCCGACCGTATCAAATTTCAAGTTGATATTGACTTAAGTAGAAGGTTAAGGACACTCAAAAATGGGTGGTGGATTTGCATTGAGGCTATATCAAAGCATGGGCGCGACACGCCCAAAAAAAATTTATAAGTAAAGCGTCCGTCGATAAAAACCGACCAAATAAAATTTTCAGTAGATATTCACTACAATATAAGGTTTTCCTAATAAAAATTGATAAGTGAGTTGGTATGGGGCTATGTCTTATTTAGGGCGTGACACGTTAACTTTTGTATTTGAATGGCCTAACATTACAAAAAGCCTCCATATTAATTTCCAGAACAAAAACTGAGAGACTAGGCATACAGACAGACAGTACGTGCCCAGGTCGATTCGTTTGTCGAGCTGATCAAGAATATTTTTATACATACTTTAGAAACTCGGTGAAAATATAATACCATTTACACTAAATGTGAATAGATTTAATAGAAGCAACGATCCACTTAAAACTATTTATGAATTAATTATTTTAAACTTTCACTGTTTCCAATATACTTGTACCATCTCGCATCTGCTTGTTCGTCCTTGGTTTGGGAGTAGTTTTTAAGTATTTACATAAGTTTTGTAAATGGGTTGTAAATTGCTGTTGGTTCAATCAAATTTGAGATACTTATTTTACGAAAAAACTCGTATACTCGAATGCAAAACGATTAATATCCTCGAATCATTGACGATGCCATCGGGCTTCATTCTTATCCTGTATGTGATAATACGCTTATATAGTTGGAGCACACAGAAAACCTCTTCAAAAGTCAACTTTACACGGCGTGGTGGCAACCCTAAAATAAACCTCCAACGATCTTTCTAAATCAGCTGTCATGAAAAAGAGAAAAGTAAACAAAAACAAATAGAATTAAAAAAAGCGTTCATTCCGGCGAGAAGTGCCAATAAGTGAGAATGTACGTCGAAGCTGAGCAAAACTATTACGCAATATTAAATGTAACAACAAAACAATTTACTAATCATCTTTATTTAGTTTATATTTAGATGGCCATGAACTTTGCTGGAAAAGTAGTGCTTATCACCGGCGCTAGCTCGGGCATTGGAGCAGCGGCGGCGTTGAAATTCGCCAAACTTGGCGCTTGCCTTGCCCTAAATGGACGCAATGTAGATAATCTAAAGAAAGTTGCTGAGGAGTGCGCTTCCGTAGGCAGCAAACCGGAGCTGGTTGTAGGCGATATCAGCAAAGAATGCGACACCGAACGCATTTGGAAGGAAACACTCAGCAATTATGGCAAATTGGATGTACTAGTGAACAATGCTGGCATTATCGAAACAGGCAGCATAGAGAATACAAGTCTGGAGCAGTACGATCGTGTTATGAACACCAATTTACGTGCCATCTATCATCTGACAATGTTGGCGACACCGGAGCTGATCAAGACCAAGGGTAACATTGTTAATGTTTCCAGTGTAAATGGTATACGCTCGTTTCCCGGCGTGTTGGCCTACAACATCTCCAAAATGGGTGTCGATCAGTTTACACGCTGTATAGCGCTCGAATTGGCCGCTAAAGGTGTACGCGCGAATTGCGTTAATCCGGGCGTGACAGTAACTAATCTACACAAGCGTGGCGGCATGGATCCGGAGACATATAAAAAGTTTCTAGAGCACTCGAAGACAACGCATGCGCTTGGCCGACCGGGCACTGTGGATGAAGTGGCTAATGCTATAACATTTTTAGCCAGCGATTTGGCCACATTCAGCACGGGAGTTAGTCTACCCGTGGATGGTGGCCGCCATGCCATGTGTCCGCGTTAAAGAGAAAAAGAAGAAGAAGAATGAATTGAATTTGCATTTATATTTTGTTCTATTTTAAGACGAAATTTTATTTAAAAAAAAAAACTGTTTACTTTTTAATTTTTAGATATTCCAACAACAACGCCTAATTAGCTTCCGCAGGTGTTTAGTTTATCTAGGACACATTGCGTGCTTGCCACCATCAACTGATAAAGTTACGCCGGTAATATAGCTGGCCAGTGGACTTGCTAGAAAGCAAATAGCCGCAGCCACTTCGTGTGGTTCACCGACACGGCCCAGTGCGTGCGTTTCTTTTGAGCGCTTTATGAAATCCTTATATGTTCTCTCATCCATGCCGCCGCTGCGCTGCAGATTTGTTAGTATGACACCCGGATTGACTGCGTTAACGCGTACACCCTTCGGCCCAAGATCAAGACAAAGTGAACGTGTAAAATGATCAACGGCCGCTTTCGAAACGTTATATGCCACCAGATTTGGAAACGCGCGTAAACCACAAACGCTCGAAACATTAACAATATTGCCTTTGGACTCCAGCAGCGCGCTTATCAGCAACTGTGTCATGTAGAACGTTGAGCGAAAGTTGATGTTCATAATTTGATCGAGACAATTCATGCTCGTATTCTCAATGGTGCCCATTGGCATAATACCCGCACAATTGACCAGCACATCCAGTGAACCATATCGACACAATGTCTTCTTTGAAACACACTTGACCTCAGCAGGCTCGAGTAGATCGGCCGATAGAACGTATGGTTCTGCGCCGATTTGCATGACACATTTAGCTACTTTAGCCAAGTGTTTTTCATCACGATCGACCATGACAAGACGAGCACCCAGTCGAGCGAAAGCTTTAGTGGTTGCGGCACCGATGCCTGAAGCGGCGCCTGTTATTAGCACCACTTTACCGGTGAAATCAAAAAGCAATTTCTTTTCGCAGCCCATTAGGGTTGTTGTTGGATTTGGTACTATGTTAAACTATGTGAAATAAATTTTGTGTTAGAAGCTGAAAGTTTTTCGAAAACTACATTTCAAAAACAAATTTATTAAATGCAACAACAAATGCTTGATTTATATTTCAACAATAATATATTAGGTGTTTAAATTAATTCGTTGCGATTATTTAAAAAATTGGGACTTTATTGTGCAATAATGCTTACAAATAGATTACTCAAAGCCACTACTTTTTCCCATCTCTCTGCCAGCTTACGGATTCCGCGTCTGAAGAACAACTCATCTTTGAAAGCATTCCATGAATCCAGAACTTTTTTTTTTTGCAATCTTCATAATGAGTTCCTCAGACTGACCATCATGGGATTTGACAGGTTTTGAGACGCGCGAACGACCCTTGTGGAAAAAATTTGTTTATAGAATCTATCGCCATATTTCGACCGCTTTACTTTTAATGCGCAGTTCAAATGCATCAGATGAGTTTGGTACCACTTCGTCGCAATCGATTCACTCGGTTTGAGCAGCTCATAATAAATCGCATCACGCTGATCCCACCAAATACATGCAAAGGCTTGGATCCATGGATATTTAGCGTCGCCGTTGATGTTGAAAACAGATGGAAAAACTCTTTTCCACGTCTCTTGGTTTCAATTCGTATGGAACCAAATTTCACTGCTTTTGAAACATTCATATGCCATTCAGACGTTTGCAGACTGATGACAAGTCAATTCACAAAGACCCAGCTACTTCTTGAAGCGTTTGACACGAATATCTTCATCTTAGATTGATTCCAATTCATTTTCGGCTGCCCAAATGATTCCTTGTCTTCCAGCTCAAAATCATCACTTTTAAACCGAGTAAACAACTTTCGTTTGGTCAGCTAGAGCATCCTCTTCATAAACAATGTCAGTAGGTCTGTTGGAATGTTGGGAATATTGGAAATGGAAAGTCACGCCATCTTTTAGGAAACGTTCCGAACTAATTCAAACACCCAATATATAAAAACATTTAATACTTTTCACAACTAACGTGGCACATGGCATGACGTCCACCATCCACCGGCAAGCTGGCACCGGTTACAAAACTTGCATCGCTGGCAAGAAAAGCAATTGCTGCTGCCACTTCCTGCACCTCACCGGGACGACCCATGGCGTGTGTAGTGCGGGAATGTTCCACGAATTTAGCATAGGTCTGCTCATCCATGCCGCCACGTTTGTGTATCTCCGTTATTATTAAACCGGGATTCACTGCGTTGCAGCGTACACCCTTAGTTGCCAGCTCAAGCGCTACACAGCGTGTAAATTGATCCTCAGATGCCTTGGAGATGTTGTAGGCCAACACGCCGGGAAATGAGCGTATACCATTGACACTAGAAACATTGACAATGTTACCCTTGGTCTTGATCAGCTCCGGTGTCGCTAACATTGTCAGCTGATAGACAGCACGTATATTTGTATTCATAACACGATCATATTGTTCCAGACTAGTGTTTTCTATTGTGCCGGTTTCGAGTATGCCTGCGTTATTCACAAGCACATCCAGGCGTTTATATTTAACAAGCGTCTTCTCGAGTATGCTACGCACATCGTCTTCATTGTTCATATCCGCTTGTACAAGCAGCGGTTCCGTGCCGCCATCAGCACTGATCTTGTGCGCCACCTCCTGCAGTTTAGTCGTATTTCTGCCGACGATCGTTAACAGTGCTCCCAATTTAGCTAGTTGTACCGCAGTGCCGGCTCCAATTCCAGAACTGGCACCAGTCACGATAATCACTTTGTCCTTCAGACTTGACATTTTGTTTGACCGTTTGTCTGTCTAGCACGGCTCGTTTCACAAGCTTTAATAAGTGTTTTTTTTTTTTAAATAGTCACATACATATGTACCTACTTACGTATCTAAGATAGTGCTGGGCTTTATCGGCCTCATAGAAGTAGAATACGAAAGGGTGTTGAGACAGAAAATATTTAAATGTATAATGGTATCGCAAAAAAAAAGCATTTTTCAATACCATGAATATAGTTCTACTTTTGTAAATAAGTAAGAACGCTACAGTTCCATGACTTTGAAATACCCTGCCGCATTTCATACATTGCATTATTAATTAATGTTTTTTAAAGGATAAAAATATTAAGTTTGTGCATTTCATAGCCAAAGCTATGCGTAGTTGACCCTTTAAAGAATATACATTCTCGATTAGATCAAAAGTTGATATAGTCGATATAGCCAGGTTGGTCAGTCGGTCTGTAAGTTCGCAGTTTCGTAGTACCGGAGACTCTGACAGATGGAACCTTCACCTAAGCGGTAGAACCCGTACAAACATACAGCCCAAATTTGTACGAAAACTTTTTTATTTTGTTGTCAGTTAAGCTAAATCTGCGATATTTTGTTTGGATCAACTCTTCAGCAACATTAATAACATATTCCACATAAGTGCAGATCGAACCAGTATAGAATATAGACCACATAGATGTCTGTGGTCCAAATAGGGACCCAATTTTATTCAATAAGTATTGTAAGTATTGTGTATCTAGAAGGCGAGATCATTCGATGATCAATGCAATTTATTTCGGCTCCTAGAAATAACACTCCAAAAACTTAAAAAAATTTAAATAGTACCCCAAAAATGTTTATTCAAAACAGCGGTACTGTAGGAATATGAATGAGTGCAATCAGCGGTTTTACCACAGTATTACTTCATAATACAGTCTTATTATACCCCTACTCCTATAGTGCTAGCGGACGACACGTGAGCGACTTCGGGCACATATGCGCAAATTTCAGTGATTCTACTAGTACCAGGAGAATGATGATTTTGAAGAAAGAAAAAAATATTGGTATAATTACTTTAAAACGTATTATATACCATTTGAAAGGCTCTTATAGCTATTTCATTCATATCGGCGTTGATGATATGAATACTTGGTTGTACGTTGACTGGCATTCCAAAATTCCAATTATGGAAATAACGAAATAGTGGATATTACCTTGGGATGTTGGAATTTTCTATGTTCCATTTCTTGTCAGCCATTTCAAAGAACATGCAAACAAGGCAAGAGAAGTGGTCATCTATATATTAATGTGACAGCTGCTAAGCTAACAATATGGAATCAATTTTGATAAAAAAAAAAAACATACCATTTGAAAGCTATTAATTTATATCCAAAATATATATTTTATCAAAATCGATTGCATATTTTGCGCGTAAAATGCTTAAACAATCGTCAGGACCACAATTGACTACCACGCACATAGCATACGTTGATAAGACTCGCGAGCTTGAAAGAGATAGGAGATTACGTATTATACTCTGTATGAGCTTTGCTGCTATGTACAAATATTTTTGGGTGAATGCATCTCCGTTTGCAGTGAGTGTAATTGTGATTGGCGCATGGTGAAATAGCAGTATTGTAGATTTCATTATTAGTGATGTTTCTTTCGATGGTCTTATTGATGTATTCGATGCAAAAAAAATTGCGACAGTGTCAAATGCACTGTCAGAAAATGAAAAGGTGAATTTAAATGTCAAATTTTTATGGCTCTATCTTAAACATACCGACATTGACTCGAATTGATCAAGATTATGTGTTACATGTTACATATGTGTGTATTACATACATTTCCACAGACTTAATATACTTGTTTTATCATACTTCGGGTACAATGTATAAAAATGTACAACTACGCCTATGCACGAAGTTTCGATAACATATCTACGACAGTCCATCGCTAAAATACTTATGACAGAAGTACCCAGTAGATTTACTGAACTATATCACTAACCATACAATGTTATCATTCTTTGCTTAGTGACATTGCTTATTTCGAAATAGCATTCAGTCATTAAAATGAGCTATAACGGCAAGGTTTGCATTATCACAGGTGCCAGTTCGGGCATTGGCGCCGCAACAGCTGTCGAATTAGCCAAGTTGGGCGCTAAATTGGTTTTAATTGGACGCAATGCGGAAAATTTGCAAAAAACCGCTTGCGGTTGTGTAAAAGCAGCGGGAAAGGAATCAACAGAACCATTAAAATTGATTGTCGACATGAACAGCGAGGAGGAGGTGAAAACAATTGTCGAACAGACAATCGCCAAGTTCGAGCGCCTGGATGTGCTAATCAATGCCGCCGGCATTATTGAGAATGGCTCAATTGAGAATACTTCATTGGAGCAATACGATCGCTTAATGAATACCAATGTGCGTTCAGTCTATCAATTAACAGCGTTGGCCACACCGGAGCTGATTAAGACGAAAGGCAATATTGTTAACATTTCTAGTGTTTGTGGTTTGCGTTCATTTCCCGGTGTACTTGCCTACAACATCTCCAAATCGGCAATTGATCAATTTACGCGTTGCGTTGCACTCGAGCTGGCACCGAAAGGCGTACGTGTGAATGCTGTCAATCCCGGTGTTATTATAACCGATCTACACAAGCGTGGCGGCATGCCCGAGGAGAAGTACAAAGAGTTTCTAGAGCACTGTAAGGAAACACATGCACTGGGTCGCGCCGGCAAAGTGCAGGAGGTGGCTGCAGCCATACGCTTTCTGGCCAGTGATGAGGCTAGCTTTATAACGGGCGTTACATTGCCTGTCGATGGTGGCAGACATGTTATGTGTCCGCGTTAAACAATTGCATTAAATGTACATATTAAGAAATAAATTTGATTTATTTTTTCACTTTAACACTCTTTTAGTCATTGGAACTAGTCAAAAGACAAGTGATTATAGCCATATACATACGTCTTATGTCTTATCCAGATCTCTGAGATTATAACAAATATAGCAACCTTAAACCTTATAATTTAGAGTTTCCTATTTCCTCTTCCGACAGAGTTTATGAAAAGAATGTACCAACACAAATATTTACAATACTAACTGCCATTTTCGCATGAAATTCTATTGTTTTCATTAAGCTGTAACTACTAAAAGAAATACATGAATCTTACATGATCTACTTTGCGGAGTGTGAGGGTACGGATGGCCTGAAAAAGTACTTGCATGCTTTTGAGACATGGGCCAAGAGGTTGAACATTAAAATCAAACATGCAAAACATGCACGAACGTCTGCTTTTCATTGAAAAGTGAAGTTCCTGCTGGCGTTTTTGCGACAGGTTATAAAGGCAAAGTAATTGTGCATCATATTTAAGCCGTGTGGAGACATGCCCTGCCAAACTTCGTAAAGCTTCTTCACAAGCGAAGTAATAAAATAACCGTATAATGGCAAATAATCACAGCTACTTGTGAATACAGCATCCAAGTTTTTGGTATATGTGCAAGATCGAACCGAGGATTTCCTTGCACAGATACCTTAAAGTGGCCACCATTGCGGAGCAAGTATTCTTTTCAGGTAAGTAAAATGATTCATCTACTGACGCATAAGAACAGTATGGCTAGATCGTTGGTCAATGTCAAACGTCGTCACTTCAGAAATCTAGAGATGAGTGTATGAGTTCTCCAACCTGACAGTATACATCAAGGCTTTGCCACAGATTCAATCACTTGGTCACACATACTCTATAAAGCGATCAAATGTATTTTTATGTGCAGTTCGGCGGCTTTTTTTAAACTTTTTAAATGTGTTTCATAGTCCAATTTGTGTCCTAATTGTTACCTCAATAATCTAAAAATCTGGTTTGGTTTCGGATCATACCACTAAAATAAAGGTAAACATATTTGGACACATGAAGTCTGCAGCACCTAGAAGCAAACGTTCGTATTTAAATTACGACACCTAAACAAAATCTAAGGCAATACCTGTGTAGTATAGTTCAGTGCGATACATCTTTGAACAACTTATGGCTCGATTACAAATGATAATTGCATGTTTAAACTTCTATTTATTACAGTTTCGTGCCATTAAACGATAGCATTCAGTTTCCATCACAAACGATTATAGCCTTTGTAGGCACTAACAATTAACAATAGTCCAAAAAATTTTAAACCATTTCTAGTGCAACCGAAAAGCTTTAAAATTAGGCAGACGATTTTAATATATTTTTAAACTTAAGTGTTTTATTTTAAAAAACAATTTTTTTTACTTCTTTTGTTTTATTGACGCATAAAATATTTCTCTACGAACATGTCTAAACCTCGTAGCCATAAGATTTGATGATCTTGTTGAATGGCTCGGCAGCCTTGGCAATATTCTCGCGCGCCTGCTGTGTCAGTTTCTTCAGCTGTCTGTTCTGCTTCAAAGTGATGTGCAGCTTAGCCTTACGCTTGCGCTCCAGACTCTTGACGACATCCTTGAAGTGCCAGCCGACCTCGTGCGACAGACGTCCAACCTGGCAGTATTTGCGATCGGAGCGCAGTGTAAGCACACGCATAGCAATGGGCACACAAACGCGACGACGCTTATCATAGGGCGATGGGATACCATCGAAGACACGCAGACGAGCGAGTGCAGCCTGGCCGCGCTTGGTCTTGTGTGGAATCATGCCTGCAAATGAAAGAATATTTTAGTTTATGCATTTTACATACAACATATTTATGCTGCATATGTAAACAAAAAAAAAAATTCATTTAAAGTTGACATCAGTTCAATGTTTGTTACACGATTTCTCGTTCAAATAATGTAGGTAAGAAAGATATTGTTCATCATGTTCAACTCAACGCGTGCATAAGTAAAATAAAATTGTAGCCAAAATGAATTGAGGAAACATACCTGCAAGAAAAATTAAAATTGATAAGTTTTATATACAACAATGTAAGGCGTAACGCCAAGCTATTATAAGTATAATCAGCTGTCTTTCGTTACATGTTTAAACTTCAAATAATGTAGGTAAAAATTTGTAAACATCATGATAAGCATAGAAAATAGAATACCCTAAAAAATGCAATACATACCTCTAACAGCCTTGTAGAAGATTCTGGATGGGGCACGGAAGTGGAAAGGACCACGCGCTGGATTGACATTGCAGCGTTTGCGCAAGTAGGACAAGTACTTCATTTTGTTTCTGTAAAAGTGGCCGGAGAGATTCAACTCTTCGCAGCGCACCACAGCAACTTTGCCGCCCTGCAACAAGTACTTGGCAACGACGGAGGCCAGACGGCCGAGCAGATGGCCGCGACCATCAATAACAACGGTCTGTTTGGAATGAAAAGAAAACATATTAGTATATGGTATTCATAAATAATCGCTGCTGTTGCAAACAACACAAAGCAAAGTGAGGTTATGTACTAGCACGGGCACATAAACAAAAAAAAAGTTATATATATGCATGCAGGCAATTTTAGATGGTGTGCCTTAAAATATTAATTCACTACTTTATTCACTTATTTATATAACGTTTCAATTATGCATTTAGACAATTTCCAAGCCAAATGCTTCCAATGTTGCCATTTGACTTTCAGTTGGCAGCCATTATTGCACGTGTACGTTTCACATCGCGTTTGTCAATATTTGAGCACATAAAAAATGCATTTAACGTTGCCTTTCTGACACAAAATTCATTTAGCGCTTTGGTGTATTCTTTGCGCTACATTTTGCATACACTTTTTCATTTGTACCGTCATAAAAATTACACTTTTTATATAAAAATATCGGCGCTTACCCTGTTCGTTAAACCAGTCATGTTTAAGAACCGCACGGAAAGAAAAAGTTCACCAAACGGAAACGTCCATGTTGAATAACGTCACCATTGTGAATGTTGCAGTGTTGCATGGCGCAAAAGTGCTCTACGCAATGCAATACTGAAATATTTAGTATGGTTCTGAATTCCACATTTCTTTGAATTCATAAGTTGGAAAATAATTAAAAATGCTTGTTGAAAATAATACCAACAGAAATATAGGTTCCTTCTACTGTAGTTTCTTCTGCGACAGGTCCCATGCTCTCACAATTGAGAAAGAAAGAGAGCAATTGCTGACTCAACGAGCATTGCTGGTCCCAGAGAGAGTCGCGTGTGTTCGGATTTGTATTCGTCACATCACAAATTTAAAAAAGAAAATAGTTCAAACATATAAATAGTTCAAACGTATAATCGCCACAACCAAATTAGATATATACGCAGACTGGTTTTCACAGCCAGATCCTTGTTATGGACACAGGAATCACCTGCTTAATGAGTTTGTTCTGATTTTAATAAGGAAGAATAGTAAACGGCTAACAGGTAAAATTGTAGGTAGTAAAAAGTCAGAATATCACGTGAACAAACTCAAAAAAATTAGGCAGAGATTATAAAATAAAATTTAAAACGAAATACATAACCATATTTTTCGACTTAAGTATATTTATGATAAACCAATGATTATTGGTATATTATGATAGTGGAATCAAAGTCCAATTAAAAAAAAAAATATATATCAATTTAAAAATCGTTGTCTAATTTTTATTTTTGACTCTTAAATTAAAAATCAGAAATAAATATACTTGCTTTTATTTCAGTAAATATAAATATTGAATAAAGGTCCATTTGTTCTCCCAGAAATCATTCCATAATGATTTTTTAACTAAATATTGAATTATTATTATTATCATTATTTCCAGTCGCTGATGCTAATAACTAATTAAGAGTCCAAAAAAGCCTGTTAAATGCATACATACATACATACTCTTGCTAAACATAGTACATACATAGTATATGTACGTACGTATGTATGTGATGTGACGTACACAAATCCGAACACACGCGACTCTCTCTGGGACCAGCAATGCTCGTTGAGTCAGCAATTGCTCTCTTTCTTTCACAATTGTGAGAGCATGGGACCTGTCGCAGAAGCAATATGTAGTGTCGTTTTCGTATATGATTTGATTTATCTATACATTCTATGGTTAGTGATTAGATATTAGCTATGTTATGCTATTATTTTATTATTTACACTATGAAAAAGTTATTTAAACTAGATGGTTAAATATGTATTGTAATAATATATTTTTATTCTATTAAACCTTATATTAAACTGAGTTAAAGAAAATAAAATATGGCTGTCTCCCTGGCTAAGTCTCCCTATCAAATTTTACAAGCTAACAATGAAAGAAATTTGGTTCTGCAACAGATGATACCATTCTGCAACCATTGATATCAAAGTCATAAATCTCGGAAGCTTGCTCAATAATTTGCAGTTTTTGCGGCACCACTGAAATTGGTGGCATTCTATCTTGTTTTATTCATGTTTTTTAACACATTTTATAAATTTAATTTACATGTACAGTAATATGATAAATATTACAAATATTATTATATTACATTATGTTTCAAAGATCTGTAGGTGTAAATGCAACTTCATTTACAATTCAATTACAACGCAGAAATGTTGGTATGAGTCAGGGAACGGTAACTGCTGTCGTTTTTATCATTACCACTCGTCCCATCACCCGCTTCCCTTACTCCATCACCACCTACCCATCAAAACGTTCCACCACTTCCTCCTCCTAACACCCTCCACTAAAAAATCTCTCTCCACAAATGTTCCATGATTACATTACATCGCATTGCGCAATTTATTAATTCTTTCATTTTCTTCAATCCTGAATTTTTTCCTTTGAGCCGGACTTATGCCCTGTGGGTTTAAGATAACTTCTTTGTTAGGACATACCTCTAGAGGGTGATATGTGGGAGACGGCTGCTCGTTGTCCCAACTTACATCGGTAATGATGGGATTCTCATGCAAAGACGGACTTCCTGCCGCAGAATATTTGAAACGCTCCAAGCTTGCTCTAGATTGACAATTTTTCAAATGGTCCGCCTCATTAATTATATAAGAATTACAATATTTGCACGATGGTATATTATTGCTTGCACCATGTGCACGACTGCATTTTATGATGTGATTTTGTAGTCTAGATTTCATAATAAAATGATGATTATCGATGGGACAGGGAATCAAGTTGCTTTCTGTTGGAACGCGATCCATATTTCTAAAAGAACAGTTCAAGTGAAAATAGTTTCGTATTACACTAAGCACATGAGTCTCAAGTAACTTTTTTGAGGTTTCACATATTTATAAGATGGTCTTACTTCTTGAAGTATCACTTTGCTAATCTATTACAACTGGTAACACACTTGAAAAGAATGTATGTGAACACTGCCCTCTGCCGGACTGCTAAAAAGTCAAAAATCATAGATAAAGAAAATTAATTATTATTAAAATATTATTAAAATTAACATAAATATTTATGCATAGCTTACTTGATTTTTAATCGTTTCTTAAATGAGAAGTGAAACTGCGTGTAGTCGCTCCTTTCTTATGCACAGCAAAGAACACAATAGAAAGAACGCAATAATATCTGTAATAACAGTAAATAACCTTTCAATATTATATTTCTTCAGAACCGTAACTCTCTGATTTTAAAAGGATAACTATTGCGCAATTTTCAATGAAAAACACATATAGCTATGTAAATTTGGTCGTAAGCAAAAACGGAAGAACATATACTAACCACAGGATTGATTCACAGGATTTTGATAGCAGGCAATTTTTGAAGGGCAGTAAAATCAAAAATGTTCAGCGTACCCGCGGCTTCTGGAAAAAGATTTTTGGATTATCTCAATTAAAAAAAAACTTCTTATAATGAAAAAAAAAGTAAACAAAAAATAATAAAAATACTGATCCTCTGATGCTGAGAGAAACCAACACATTGAAAATAATTCAATATAGTCGTTTGCTGTGTTCCTTTACGGATGATTGCCCCAAATTCAAGTGCCGCCAGGTTGACTCTGCATTGCATTCGGTCTTAAGACCTAAAGGCTCAATTCTGAACCTTGCTTTACCGATTTCATAACCCGTGAGGTTAATTTTAATTTACAATTCTGCCAGACCAACTCGAAGTTTCACTGGTTAGATTTCAAGTGCGCCCAGCCTGATCCACAGTGACTTCCTTCAGACACAGTGTCACACTACACTCAACCTGGATAAACGCCCCAACCTCGATACCGCATCCGGCCAGCACGATGTTTTGCTATGTTACGCTAACCTGATTAAGCTATATTTTACCATAGTACTACATCTCATAAGCACAGCACTGGTTCCGCAAGACCACTTCCGAGTTCAGCCAGCCTGATTGGCAATGCCTTCTATTAATTTAAGAGTTGAAAGTTAAGTTCCGAGGCCGGCCTGTCCGATTCATAGATTCGCCAGCCCATCGCTTAGGAATGCAGTGGACCAGCAATGCAGTCACAATTTAATTGATTGTTGCCAATTAATGGTTTTGGTCTCTCACACTGACGAATCCAGACATTTTGCGTGCGAGAGACCAGAAATAATATACTTTGGCAACTGTCATCGCCATTGCATTAGAAGCTCAGTATTCCCACGTTCTACTGGCGCCTTGTATTTCCGGCCAATTTACCTCTTCGCACAAACCGCACAATATTTCCGTTGTTCGAAAAAAAAAACCGCATGCAAACTCTATGAATCTTGTCACGGATTATTAGGCGCGTCTACAATGAATCTATTTGAAAAAATTAATCTTTTCAGCTTTTTTTTTTCTTAAAATTTTTAGATTTGACCGCTTCGGCAGCTTAATCAGAAGTAAAGAAACTATATCGATGTGACCTGCTGAATAACGATTGACAGATATATAACAAATTCGTAGCTTGTTTCGATGAGTTTATAAAATAACAAAACGTAGAATAATAATCTCAGATTCAGAATTGATGTACTGTTTTCCGTTCTTCGTATGTTTGAACAACGAGATCACGGAAACTATGCAGAAACGCAAAATGCCAAAGTTGCGACCAATTTTAAATTGTGGTATTTTTTAGTTATTTTTTCCCTTTACTGCAACGTTTGCTCTTCTGCATTTTGGAGTCGCTGTCAGAACATTTGTTGTTGTTGTTGTTTGCACCGCCATTAGTCACAATAGAATTATTAAAAACTGTTAATACACATTAAAACTATACAATAAATTCTTGTATAAAAAAATAAGAAAAGAAAATCGACGTATTGGAATTACGTTTGTGCAATTACATTATATTTTTATAAGGTAAATTGCGCTTTGGAAGCTACGAAAACGAGCCACTCCCTGATTCATAAACTGATTACTTGTATCGGCTTTTTGTTTTTTAATCGCATTCGGCGACTGCTGCAGATAAGATTTTTTAGAGAAACGACATATTATTCATTCATTTACAATGTGGAAGGCAAGCGCTGGTATACAACTACAGAATGCAAACGCTGCGCCGGCTGAGGACGATGACTGGGAGACTGACCCAGATTTTGTTAACGATGTAAGCGAACAAGAGCAGCGGTGGGGCGCAAAGACGATTGAGGGCAGCGGACGCACAGCCGGTGCCATCGAGTGAGTAATCAAAAATCATTTCATTGCAATAAAAAGTCTTTGTTTGCTGATCAAATCGATTGTTTGTATTTTTGCAGCATGGATCAGCTGCGTTCCGAGACTGAGAAATCCGATCAGAATATGAAAAAGCAATTGCTGCAGGATCAGAACGCCGGATATGGATACGGTGGTAAATTCGGTGTGGAAAAGGATCGTATGGACAAATCGGCTGTGGGTCATGACTATCAGGGAAAGGTGGAAAAGCACGCTTCACAGAAGGACTACAGTGATGGTTTCGGCGGAAAATTCGGTGTACAATCGGATCGCGTTGACAAGTCAGCAGCGGGCTGGGATCATGTTGAGAAGGTGGAAAAGCACGCCTCGCAAAAGGACTATGCAACTGGTTTTGGTGGTAAATTCGGTGTACAATCGGATCGTGTAGACAAATCAGCTGTGGGCTGGGATCATGTTGAGAAGGTCGAGAAGCACGAGTCGCAGAAAGGTAATTAAATGCGATTGCACTTAGCGGTTTCATTGAATTAAAACATTTCCGCTCTTACAGACTACTCAAAAGGCTTTGGTGGCAAGTTTGGTGTACAAGATGATCGGAAAGACAAATCGGCGCTAGGTTGGGATCACGTTGAAGCGCCGCAAAAGCATGAAAGTCAGCTAGATCACAAAGTCGGTTTCGGCGGTAAATTTGGTGTGCAGAAAGATCGCATGGATAAATCAGCAGCCGGCTACGATGATAGCAACAAACAACAAGTGGGCACTGCTTATACGAAGGTGAAGCCTAACATTGAAGGTGCCAAACCGTCGAATTTGCGTGCCAAGTTTGAGAATCTGGCTAAGAACTCGGAGGAAGAATCGCGCAAACGTGCCGAGGAGCAGAAGCGTTTGCGTGAAGCTAAGGATAAGCGCGATCGTGAGGAGGCGGCCAAACAAACAGTTGTTGAGAATAAACCGCTTACATCGGCTGAGGAGGCACGCAGTACTCCACCGAAGGGCAGCCGCACTGTTATTAATACTGGGCGCACAGGTGGCATTGGAAATGCCATAAGTGCCTTCAATCAAATGCAATCACCGACAACGGAAACGCCACCAGCACGCAAAGAGCCAATCGTCATGCCGAAGAAGGAGGAATCTGAAAAGACTGCAACAGTGGAGTCACAGCAAGAGCCAGCAGCGCAGCCGGAAACACCAAAAGCTGCGCCGCAAGAAGCTGCCAGTGCAGCAACACAACCTGCAGTAGTTGTGCAAGCACAGCCGAAAGTAGTCGCACCACCACCAGATGTAGTACCAACTATAGAAGTGCAAACAGTTGCTACACCGCCGCAGCTGGATTCACCAGAACCGGAACGTATAGCGGAACCAGAGCCTGTTTATCAAAATCAAGCGGAAGTGCATGCGGAGCAAGCAGCAGCAGCAGCGGCAATAACAACGGAGGCACCAACACAACCAGCCGCAATAGCGGCATCTGATGCTAACTCTGTTGAACCGGCTGCTGGCGTGCTGGATGATGCTATCTATGCCAATGCGCCAACATCTGATAACCTTGCCGACTATCTGGAAGATACCGGCTTACATGCCATTGCACTATTTGACTATCAAGCGGCGGACGATGATGAAATTTCTTTTGATCCTGATGAAATTGTTACACATATTGAGAAAATCGATGAGGGCTGGTGGCGCGGCTTGTGCAAGAATCGTTATGGTCTCTTTCCGGCCAATTATGTGCAAGTAATCAATTCCTAAACCGCATTTAATGCTTCCGTTGCTGATGAAACAGTTTGAAACAAATTGCTTCCGTTTAAAATTGAATGATGAACAAATTGGTATGGATTGGACCATTCAAATTGCTAACGTAGAAAAAGAAGAAATGAGGATTCGAATCTGCTAAAAAAGTTTCTTTTCGTTAATTGAAACAACGAATTATTTGATTGCAATAACTTATACAAATTCATAGCTTTTACATCTGCATATATTCCATTATTTTTACTTAATTTTTATTATGAATCAACTATTTATAATCATATTTTCGTTTCTACTCTACTCTACATTCTTTGTTTTTTCTTGCGTATTTTAAAAAAAAATATGTTAAATTATATTTCTGCATGATGTCTTTTATTGTCTTAGCTTATAAATTTTGTTTAAATTTGTTTTAAAATAATGCATTTGGCAGTGAGATTTCGACAGCGGTATTAATCTTAAGAATTTCTATAAAATGTTGAAAGTGTTTGTATTACGTCAGGATAATGTTGAAAGACAGTCACAACCTAAAAGTCTGTTTTTATATAAAATTAAATAAAATGAGAAATTATTCAATACTATTAACCGAAACTGTTTCATGAATGCACTTTTATCATTTCAAGTACGGTGTGCGACAGGATATATTGAATATAGAACCGAAACTTCTTGTGGTTTTTTAATGTTAAAAAAAATTTTTTGTTAATACAAAAACCAGCTGATCCCCGCAACAATGTATGCGACTCCCTCACACAAAATGACGAACAGGCAAAGGCATAAAAAAATCAGTTTTTCCCGAATTTTCCATAAGTACAAAAAATAAAAAAAAAGGAATCAAAAACTTCGGTGGAGACTATTTACGAACAAAGGCACATCGAATTTTTACCCAAAAACAAGAGCTAACATTAACATTGGTTACACCGAAGCATTAATATTGTTCACACTCACAAATACATATTAAGAAACATTCACATACAAAATCAAGAAAGGCAATCACTGCCTACTGCAACAACTTGAATCTTTAACGACTCTAGTAGTAAGAAGATATTAAGTGTAGACTATACAAGGCAAGAAAAGTATTTGGACTGTTATACCAAATGTGGAGGAATCGACTCTTATTCAGGAAAGCGAAGCTCAGACTATTTAACTCCTGTGTAAAATCTATTCTCCTCCTATGCGACAGTATAGGAGATTCTTGGTCGACAACAACAATGATCATTATTGAACCATTACAAAAATTCATCAACAAATGTCTGCACATCATTTGCGGATTATTCTGGGCAAACTAGTGTTTTAAATGGAGATTGACTGGGGTATGCCGTACGAAGACAATCTCCATATTGTGTTTCAGAAGAATTCGATGAAACTAAAGGAAGGTGGATTATATTGTATGGCGATTGATCACACTCAGGACTGCAATCATTAGTGTTGATCCCGATCCGCTCCATGTAACTCTCCAGCATGTTGCGGCACAATATTGTCCCTGAGATACCGCATATATAAACGCACTCCTCTATATGATCATACTCGTTTAATAACTTCTGATGTCATCTCATCTCATACGAGTTGGAACAGTTCTCGTGAGGGTGCCATGATTGGGATGATTGCCCCTATACGCACCTAAGAAGAACTGTTTCGAAACCAATTCTTTATGTCATCGCTTCTTCACGCAGGTGGTCTTCATGAGTCTTCAACTCTTTATTTCTTCACTTAAGCCGATTATTCGTCTTGCTGGCGTGATCCGAGAATCTAAACAGACGATCGAAATTTGTACCAAGTATCGTAAGGTACGAAACTGTCGGAATACTCAAGTCCCCAAATGAGACATCTAGTTCCATCCTAACCTTGTTAGTGCAGGTGGTGAAGATGGAAGCCGACGACTTGTGGGTTGAGAGCTTGAAGTTGCGAGCATTGGAAAAGTTTAAGAAATTCGTTATATATATATATATATTAATTCTCGCACAAATTTCATCGACGTTCACGCCCGAGGATAAAATGATACAATCATCCGTACAGGTCACCAACTTAATACAAGGAGGAGGAGGAGGCGGCGTCTTTTCTAAATACAGGTTGAACAGAAGAGAGGAGAGAACTTCGCCCTGCGGTACACCGATCTTTAGTTTTCGCTTCTCTAATCTCAACCCCTTGAACTCAACGTAACATAGTTTAATACATGGCCACGGCTTGTGGAGTGCGTCAATACTACTGCGATCTTTTGGGAAACCATGCTGGTGATTCTCTAATAGGCAATCTACTGTCATCGATGGTAATTACATATAATGATTCGAAAACGTTCGCAATAGGTGAAACAAGTTAAGTGCGCCTATAAGAGGAGCTAAGTTTAGCTTTATTTCCAAGTTTCAAAAGGGGTACAATCCCTGCTACCTTCCATACGTTTGGGCTACATTCAATATCTGGTTCAAATATGATATTGTTCGCTTCCATTTCAGATAACTTTATACGGTAACAATATACGCATTTCACTGTTATAAGAACCAGTCCCTATAGTTTCTGAACATACCTTTCTCTCTCTCTCTCTCTCTCTCTCTCTCTCTTTCTCTCTCTCTCTCTCTCTCTCTTAAGGTTATTAACAAAAATTTTTTTAATCATTTGGCAACATAGTATTATCTATCAAATTAATGATAAGAAATTGTTGGTTATTACAAGAAAATATTGTTATCTTTTTAGAACGACTTAATGTAATTCGTAATGCCATAAATGCATTTCTACCTTACAATAATTTAGTTTAGCAAGATTTAACAAAGCACTCCTATAATTACCCAAACTTTTGAAATATAATATTTATACTCCTCTCTTATCAGAGTTGTTGGCAACTAATTTTGGAGAATGCATACACATCGCCGGCGTTTGCTATTTCTATGGGCTTATCATCCAAATACGATACATAGAAATGCCTTATGATTGACAGTCCCGTTTCGTATACTGCAAGAAGACACGTACCGCTAAATTTACAACTTTTATCAGAACTGCTGTCAGCTTGAAAATATCGCATGGTTGATTGTTTTAGAGACAGGGTCTCCAAAACATAGCAAACAACTAAGAAAATATTCGCTAAACTTCAAACAAATTAGTATTTTTATACTCTTTTCAGGTAGTGTGAATAGTAATATATTTTTGACAGAAAGTTTGTAACGCATTGAAGCAAGCATCACAGACCCAATAAAGTATGTATATATATTCTTGATCAGCTCGACGAGACGAAACGAACTAGTAATGACTATCGGTCTGTATCCTGTCTGTACAAATTTAAATTAGTCGCTCAGTTTTTAAGAAAACGATCTGTAATCGGGTATGGAGACTTTCTATAAACATATATTACAATCACCATGCCATGCTCACTTTTAAGGGTAGCTCTCATACAGACATATCACCCATTTTTCGGATTTTGTATGAAAAACTTTTATCTACAGTCAATATTAACTTGAAACACGATATTAAGTTCTATGATGGACGGAAGCGTCAAAAGGTTATGAGCTGAACCAGCTTAAAAACTAAATGAAGGTGTGTGTAGAGTATTGAAGCTTCGGAACTACCGAAGTTAACATTTTCGCTTGTTTTTTTTACACCTATTGAGGGCCCTGTCAAAGTAGAGAGGCAGAGGTGCATACTCGTACATAGATAGAAATTCGCGTGAGTGGTTTCTGTTGGGAATTATGATAAGGAATGCGTGCGCCGAAAAACGTTTGATTGCTTAATTTTGAACGATCGTTGTTGAATGACATGCTGGCTTTCGCTAACGAAGTACTTAAGTACCGTTATTAAATGGCTTTAAACTTCCATTGACCGCTAAGAGCAGCAGAAAAAAACAAAATATATGCAGAAAATTCTGAACGTGATATGTTGATATGAAAAAAATGTACAGTTTTAAAGAAGCCGTTAATTTTGAGATTTATGTTGCTTTCGTTAGAGACAGAATCGAGAATCGAGAAATTACTGTCAATTCTTTAAGAGATAGTATCAGTTATTTTTACATTTTTTGTAAAATTCTGCGGCAATTCAAATGGGGAAAAAAGCTGTGAGGTGGCGTTTTTTCCTAAAGACTAACAACTTTCAGATCACCATTGAATTTGTAATATTTCTTAAGCGAGATTTTAAAAATGAAGTAGTACATATTCTGTGTATTACATGCTGTCAGATTGGAATCAGATTTTGCAGCTTTTATACTATTCACACAGAGTGGCAACGGTAAATTGAATTGTGCCTGAATTCCTGCATTCCTAAGCGATGGGCTGGCGGATCTACGAATCGGAGGTTGGCCTAATATAGCATCGCGCTGGCCGAATGCGGAATCGAAGGTTGGGGCTTATATCCAGGTTGTATGTAGTGAGTAGCTAGTGTGGCGAGACACTGTGTCTGAAGGAAGTCACTGTGGATCAGGATGGCCGGACTTGGCCGAAAAATCAGGATTGCAGAAAAGGAAAGAATTAATAAATTTTGCTGGATATTGGAACATTTTCATACACACACTTTTTAAATCTAATCTAGTCATAAATGTTCTAAATAATCACAATTAGGAAATATTATAATTATTCATTAATATTAAAAATATGTAATCAGAAAGCAGAAATATTATACGATATACATATGTAAATCTACTTACTTGCATATTAAAAAACTAAAATAAAATTATAAAACTTGTTAAAAAAAAAAAAAAAACAAGAATAAATAATATAAAATAAGAAAGAACGCAGCTGTCAAGTGTGCCTGACTTTGAGATATCCTCTATTCTGCCTCAAAGGTCTTTATTTTAACCATAGATTTGTATGGAAATTATATTTAGTTCTGGACCTTTGTGATATATACTATTAGGATTGATGTAAAATGTATCAAATTAGGGTTTCCAGCTTAATTAACAACTTTCATAAAAAAGTGGCCAGTAAGATATTCCAAATTTGGTGTTTAGCTTAATTAACGACAAAATCAAGAAAGTGGGAGTCAGGTTGTAGTAGGGTGTGCATGTTCATTTAATACAACACATTTCGAAGTTCATGCAGATGGATATGGATATTGAGCAGATGGATCTTGTTGATCAAGAATCTACAAGAACATAAAAACTTTGTAATTAGCCCTGCTTTTGGTTGTTACATACATTTGCACAAACTTAATATAACATTTTGCCTAATGGGTACAAGGAAAACAATGAGTTTTATATGTGAAAGGTGAAAGACCTATTTTGAAATCAGCTTTGTAAAGTATTTTAGATTATCTAATTCTTCCTGCAATTCTTTAGATATTTCTGACTGGTACTATTTTTTTATAAATTTTGCTACAGCTCTTATTTTAGCTTTTTTCAATGTTTCCCATTTCCAGGCTCGTTGTAATTTATACATTCTACATTTCCTTCTCAACTGGCTTGGTTATAGCCATAGATTTTCAGTATCAAGTAGTAAGAAACAAGAAAGCACCCTGCAGTCGCGTGTGCACGACTTCGAGATACCATGTAGCTTATTCAAAGCTCGTTTTATGAACCATAAATTATTATGGTAGCCTATTTTCTATAGTGGTATTGATCTGATCTGGACATAAGTGCAATATTTTAATATATTTGACGAAAGATAAACAAAAATAAAAATGTTTCATACTAAAACTCAAAAATGGGTGTCAGGTTCGTATGGATGCTATCACTTACAGAGGTCCGATCAAATGTGGAATAAAAAAAAGAGCGAATGTGGAATAAAAAAAAATTACACACAAAAACTTCAAAATGGAGACCAAGTTTGTATTGGAGATACCCCCTATAGTTGAAACAAGTTCTGATGCTGAACAAGAGTATATATGAAGGCTGCCACGCCACCTTCTGCCTGTTATATACAATGTATAAGCCTAATATACCCTCTTATATAAACATATATTTTATATAAAGATAACGGCCACCGGAAATTACACTAATTACGGGCTTGTATTTCAGTAACCGCTACCGTTTCGTGTTTGATAACAAACATGCTCTGGAACCGTTTTAAATTTGTACAGAGCGAAAATTGCAACTGTAAATTGATTTGGAACATGAACAGCTGTTCACAGTCATTATAATGCTAATCAGAATTCAATTCTCTCGCCAGTCGGCTTTGACATTTTTGGGTGCGCGGTCTCAGCTGAGTCAAAATCGTGAAGTGTGTGTATGCACGCAGCAATAGTAAAACAACAACACGAACGGGAAAAGCGACAAAAAAAAAGAATCAATTACAAGGGGAAGAAGCATCAATCTTATTGTTTATTAAAACAATTGTTTTATGAATAAGTCAATAAAAAAAGGAACGAAATATTTTAAAGCAAGGAATGCATGCAAACATCGTATATGCATTTTAATTGGATTGAGTGTGAGGCCGCCGCGTGGACAATTAATTGAAGAGAAGAGCACCAAAACACACACACATACACATATAAATCTATGTATATTTACACATACATATGCGAGTAAATTGCTTGCTGCATTGCTGGCACAAGGAAAAGAAGAAGAGCATACAAAGTAACGGCGAAGAACTGGAAGAACTAGCAGACAAAGAGAAGAAGCAACGAAAACAACAATATTGAATAAAAAAGTGCATACATTATCAAAAAAACTAAAATTTTAATTTTTAACACGTAAAAATGTCTTAAAAAGTGCACGTTAATCAGAGTATTACGTTTTTTTGTATTGTATTTTATCGTTAATTTGTTTGTGATATAATATGTGCTAAAATTGGCAGAGTTTTTCGTTTACTATTATTGTACAAAAAAAAAACAAACAACAACAAATCGACCAATCAGCCGCTGTGTCTCTCGCTCACTCTCTCGTTCATTGTAGTGCTCAGCATACATATCAATTAAATATTTTCCAATCAGAATAAAAAAAAAAACATAAACTAATTGCCACAAGTGATTTAATTTTGTTTCCTATTTACAAAACGCTGCCGCCGCACGAAAGACAACACAATATTTTAGTTCAAGTGAGTATCTTTAATGTTAATTTAGACAATTATTATTTTCTACAGCATTTTAAAGGAACTTGGTCAAATTTTCATCAAAACATTTTGACATTTACTTATAAACCTATTTATGGGCCAGCTATTAAAACCTTGCATCAAGTGTTATTAATTTATTTAGTTTTTTTTTGGTATTTATATGACATTGAACATGAAAATTACGATTAGTTGTTTGAAATATACATAAATAAATATAGATTTTGCGCATTCGTAAATAATACAGTAAATGTCAAAATTGTTGATGACTTTAAGTTCAGTTTCAACATAGTTTCTGGCAGAATAACTGAAATAAATATTTAACTTATTTATAAACGGGCAATGTAGATTAATTTTATTTTCTTTTATACATTATTATATGGTAGTTGGCACTGCGACCGATCTATGTCTATATTACCATAGCTACAACACTTCTTTTTCGCTCAAAAAGTTCATAATGTCCTTAGGATTTAGGGCTTGCATATTTCTCGTATTAGTCAACTACTATATTCGAGAATATGTTCCTGTGATTCCTTGTCCTTTAAACGGAAGTTCAATATCTATTTTGTATAATTTTTAAGACAGTTATTCAGTTATCATTCTGAAAGTGTTTTTCCGCAAACAAATGCAGGCTTGTGCTCTTTTTTTACTAAATGTGCCTAGTACTTTCTTACCCTGTCTAAAACCTTCACAGTATTTTCATAATTCATGCCTGGCTATATATTGTACATTTTTCAATATTTTAAATGTGTCTGGTTCCAGAGCGCCAAATGGTTAATTGGTCTATCTCCTCATTACGTTACTCTATTCAATATTCCTAAATTGTTATGCATTTTTAGGTATTCCAAGGGCAGCAACGCGCCGGGTTACTTTTAAAAAGGAAAAGGAGGTAGGAGAATGGGGGAAGGGAAAGGGGAGTGTTGTTTAAAGTGGTAGAAGAGGTGCAGGGGAATTAGAATGGGTGGTAGGGTAAGGGATCAAAGAGGGGTGAAATGTTGTAAATATACACGTTCATGGTATGGAAAGGGGCAGGGAAAAGGGGTGGTAAAGTAAGGAGTGTTAGGGGAGGCGGGCAGGGGAATGGGGTGCAGCGTAAGATGTAATTGGAGGAGTGGAAGGGTAAGAAGAGGGGTAGATTATTGGTGGTAGATTAAAGGGGCATGGGGAAGGTGTGCCAGGGAGTAGGTGGAGCGGGGGGAAGGAATGACAGGGGAATGGAGTGTCAAGGGGTCTATTATTCTATTCTATCAGTAAGATTATGTTGAACAAAAATGTTTTCTAAGGGTAAAATTTCATGTTATTTCGATTTCCGATGACAAAAGTATGGGTTCTAAGGTGTGGTTTTCGTAAAGAATCAATATTTACATCTCAACTATAGTAAATATGTAGTCAAAAAGCATAGACACACCGACAATGTAGGATTTAATATTAGAAGGAAATATTATCAATTCAAATTACTACACCGTGAATAGTGGAAAAGCATAAAAATAGGTAAAATCGTCCAACTGTATTGATATTTGTATACTATTAGCCAACCATATTGTTCCTTATCTCTTGATTCTTTGATATCTTCAATTATTCAAAGTGGATCGTTAACTCATCACTCTGAGAAGGGTTATGACATGACTGAGTCGTATGAATAGTAATTAAATTTCTTTTAAAACACGACCATATTAATAAAGTGTTCTTTAAAGTCAGAGTGCGTATAGACGTATAGTCTACGAAATAAAAGCGTAATTTAAAGAGCTCATTTTGGATTGCTAAAAACATATTAAAATGTGAGTACTCCCTCTTTATGAATAGCTGGCTACGCCCTGATCTAAAGATTAATCATTTGAGCTTATCATGTCTTCTAGAAGTAGTAGCCCTTCTTAATTAACAATTTTCAACAATATACACACCCACATACTTGTATATTAGTGAACATTATCAAATATACTAGATCGATCAAAAACCTATAATATTAAACGCTTACCAAAAACTATATATGTACAGGCTAATATAGAAAAGCACAGCTTAGGTTCCACAGATGCTTTCAAAATATTTTTCATATTTTCTATTAGTTATAATATATATTTGGGGTTTTTCTTTTTAGATTTTTTTAATTAAAAATTGCCGCAGGCCTTCAGTATTTTTTTTGCAAATACGTGAAGGTTAACAATACATTTCGAGTTGTCTATGAAATTTCGAATTTTAACTGCTCAGTCATGCATTACAGTTTTTGCCAGTAAAGTCTATTTCCACCTATATACCGTACGTATGTACAATATATTGTATAATTAACAGGCATTTATTTTTTGATTTACAATGCAATGACTGTAATTAGGTTTAAAAATAGAAATTTGAATTTATTGTGTATAAGTTGGACATAATTTTATAATTACTGTTGTATGTATAGTAGGAACTTATTTACATATTTTTGTAGTGCTATAAATATAAAGCTAAGTCTAGTATTCTAGTGCTTCGAAGCTCGTGAACAGCTTTAATTTAATTTTATTTTACAAAACAATTAACTTGTAGATAATAACACTAGTGTACAGCCATTTAAATTTTTAAATGCATTTTGGTCCACTAAACACGATAATCCTTTTATGGAAGCGTTTTCACGATATAAAATTAGATTAAATGTTTTTCTTCAATATTTCGATTTCCGACGTTTTCGAGCTCTAACAAACACTCAAACTAATGGTAATTGAGTCTTCTACAACTTGATACATAGTTTTGAAATCGATCCAGCAGTCCAATTACTAGCGATTTTAATAAGTTGATAAAGTATGTTTTTTTCTTTTTGCCATAATCAAGTTCAAAATTCACATATGCTTCCGGATAAACCCAAAAATCAAAAAAAATGTATTTCATATGATCGGTTTGGAATGTTTCCAGCAATTCAAATGTTAGCAATTTTAATAAATTTAAAAAAGTAAGGTGTGTTTAGTGTACCAAAATAATTTTGTAAACTATAATTTAAAAGATATATCTTGTGTCGCTACATCTTGTGACACTATTCCTTGTAGTAACAGTTCCTTATATAGGTAATAATGGCACAGGCTTAGCAGTTATAGACCGTCGACTACAATACTGTGAATTCTTAGGTCGATATTCCAGTATTTTCAAAGTAGTATTGTGCGTTATAATTATAGATGCACAGTTCAACTTATTATACGAGTGTATAGAGATTATCAGAACCGTGATATTGCTATACTACAACTTAAATCTTAAATTCCACGACACTGGTCGCAATCACAACATTAGTGAGACAGACAACTGTTCGCAATATTGTACAGTAATGCGTGTACTGTGTCTTTGGGACTTTAAACGATTCCAGGCATGAAAACGATAAATCGATAAATCGGACCTTTCCGGTCGCAATTCTTCACAATTTAATAGGAAATATAGCCAAAAAGGTCGGGCTTCTACGGTACATATCCGGGAAATAATTTTTTATAAATATTCCTATTGATTGGTATTTGAGCGCAATGAAATAATTGGGAAAATTCGTATCCGTTTACATTTTATTTAAAAACAAAGTACTACACGCCTAAATGGAATAATCTTTATTCAGCACATTGGTCTTAAGCAGGTCATCTCACTAAGTAGGGACTTACAATAGATCTTCAGGGTCGTTGGTCGCGACGTCATTAAATTGAAAATATTCTAGCTGAAGAGTTTAAGTTTAAAGTTATATATGGTTATGTATGTCACATTGCTTCAAATGTATATTTCAAAATATGTGCAGGTTAAAAAACAGAAAATGGTACAATACAGTTTTATGATACTGATTATGATCTTGCTTTTTCAATACTTTTTGCGTATTTCTGTATGTTTTTGTATATCTGTATTTGATTTTAAAACGTTTAAAAAATGGAAGAGGTTCTCAGTTCATCAGAATCACTTTTTAATGTATGTTCAGCGATAATTCTTTATCACGTTGACCGTGCTCAGTTCTGATGATGAGATTCGTGAGAAAATCATCAAACTCATAAATTTGCATAAGCATATGCATGACAAATGGTTTTTTTTCGGTTGTGAACACTTGTATTTACTACATTAAATACGAGTATCTACAAGTAGTATCTGATAAAGTACAATAAATATGTATCTTTGAATTTCTTTTGAAAAATCTTCATCAATTGAATCAATTTGTTTTGGTAGCATAATTTCCAAATTTATGCGTGAACTTGACGTTATTTTTTTTCGAATGTTGAACTAAATAGATTTAAATATTTTTGTTTGCCACATTTTATTAATTATTTGCCAGAGTCACTTCAGCTACTTTTTAAAAGTATAATAAAGAAACACTTGAAAAAAACATAATTTCAATCTCAAAAAAGGCATTATAATATTTTAAAAAATATATATATATATATATATATATATATATATATATATATATATATATATATATATATATATATATATATATATATATATATATATATATATATATATATATATATATATATATATATATATATATATATATATATATATATATATATATATATATATATATATATATATATATATATATATATATATATATATATATATATATATATATATATATATATATATATATATATATATATATATATATATATATATATATATATATATATATATATATATATTACATTTATTTCTGTTTGCACCTATACGTTTATTGTTTATAATAATCAATTGTATCAAGGGTATTTTGTAATAAATTTGTCGGAACTGGCAACACTATTGTCATTTGTGCTCAGTTTGGTATGTCATTTTATCATGAATAGACTAACGCTAGAACAACGCTTGCAAATTGTGCAAATTTCTTTCGAAGATCATGGTTCAGTTCGGGAATGTTGTCGTGCGCTACGTGTATTTTACGGACGACATTAGCGTTTACCCGAGCGATTAATTCGATTAGCACGTATACTCTAAATAAAAAGTGCTCGAAAATTTGACTTCCAAAATGTGCTAGATCCGAGCCAGCTCACATGCCCGAAATCATATTTAAACAAGAATGGCCTAATAGTTTCTTTCTAATAAAGTATCTGTATTTCAATTCAATTTAAAATTCTACACCTCTAAGAAAAACAGCATATACAAGTGAAAAGCTGCAACGAAAAATTACCACAAAACTCATGAGTGTAAACTGAGTAGACTATTATTAGTTTTTTTTTTCTGTCTCGAGCGATAAGCTTACACGTACTCGTATACTTTTATACATATGTATATATATATAAATGTATGAAAAAAGTTTTCATATTGATACCCGTATCAAGCGTGCTTATTGAACAACTGCGTAAACAGTTTATTAAGCTCATAATTAATGCGTATGAAGAATATAATTTTTGTCTGAAATAAGATACAATACATACAACTTGAAGCAAAAGTGTTAAAATAACTGGAGCAGATAAGTAGCAATATAACTAAAGATACCTTAGTAGAGACATAAATCTTTGTTTTTTTTTTTGCTCTCATGCGAAACAAAATATATTGTACCTTAAAAGGTTATAACAAGTTTGCCGGTTTCAGTTTAGCCATCTTTGGATGCAATTGCTGCAGCACAATTAGCCTTAAAGATACATAGATACATTTTATTTAAAGAGCCTCTAATACAATCTACTTATGTATGTATAAAAGCTGCAGTCAAGGTGAGCAACTCTTCGCATGCTATAAAGGAAAATATGTATTTCTTTTTATTTATATATTTTCTTATTTTCCTAAAAAGAGAGAGCAAGCTTATATATTCATTTGTTTTTCGTCATTGGCTTTGGAGCGTCTGAAATTCAAAAATAAAGATACATAATATACATATGTATCTTATACACTTTGTTATTGTCTGAACTGAATTTCTTTGTTTTCATTTTGAAAATGACTACCAATAACAGAAATATTATTCAACTGACAAAAACTTGTGCAATATAATTTTACTAATCAGCCAATTTTGTGAAGTTGCATATTTTATAAATCAATTAACTTAATAATCGTTTGTAGGTTGTTGACTTTTTGTTTGTTGAATAAATAATTTCATAAAGAGAGAATATTTCATTCACAAAATATTTGTTTTAACCATTTTGAGATATATTATATGTGAATTTCTTAGAAGATACACTCTCTTATTGGCTTTCTCTCTCTTTTTGTCAATTGGAAGTGTATGCACGCAGCGTGGGTAGTTTTAGAACCACGATTTGTATCTTTAAAGTAAAATAATTATGTAGTTTTATAAGAAAATATGGTCTGATTTCACTAATTACTCAGGTCTACAAATACCGGGGTCATGGCAGTTGTTGGAAAGCTGAGTGTCATTTCCGAAGTAATTTCCTGCGTAGAATCCGAGTCCCGGGTCAAAATTGACCCATCACGTCAGGATTTAGAGATATTTGAGCTTATGTACCAGAAAAACGGATTTTTTCCCCTAATTTTAAGGTTATGTACAGGTTGAAAAACTTGTTTGTGGTCTGTCTCTCCAGTTACATCATTTAGTACCACTGTAGCACTCAATAGCACAGGTCAACATGGTTTAGTTTATAGTGGTACTAAATGATGTAATTGGAGAGACAGACCACAAACAATTTTTTCACCCTGTACATAACCTCAAAAGTAGGAAAAAACGCCGTTTTCGTGTACATAACCTCAAATATATCAAAATCCTGACGTGATGGGCCAATTCTGACCCCGGACTCAAATTCTATGCAGCAAATTAGTTCGGAAATGACACTTAGCTTTCCTACAACTGAACCATGTTGACCTGTGTTATCAAAAATACTAGTAACGCTAAAATTATCTCATTAACTGCCGATATATACTCTTACAATACATATAAATATTTTTTAAATATTCCTTTACAGTACAAAATTATCGTTGAGACATCTATATTATTTCTAATAATATATTTATCAGCAAAGTTAATAACTGGAATTTATGACATGTGTTATTAAACAAATTTTAACAATTATAATGAAAAGATGTACATATATATTGTAGCTTTTTATTTGTTTGCATAGTTTAATTTTGTTTTTATACTCTTCACACAGAGTGTGAAAAGTATTATAATTTAGTAACAATATATGCAACGCCTTATAGGATGCATCGCCAACCTCTTAAAGTATATACATATATTCTTGATCAGCTCGACGAGACAAATTCAACTAGCGCTTTCTGTCTACCAGTCCATCAGTCTCCTGTCTGCGTGAATCAAAACTAATCCTCCCTCAATTAAGTTATCGATCTGAAATCGCATATGGCGAGTTCCTATGTATCTACGCTGAATATACGCCCATTTTTTCGGGTATCCCCCAAATGAACCCTACGTCCACTTTGCGGATTTTGCATAAAAAACGGTTTTATTAGCGTCAATAACCACTTTATATTCAATGAGGTGGTTTCTTATAGACGGAAACTTCAGATAGATATTAATGAACGAGTCCTGCTCACTTTAGGGTTAGTTCCCATAGAGACCAACAGCCCAGTTTTTGAATTTTATAGGTACAGTTTTCTTATTTTTCGAGCTTACCGCCTTAAAAATGCTTAAATTATAACTATATATATTTCTTATGTAGATGTTTGAGAAGAGCATTGAAGCTTCGGTTCTATCGAAGTGAAACGTTTTTTCTTGTTAATTTTTTCTTTTTGTTTATCAATTGTTTGCTTAAATCAAATGCACAATTATATTTAATTGTGCGAATTATTGTACGGTATGAAAACACGTAACAAATTTTAAATTTATTTAAACAAGTTTGTTTGTGTGCTAATAATTTTTTTTTTTTAATCGAATTAACACATTTGAAAGTACAAAATGTATTATTAATTTGTAATAAATCAACATTAATACTGACATATGATTGACAATTGATTGTCATACTATTATAAAGTTGTTAAAGGGCTTACACAGATCATCTTTGTATATTTAATAGTTTACTAACTACTTGCTTATTATTCTGCCTTATTACTGTCTTCTTAGTGATAATAATATTGTTTGTTTGTCACAATAAACTTATAAACTTTTTTTTTTCATCTAGTGGTACAAAGTAGGAAGAAGGAACGTAGGAAGAAGGAACTCTTCAAAGAAATGTTGCCAAATCTATTTCTTTCATTCATAACGTTTCTAGATGTATGAACCAGACAGAATAATAGACCTACACACAATGTTGCTTAAACTGATTCTATTAATTTAAGGACTTGATTTTGAAAATGGATTAAGCATACTTTTTGAATTAAGTCCTGCAAAACTTAGGGTTTGTGCATATTCAACAAGTTGGAATATAAAGCAGCAGTAAAAAGAGAAAAAGAGAAAGCCGATGTTGAAACTCGTTGTGAATTATAAGCGACTAGATGATCCCCGCGACGTTGTACGCGGCCCTCCTCTTTCCCATGCCACTCCTACCCCCTGACACTCCTTCCACCTTCCCCACCTTCCACATGCTCCTTTACTCTACCTCCAATTCTATTAAAATTAGAAAAATCTAAAAAAATGCTGTTCTGTCCTATTTTAAATATTGCCACAATTTGATCAAAATCGGTTGAGCGGTTTCGGAGTCTATAGGGAACATATATACATACTTCCATTTTTATATGAATATAGAAGATAAATTTTAAATAAATATAATTGTAATAAAATTTTTAAAACAACAAATGCACCCAAAGTAAGATATCGAGTAGTGTTACAAAGCAGTTCCGAGGTGGCAAATTTACATCTCCGAAACGGCTACTTACACCGTTGATTTACTTTGTGCGCCATCAACTTTTGGCGGTTTGGTGCGCGTTACGCTGGGGCAAGTTGCTCCATCTTGTTGAAACCAGATCTCATCGAGATCGATATTAACGAACAAACCCCCTGCCCCTGCAGCCTTGCTACACATTTCCATGTATTCACACTTAGGGTATTAGATATATTACGATTTTATTATGTATACGTAATGTTAATATTCTGCATACATACATATGTATATAGTATGTGAAGAGGAATATTAATACTAGTATTCCTCAAAATTTGACCATTTGCTCCGACCGAATATTTCATTTCATTAGCATGCAACGGTATTGCAGTTTCTATGCATACACAAACGAATGAAATGATCGCTAAATATCAGCCAATTGGAAAAAGCACTTTGAACACTCGATCTACGTATTGATAAATTTAATATCCAAGTTTGGTGTCTCTAGTCCCTATAGTCTCTCAGATCTGTTGTTTCATACAATCAGACGGATAGACAGATGGATAGTTTACGATACAAGAGTATATACACGTAATGGGGTCTACCACGGCTCCTTCTGCATGTTTCATATATGTGCATAAACTTAAAATACCCTTGTCCCTTTTGGTAGAGGGTATAATAATGTATAAGGAATTTGTAGAGCATAAAAAGTTTACCAGCATGGAGTGGTATACATATATTATAAGGGGGGATCGAAGTATATATCAAAATAAACTCATATCCTTGGAACTACAATATATAAATCAGATAGACGAGATTTGGTATATATACTCGTACCAACTGTATCAGAATGTTGTATCCATATTTTTATGAAAATAAAAACCCAAAGGTTTTATAGATTTGAAGATCATTCTCCAGTTTCGATGTTCCGTTTCCAGTTCTTGATACACACCACCAACTAATATGAAAATCAGGCCATGAAAAAAACCTTAATTCAATATTTTTCATTCATACATAAACCAAATTATCTGCTTTCCACTTTATTTATGAGTGTAAAAGACAGACTGCCGAAAACTTTAAAGATTGTCTTTTTAGTTTTGTAGAATTTTATTTGTTTTGAATACAACTTCCATATTATATTCATATATGTTTGTACATATTATTGGCCCATAACGTTTTATATTTTATTCAGTTACCTACTACACACACTCTGTTTGCAATACATATTTCGAAATATTAATACACTGAGGCGCTTGAATTACTTAAAATCAGTGCAATATTCTTGAGAATTGTACAATTTATATTGCTGATAATTGTCATTGCACAACAAAGTTTATCTTTGCTTCCTGCTCATTTTTGTTTACAATTGAAATGCTGCTGCTATGTGAATCATATTTAAGTTGAGTTAAAATCTCAAACAGTTTGCAGCTTGAAATTTTGATTACTCGAAATATTACAATACAATACAAATGTTTTCGGTATATGATTCAGTCATGATTCATATGATTCCGAAATACTCAATTTGTACTAATTGTCTATTCTAAGTCTAGTTTATATTACAATATATACAAAATCTAACAATGCATTCAAATGCAATTTTAGATAAGAACAAAGAAAAGATGACTGGCTGAGCTCTTTAACTGCGTTTTGATAAAAATTTCCACTGATTGTGTTCGCAGTTATTCATTGAGTTTTGTTTTTTTGTTTTTTGTTTTTTCTGTATCTCACAGCATGTCATCGAATGATGCATTTAATAAAAACGATGATACATCTGGCAACAGTAATGGAGGCACAAGCATTGCAGATGACAGTAATACAATTGAAAATCGGGACGATGTTGCCGGCAGTAGTACACAACAGCAAGAGAATATCTTAAATGATAACTTGTATCTGAAGCCGGAGAGTAAACAAGCATATTTCAGCGATGAAAAAGTGCTCATACCAGATAGCACGCGTGTAAGTTAGCAATGTAGTAACTTGCATATTTAAAACTAAACTCATTATTATTATTGTTATTATTTTATGTAGATCGGTTTTAGTTTTCGCAAGCTATGGGCCTTCACGGGACCTGGTTTTCTCATGTCTATTGCGTATCTTGATCCCGGCAATATTGAATCCGATTTGCAATCAGGTGCTGCAGCTAAATATAAAATTCTATGGGTGCTGCTATGGGCGACTGTATTGGGATTACTGATGCAACGCTTGGCCGCAAGGTGAGTGAGTCGTTACAATTCGTTTAACCTTCGAAAGTGTAGCTTAATATGTACTACGCGTATCATTGTTAATTGCAGATTGGGTGTCGTTACTGGCCTACATTTGGCCGAGATGTGTTATCGTCAATACAAACGCGTACCACGTTGGATACTCTGGATAATGATTGAGATTGCCATCATTGGCTCTGATATGCAGGAGGTTATTGGTACTGCTATAGCTATCTATTTGTTATCTAATAAAGTGTATGTGTAGATTCTATTTGTATTATGATTGACAAGAAACCTAACAAATACATATGTATATCATTCTAGTGTACCACTCTATGGCGGCGTATTGATAACAATATTCGATACTTTCACATTTTTATTTCTGGATAAATACGGTCTACGCAAGTTGGAGTTTCTTTTCGGTTTTCTGATTACCGTCATGGCAGTGACCTTTGGTTATGAGGTAAGCTGTTATTTTAAAATCTATCTGTAAGTAAAATTTAAAATAAGTAGACACAAATGAGATACTTCTGGAAGTGGGGGATTTTTGACATAATATATGCAATGGATAAAGCTTATATAAAAAAACCCCCTACTATAAATGCTTTGCCTTTATGTATTTTGTCTTAATTTTTTTGCACTCCATAAAGAACATAAGCTTCTGAGTTTCAATTATTTTTAAGATATTGCTTGCTTTGCAAACTAATTTAGCTAGAAAATTCCCCCAAAGCTGTAAAAAATAAAACAAATATCCAAATGTACATCAACAAACGCGTGTATGCATATCAATTATTGTCATTTATCTCGAAAAAAAATGAGTTTGCGACAGACATTTGAAACAATTGCTCGTCGCCGCCATTGCATGCTAAAAAAAAAGCAAAATATTTGTACATTTTTATTCCATTGAATTGTGTAGGTATATGGGGCGTTGTTTTATTTCTACCGTGATATACTAAAATAGTAAATATTCATTTCTCTTTTATTTTGCTTGAAGTATTTTTTACAAATTATTGCAAATTGCGGTTATGATCATAATAATAAGCAGCGCCAAAATTAAAAAAAAGTATAATCCGTCATGATATTTTTTCTAAGATGTCATCTAGAATTTATAGTACAATTATTTAAAAAATTTAAGTTTATTTATTAGTTAAGATAATCTGATGTAGATGTTGATTTTGTAAGATTGTGTATTCATAGCTTAGATTAGATAAGTTCGAATTTTTGATAACTTTAGACATAAAATTTATAGGTTTATATATAGGTAGTTAATGAAATGAAGCAAATATTTGAAGTAAAAGTTTTAAACAAGAAAGAATTATTAAAAGAACCCAACTGCAACAAAAAAATAAAATAAAATAAAAAAGAGCACATCAAGGGACGCCCGACGGAAGCGAAACTTCTACTCAAACAGAAATTTGTATGCCTGAAATATCTTTGTGTAGGTTTATTTCTGTGGGACGCTCTGTAGCCTAAGCGGCTTGATGCATTCTAACATGATATATTGTTTGAATTCGTGTTCATTGCGGAAGTGCTATAGAAAAGGAGAGATTTTTTTAAATTTTTTCTTTTTAATGTCTCTGTAGTCTAAACGGCTGGCGATATATAAAAATAGTATACCCTATGACACTACAGAGAGTCCCAGAGAAATAGAACTACACAAAAAAATTGTTATGTATAATAATCTGTAAAGAGTATATGTATAATAATCTGAACAGACAGAATCGTGCATACTTTCTAAAAATATTCAATTTCTGCTCTGCTATAGATTAAATGTCGATAGATAATGAAAATCTGAAAGTCTTGATAGCCTTTACCTAAACTAACACATTTTACATGATAACCCATAGGTTAAAATGGGATATTACAATTGTGCGAATGTATGTTACTTCCAAAAGAAGGCGTGGCAGACTCCATAAATATATATATTCCTGATCAGCATCAAAAGTTAAGTCGAGTGCCCATCCGCCCGACTCTCTGTTTGAAAGTATAAATCTCAGAGAATGTTAGAGACTTCAAAGTTTGTATATTTAGACTCTCCTTTTCGCTCTTCATGAAAAAGGAATTAAATGAACATCCAAACCCCATTTTATAGCGTAGCGCCTGGTGTCAATTTTTGTTAATACCAAGTTTGCGGAGGGTGTTCTAGTCTTGGTAGTTCCAACTCCTATTCGGTCGCCCTCTCGGACGTTGCCCCGGGAGTCGTAATCAAATGGGTATCTGTATCTTTACTAGTAAAACTTTTGCGGCGGCGGGAACCAAACCCAGCGTACCAAGTCTTAATTAAGATTGTTGCTTTTTCACAATTTGCAGATATTCACAGGGTATCCAGTGGATACGTGCTCTAACGGACGTTTGTGAACTGCTTGGGCTGTTTGCAAAAGAATCGATTTTGGTCATACACTGAATTGAAATCAATAACTTTCTGCGCACGATCCCATACCCCAAGACAGTGTTACAAGCGTAAAATCTTGAGTTAAGGCATCTTTGTTATGAAATGGCGGGGGTGGAGAGGGAGATGTACCAAGATCTTCATCTTCAAGGCTATTTTAAGCTTGTTAGTTAACAGTTACAATGATTGGGAAAAAATAGAATCTGACTCATAGACCGTTCATCAGATTTCGACCAACGACTTGTAACTTTTTCTTCTTCCCGAGATTAAAAATTATCTTAATGAATTTCACTGGAAAACATTCAAGCGAATATAATCGACCAGCTAAAGGCTGGTAACCAAGATTCAGCATTGCTTTAAGAAATGAAAGAAGTGTTTCAAGGTTTCTGTGACTTCTCACGACTCGAGGTAATGACAAGTTGTCTAAAGATAAATTTGTATGAAGGCTAGTACATTTTTTAAATTAATCCCCATGGGCTCTGTGTATTTCATTTTATGTGGTCTTAGCATAGATTTGTAATGCATGGCAACAGAATATAGTAACATTCATACTAACTTTTAGTACAATATCAAAAAATTTGAGTGATAAGTTTGTATAGTCTGGCAGACAAGCATGATTATATCAACTTGTCTAGTCATTCCGATCAAGAAATTTGCCGACAAATTGATAAAATCCTTACCAAAATATAACGACCAAAGTAATGACAGTATGAATTTAATACTTAACCGAATATTGCATTACAATTTAGTTTCAATAGAAATATGTGTACGTGGGTATTTAAAATTTAAGCATATCATTGACAGTTCGTTATGTAATGAAAACTGAACAGTGAATTTATAATTTTATATTGTACGGGTATGTCAGAAAACTAATACAGCAGACGTCAACGCGCATACAAATCTCATATGACATGCTTATCTATTTCAATAGATGCACAATTCCAAGGAAAATTATATTCTATACAGCTTTGCGCACTTGAAAAGATAACTTTCTGCTTTGCTGTGCTTGTGTACACGTCGAGTATATATGTATCTGCAATAGTTTAATTCTCGTACTAAAAACCGGGAAGTTTTGTCTTCTCGGGCTGAAACTATTGCTTAAAGAATATGTCACTGTCAAGCTGTCACAATGTTCATACATGTCACAGGAGTTATTTACTTAGTATTTTCAAGGCTTAATTGACAAGTGTACATAGAATCAAAACGGTTGCTTGTTGACAATAGGCAATAAACAATAAATATTTATACGATTGTATTGTCTTCTCTATGTTTATTAGCTAATAAATTATATTAAAAAAAAAAAAACCAAATCTTGCAGTTCAAGAGAAAATAATTGTAATAAATAGCTAATACAATGGAACAATTTAAAAATAAGTATAATAAATAATAAATAAATTTATAGAAATAAACAATGGCATTTTCATTATTATATTTTCAGTATATCGTATCAGCACCCAATCAAGCTGAGGTTATGGAAGGCATGTTTATACCCTGGTGTAAGGATTGCAATTCGGATGTGCTGCTGCAAGCTGTTGGCATAGTTGGTGCAGTTATAATGCCGCATAATCTATATCTACACTCGGCATTAGTAAAGGTGAAGTTTTGATAAATATTAAGATTTCAAAGATTTTTTTAACTAAATATAGCATAAATAACACTAGTCTACAGCCAAAAAGTACATTCGATGTCATTTTTTTTGTCCTTTAAATTTTTTATCGGTAAAATTAGAAAATAGGCTCCAAAGATCATTGAATGGAAAAATCATTGAAAATATAGGCGAGAATTCGACTTTTTGTTGCAGTTTTTCAATTTTCACCACATACAAAGCGAATAAGTACCTTTATCATAAGTACCACTCCTGTAGAGTGGAGAGTTTGCACAAAGCGAACTAATAGTTCCACTCTATGGACTTCAGTTGCTGGTGAAACCTCTCACCATGCTCGTTACTCACGTCACCTAGAATCTCTTTCATAAATCTAAGTAGCAATTCAAGAAATGGATCTTGGAAAAAGGAAATGTAATACATGTGACAAAAAATCAAATAGCAAAATATACATTATTGCAAATTTCTTAAACAAATTTTCAACGATTATCTTGTAGTACGGGTGTTTATTACTTCTAAGGAAATCAGAAACAACTTCAATGAATTCAAGGCTCCAGCGGATGACAAATATCAATACGTGTGTAATTTTTTATCTTTGAGCAAATTCCTAACAAGTATACTATTCTTCATTGATTTTGGCATGACAAAATCTTTCAATCTACCAGTTTGTTTGTCATTTCTAACTTGAGATATATGTAGCTAAAATAGTGTAGTTCAAATTTTAAAAGCTCATTAAATATTTTTTAATTCTATTTTCGAGTTCTGCTGACCAAAATCTATAAGAAAAATAATATGGCATCAAATGCACTCTTACTTTTTTCTAATTTGTACACTATAGTGTATCATTATTTACGGTCCATGATTTTAACTCGAAATATTGAAATTATCCTTTTTTTCACAGTCACGCGACGTTGATCGCCGCCAAGCAAAGAAAGTGAGTGAGGCGAATTTCTATTTCTTCATTGAGGCCGCCATAGCGCTTTTTATATCCTTCATAATCAATCTATTTGTTGTGGCCGTTTTTGCACATGGCATGTATGGTAAAACGAATCAGGATGTGGTGCGTATTTTTGTCAATTTAATTTTAATGTATATATGTATTTGAATTTTGGTTAACTGAATTATGCATTTTTAGCTTAATGTCTGCGTTAATAAATCCATGTATGAGGATGCGAAAGTATCGTTTTCGGATAATCACAATAATACTGATTTAGTTAATGCTGATCTGTATAAAGGTGGTCTATTTCTGGGTTGTACATTCGGTGCTGCTGCTATGTACATATGGGGCGTAGGCATTTTAGCTGCTGGCCAGAGTTCGACAATGACCGGCACCTATGCAGGACAATTCTCTATGGAAGGTTTTCTCAATCTACAATGGCCACGCTGGCGTCGTGTGCTCTTCACGCGTTTGATTGCCATTGTTCCCACGTTTTGTCTTGCAATTTTTAGTAAAATGGAAGATTTGACCAATATGAATGATATACTTAATGCTGTAATGGCCTTACAGTTGCCATTTGCTGCAATACCAACTATAGCATTCACATCATGTGCGGCTATTATGGGAGAGTTTGTTAATGGAGTGTAAGTGAATGTGAATCATATACAATAAAATTATAAAAGAACTTTAATCTATTTCATTTTGCATAACTTTACAGCGGCAATAAAATTGTCTCCATACTATTAACAATAGTTGTGATTGGTGTAAATTTGTACTTTGTAGTTGTGCAAGTGGAAAGTATGAGCATTGACGGCGCCTTGCTAGCCTTAGTCTGTATGTATTTTATGTGGTTTTTTGTTACGTGTTAAGAAATGTAAAATTTTTTTTTTGTACTTTTCAGGTATTTTTGCCATTTTGTATTTATTATTTAATTTTTATCTTGTGATACACATGGCGGCCTGCATGGGCAATCAAACGTTAACAAACAGTCGGGTAAGTGGTGTGAAGGTTTAGTTTTTTACATTTTATGTTGTGCTTTAAATTCGTAGCTTTACCGAAAACTAAAAAATGAAAATTTGTGTAGGACAGCAAAAGAAAAAATACAAATTGATTTCCGAATTTTCTGTTAAGATGTAATTCAGTTTAGCTTCCCTGTTCCCGTTCTCCAATTTTTTTTTTCTTTTTGAAATTGAAACGAAGCCTTTCGATTTCATTTTAGTTGGTCCGTTCTCGAACGATATGCTTTCAATTTCCAATTCGAAAGTTTCATTTCCAAAATGGAATAATTTAAGAAATCTCAAAAGCTGTGAGGATGTGATAAATAATGAAAGCAGAGTTGGCTGTTCCCGCACTATGTACAATACGATTACATACACACATACATTACTTTTGAATTCAAATGCTTCAAGCCAAGTCGATTCGATTTTTAGATACCGGAGCAACTAGTCAAACTCAATTCGAAAATATTAATGTAATCGGAAAGAGGAAATAATTCTATGGAAAAATGTTATATGACTTTTAGTTATTGTTCAAGAAATAACATAACATCCTCCCAATTTACTTTGTTAAATACATAACTAAAAATAGACAACACTAATTGAATAGTAAGAATAGTCAACACTAGGCAAATTGTCTATGCGTTCACCCAAAGTGTCTCGATAAATTTTGAACCCAACAAGGTTTTCGAGTTTATCAGTTTAAAGGAATATATACTCTTATGTTAAAATTTTGCTTAAATACAATTAAAAACAGTATATTAGCAATTAAAATACGCCGGTCTGTTTTACTGGCTTTTTATATCCTGTCTACTGAGGGTAAAATAGTATGTTAAGTTTTTGTAAATGTATGTAACAAACAGAAGGAGGCGTGGCAGATCCCATAAAGTATATATATTCTCCTGTGTATGTCCGTCCGACAGTATGTTTGAGCGAAAGAGGCTATAAAGGATAGAGACTACAAGTTTTGGATATTCAGACTATCCTAATCGCTCTTTAGACAAAATGTAATAAATAAAGATGCAAAACCCACTTTAAGGGATGGTCCCCATACAAACCTGGCCCAGCATATATAAGTTTTTGTACGAATTTTGTTGTTGTTGTTTTTAATTACGCTAGAAACATCAAATTGTGTGCATCTTATGCAAATCCTAATACAATATAGCGCATAGGTCCAGATCGCAACACTATATAGGGTAGCCCCCATATAAAATTGCCGTACATTTTAAAGTTTTGGTATGTTTTTTCTTGTTATTGTGCTTATTTAAACTAGAAATGCCAAAATCAATCAATATTTGATGCACAATTTACCATTTAAGATTTTAATAAGATATTCAAATGATCACCGCGGCTCTTTTGGCAATGGCTCAGTCTGATGCTCCAATTTTCAATGAACCTATGGTACATGGCATGTTAACTTTGAGGTAATCTTGCGCACTCCCTATTAAAAAAAGTCTATACGAGTCATATCAGAACTGGTGGCTAATTTATGTCATCTCTTCTGGAGAGATGAGATGAGATTGCAAGAGAACTCGTGGTATAGACGTGTTGGAAGTGTGTGGCGTTGTTCCATCCAGCTAAATTCGAAATTGAGAGCTGTTGCCGCAGTTAGCCAATGAAAGCGATAGTTTTTTTTGTGGAACACCTTGTATATTCTAACGTCTGTATAAATGATGACATCTAGGAGATTTTTAAAGATGGAGTTACCAAACTGTGTTATTTAGAATATATGCTATTACCTCTTCAGACAGAATATATGAAATGAACGGGCTAACCTTAGTATACGAGGTAGCCGTCATACAAATCTGCATCCATTTTTTGTATAAAAAACTTTTTGTTTTAGTGTTGATTAAATTAAAACTTTAAAAATTGATGTATAGGGTTCAGATCCGTTCATGACAGAATGTAGCACCAATAAAAATGTATAGTTTAAATGATTTTCAATGGTACATGAATGCAGTGATCTCTTGGTTTTTTTTTTTAAATATATACGCTTTTTTCATAATTTGTGTTTCTTATTACCAACAGTGTATTAGTGCTTCGGTTTTATCGAAGTTTAATCATTATACTAATATTTTTTGTAAATATTTTAATATGTGAATTATAAACAGTGAATTATGAACAAATTTAGATGGTTATAGAAAATGAGAAGATTATAGAATATCTAAATTATTAAAAAAATATCAGATCAGAACCATTAGCTTTATATTTAGTAATAAAAAATGCGAAAACATTAACACACTGAGTGGAAAAGTGAAACATAGAACACTGAAAAGCCAATAAGTTGTTTCATTTTTACTCTAAGCATAATACACATCATTACTTTTACAACGATTTTATGTGAATGGCCGAAATGCGATGATTTGGGAACATGAAAAATCAAAGAATAAAGAACGTGCGGCAAGAAAGCAAACTAGAGTCGACTAGTACTTCTGTCTTACACATGAACAACTTGCTACATGGTGTCATCGTAGCTGTAAAATAATATCTGTGTAACGACAATCGAATTGGGCCATAAAAAACAATTCAACAACTCGTAGAAATTTTCAATTAAATTTGTGTTACAAATCTATGAAAGCATCACTAAAAGCGTCACAAGTATCTTAACGACTTACAAAGTTTTTGTACATTAAATTATTGACAGCTTGCATTATTAGCTACTCATATAGAAACTTCACATGTAAACATAAATGTAAACTTAAATATTAAGTAAGCTTAGTGTAGTTACATACGATAATATTTATGTTAGCTTTTTATTTAAAATTTGATTTATACTTTAACAATACAATACTACACAATAATGCTGCATGAAGTGCAACTTTACCGCCGAAACTTATCACATCAATTGATATGGCATTATCAGTTTACGTGACTTCATATGTGGTTTCTTCCAATTCACACTTTATACTCTTTTAGTATGTTCGGTTAATTAAATTTGTGCGCGCATTTGAACATTTTACAACGTGTTAAACTAATTTTTGCTTTTAAATATATTTGCAGTGGGTTCAGAAGTATGTGCTGCCAAGTCAAAACAGTTTCTCAATTAGGAACGCTAATTCTACGTATGCCAGGTATGTACAAAAGTAATTGTTTGTATTGTATTGTATTTACTATTTAAACTTTAAGTAGCTATAACAATTAAATATACACACAAACTGCACAAACACTTAAAATAACAAGTAATGCAAACAAATTATCGAGCACCATACTATAAATTTCTATCTTTCTTACATCTAATTAACTAACTGTCTTACTATTACTATCTGCACTAATTTAATGAAACACTTTCAACTAATTCTACTAATCCGAATTGTACTTTTCCACTTCTTTTTTTCTAATACTGTGTCTGAATAACTATTTTCTTCTAACTTAAATTAACTGGCTTTCTACTATTAGTAAATTTTACTATTGTATATTATTTTGATTTCTTTTCAAATTTTTCACAGTGGTGTTTCGATAGTAGTAAGCGATGTTACTAATACTTCTCCCAATATTAAAACAATAACGGAAAAAGTGCCTCAGTAAAACCATTTAAAAAAAAACATTATGTATATAAAATTTATTAACTACAATACTTAACTAACTCATTAGAAGTTATAGTTACTAACAAGTTCCATGCTCCTAAAATGTGATACAAGTTTCTATTAATTTGAGTAATTAAATTAATACAAACATTAAACAAACACAAACTAAACGTTGCAAGCATACAGGAAAAGTTATAGTAAACAAATACATATATAAAATATGTATATCTTAAATGGAATTTAATACCTACCTAATTATTATTGCACTATATACATATAGCTACATATAACTTCCATAGTATTATTGACAATAATATGCATTTTATTTAATAATTGATAAGTTCATAGATTGAACTCCACGTATATAGTTTAAAAAAGTTATATTGCATTAATACTCCTTTAGAAATACTCATTTGTATAAATACATATACATATTAACTATTGGAAAACAAAAAAAAAAATTAAATTTTTTGCTGTAAATATTATTCTTTAATTATAAGCTTAGAAATACTTATATCGTATGTATGTAGTGTGTCCCAACTAGCGACTACATATTTTATTCAATTGGACAATTGTATAAAGTACTAAAAATAATTTTAAAAAGTACTATGAAACCTAGTTGGAATGCAAATAAATATCGTTTTATAACTTGTTATGTATACACGCATAATATGCTTTCTCATCAAGCATGAATACTAGTAACTGAGCCAAATGAAGAACAACTGGAAGTCGAAGTACAACACTCAACTATCAAAAGTATGAGGATGGCATTTGGATTGCTTTTCATAAGTTAAACCAAAACTACTAATGGATTTTGGGAATTATTATACTTGGCGCTGTGAAATAAACTATAGTTGGAACATAACAACGAACAAATAATTAATAATTAAGTTTTTAAACAATATTTCATTTTTTTTTTTTTTTTTTAAATAAATGATTATCATTGTATTAGGTTTAAAGGTTTTTGTAAAAGGTCTATGCTGCTATATTGGATTTTCAGAAATTTAACCAAAAATTTATACATACATACTATATATGAAAACGACATTAACACTTGATGGTGTCAGCATTCAAATCAATGTTTTGGGCAATCTGTATCCTGTACATATATTGAATAAAAATGACAATAAATTGATTTAAAATAATAATTACAAAAGAAATTGGTTTCATAAGTCTATACTAAACAATGAAAACTATTCTACAGATTTCTTGTTAGTACTATAGTTTAGACTGTATTGGAAAGACTTTTAACAAAAAAATTATTTCAAAATTTTTATGTTTTCTGTTTTATATGTGTATAATTTCTGAAACTTTCTATACATCTATTCTATTCATTTCTCTGTATACGTATTCACATATGTTTCTATATACGTATACATATATGTATATACATATATGTGTATCATCAACAACAACAACAACAACAACAATCTATACCAACACCAACAACAATAACTACTACAACAAACTGCGAATATAATACACAAATGAAATAAATTATATGCACTGAAAATGGATTCATAATTGATTGATTTGGCTAATTGAATATTGACACATTTTTCCACACTCCAATTCGAAATGGATTTTTTGGCTATGATTCAAAATTTTTTGAAAATAACTTGAAAAATATTTAAAAAAAAAAAAAAACAAAACAAAATGAACCAATAAATATCTAAAGAATTGCGTATAATTTGCAAAACATTAATACAACCTAAAACAAGCAAAGAAATTGAACTTTGGTAAAATCGAAGTTTTAATATCCTACACACATACTACAAAATTCATAATTTCCGCATTTAGTTGTTAACTTAAGCTCAAGAAATACAAGATTCACACTGAGTCATACATCTGAAGGGCTGCTACGTACTACATGATATATAAATATTGTGGAAATCAATATAAAAGAAAAAACTTAAATTTCTATGGAACCTAAGCTCTAATAGTCTTCACTCTTGCTCATTTTGATCGGCAATGCTGGTGTTTACTTCAGGTTTTTAAATTTTTGCAGTAATGCTTAGATTTATCAATTTTTAATACAGTCAAATTTATTCATTATTGTGTTTAAATTTCGCTCTTTTGAATTTTGGGAATGGAATGGAGAATTGGGTATAATTTTGCTGCGCATGAAATGATTGAAAAGAATTAAAAACAAATTTAAAAAAAGTTTTTTTTTTAATTTAAAATAAATTAATTAATTAAAAAGAAAAACCACTTTTTTTCTGGCTAGCTGACTTTCAAAAGTATGTACCGTCTGATCAAAAAGTACCCAGAAATTGTCAATAAAACGTAAACGGTTTGATTATTCTTTGTTATTTATTTTGCATTCTTCACACAAAGCAATTCATATTTGATGAAATATATTCCAATGCTTCTTGCAATCTTCGAAACACTATTCATAGATCGATTTTTGAAATAACTTTCAGAGCCCTCCAGGAGTTTTCGTTTTTCTACCCAACCGGCTCAAAATGCCTACCACGGATTGGAAACTTGATTCGTGGTAGCAGAAAAACAACACACGAGAGCATGTCACATCAACATGAAGCTTGCGGAACGACACTAACGTTGTTTTTGTTCAAATAGTGGCGTACAAGAGTAGTATAGCTGCAAAAAAATGTGCAATCTCGGCACAAGTCGCGTTAATATTGGTCTCATGCTCAAAATATCGTACATAATGCTCTGCATCGATCTAAATGAGATTACAAAGTCCGGCTAGTATCTCTATGATTAGTATCAAGCATATTACTTTTTAGTTTTTTGAAGATTTTGGTTAGTCGAAGAGCTGAATAGAAGCAGAGAATTAAGCAAATCATCAACTACACTGCGGCACGATTTTAACTTTTTGTACCACTCTTATGCGTGTTTAAAATTTTGCAAGCTTCAGCAAATGCAATTTTCTTGGCAACATACAATTTTGGACCAACTTCGCAAAAAAAAAAAAAAAAATTCAGAATGTCTGACAGTTGTACCAACATTTTTACATGACAGTTGTATCTACCACTAGAAAAGATTTATTTCAGAATATTTCAAGCGATGTTCGTTTAAATGAGGCTATGTTTTGATCAGAAGGTCTGTATCTCATTGGCTCACATTAAAATCTATTTCGGCTTGTGGACAACATGATAAGGTCTTATGCGTAATTTATGAATGCACTTTACACGAATGCATTCGTTTCATACTTTCAAATAATTCGTGCAAGGCTCTTATACCAACCAACATTCTACAGCAAGTTTCAAGTTTAATAGGCCGAAAGATAAGTTTACGTTTAATAATGCTCTTTTTAATACTATGTGTGTAGGGTATATACCTACAAAGAAAACAACGCGCGAAAACATTTATGCATATACATTTTTTTTTTGTTGGTTGACTTTTGTATATAAATTGAAATTTAAAATTTTCTTTTATTTGTTTTGGTTTAAAAAATGTATGATTTATTTTATTGTTTAATGTATAACAAAAAAAAAAAAAAAAAACAACAACAATGTGCAACTATAACAACAACTACACGTGCCATAATTTTTTTTTTGTTTTTTTGTTTTTGGTATTTTTTTTTCTTTGCTAATTTTTTCGATTTTGCAAATAAACCAACTAAAAAAAATAATAACACCGAACATTTGCAAAATCCATTAAATCTATTTTAAAACTGATGCTGCACGTGCCATGGTCTGATGCTGCCACAACACCATAATGAACGATAACAACAACAACAACTAAAACCGCCATATGGGACATATCCGTTCTAATATATATGTACATATCTACTACATTAACAACACCCTTGCATATATGTATGTATGAAAATCTGAAGTGAACTGACCCTCAACGATAATGGAATCTCAATATACGCAATAAAAAATCTTGATAAAATAAATTAGTTTTCCCAAAAAACAAAATTATACGGATGTATCAAATTATACGGATTAATCATAATTAATACGCTTGAAATTAATTTATTTACATATACAATTTGTTTATAAATATTTTTTTGTTTTTTTTTTTTTTGTTTTCAAGCTAAGTACAATGAATAGCTACCAACAATATTATTATTTAAGTATTTGTTGTTCTAGTACATTATTTTTTTGTTAACACGCTGTAGATAGCTTCTCAGTTTTTGCACAATTTTGTATGTAGTGTATATTTTGTATTTGATTTTTAAATAATTACTTTACGATACTCGATTTTGTTAGTTCACTATTTTAGGCATATAATAAATACATAACTTATATGATTTACTCAATGTTTAATTTGTCTAATTAACTTTAGCACCTTAAAGATTTGTAAATTGGCATTTTAAGTTTAAGTTTTCTCTGTCTAACAATTTAGCACAAATTAATTTGAATCGAAGCAAAACTAACAAAAAAATTTTGAAGAATTGTAAAACAAAAATAAATTGCAATTTATATTTGGTTGATACGCTTTTTCTTTGCTAGGCTGTGTTTTATTCTTTCGAATTTGTATTTTTGTTTATATTATATTTAATAATTCGCTTTATAAACATATTCCCTCTCTATATGAACTTTTAGGGAATATATACTTCAATGTTAACAAATTGAAAATTTATATAAATGCTTTAGCTAAATGTTTGTTTTGTTGTTGTATGAAACTCACAATTATATGTGAAACTTTATGTTGTTGTTATGTAGAAAACTGTTTAGTTATAGATGGAATCTTTAATCTACATATAGATTATATAGAGTATTTACAGCTCACTGTTTAAACAGTAAAAGTTTAAATCAAAATTGCTACTTTTAGTGCACAAAAATGTTATCAAGATACTTTTATGGTAGACTGCAATCTAAGAATACCATGTTAAAATGTGGGATTTGTCTGTCATGGTCAAAGCCTTTTGTGTCTACGAAACACAACAAAATGCTTATACATATCTGTAATCTGTTTAAATGTTTAGGCTTGTGTAGACAAAAACACAAGATATGATATCTTATCACAATAATTCCAATAGTAGCTCGCTACATATTATTATTTTACCTTTAGTGTAGTTGGCACCGTTGGTCGGCCTCTAGCTTCGTCGCCCTAAAAAAAGGACATAAGGTCCTTTTGATTTAGGTTAGGTTAGGATGGCCAACATGGTTGAACCCCACGTTGTCACTTAGGCCCGCATAGGCCCATTGTGATACCATATGCATTTCCTGTTTCTGCCGCAGCTACTCTGAGAACAACTTTGACAGTGTCAAGCATGTCGAGATATGATTTATCTCTCTTTGTTAGATCTCAGTTAAGTTATCCAAGAAGGGGCGCCTAATAACCCTACGCCTTAATGACATAGCAAGTGCTCAACCGTCTCATCCTCCTCGGCATTTCCACAACTTCTGCAGAAGTCCCGGAAGTTTACCCCTAGCCTTGTGGCATGTCTTCCTATTATGCAGTGGCCTTTGAGGGCTCCCACAATAACAGCTATCTGATCTCTTTTGTGTTGAAGTAGTTTTATTGTTCTTTTGAGATTATATTTTGTCCATGTGAGTCTGGAGATTCTACACGTGCCAAGGTTGCACCATCTATTCATCTTTATTGAGATCTGTAGTTTACATGTAGCCATTGGTACACCTACTGTGGCCTTCCCTGGAAGGATATCAGCAGTAGTACCCTCTCTGGTTACTTTGCTATATTTTGGTGAACAGGCATCCAGCTGAGATGTATAACAAAGTGCTAGGTAATCGCGTTAGTGTTGGAGCTGAAAGAGTTTAGCGCTTTCAGGGCAGCCTGACTGTCCGAGAAGATAACCACATGCTGTTGTGTATGTGAGTATGACCTTAGGAAGTGCGTTGCTTCCTGAATAGCTAGCATATTCGCCTGATAAGCGCTACAATTATCGAGCAATCTAAAGGGTTCTCTAATCCCCAGATCCAGTGAAAATACACCAACTCCTACCCGACCCTCCAGCTTAGAACCGTCTGTAAAGAAAAGATTTAGTAACTAAATTTTAGTGTTTGCACTTCTTAGCTGATAGTCAGTATATGCTCCAGGGAATCATCATCTTCTAAACAGAATCTACATGTACCTAATTTTTATAAGTGATTTTTGAGCCTGCAATATCCAAAGTTAAAAACTCTGATACCATTTACAAAGTGTT